>JANUWF010001856.1:0-600000 GCA_026120185.1 Voacanga thouarsii | reverse complement strand
AGAGAGAGAGAGAGAGAGAGAGAGAGAGAGAGAGAGAGAAGAAGAAGAAGAAGAAGAAGTAGAAGAAGAAGAAATTTATTTTGTGTCTCCTATTTTTGTGTGAATCACCCTTGGATTATGGTTTTGAGCATATCCAATATATGTTCCAAAATCCAATGAAAATCTGAAATTCTAAAAAAATTAGAATTTCCTAATTGTAATTGGAAACATTAAGCTCCCACTATTACAACTTAGACCACAAATTATAACTAATTATAATTTGTCCACAGCAACTTATCTTTCTCACAATTAACCCCTCTATGTTATCAAATAACATATGGAGTATATAATCGTCAATTGTGTGTGGCATATTAGGTTTCCCAGTCAATTAGTAGCGAACATGAATTAATCCAAACTTCATTGAGATTAATAATCCATAACTAATTAGAATTAATCCTATTAATTCAAATTAGGATTGGTTTATTAATCATCAATTAATAAACCCATATTCCCATATCATGAGTGGTATCTAGCAACATATCATGACCATCCAAGAGTCCTGGAAGTTAAGTGGCTTGACATGAACCCTTCAATAACAAACTTTAGTACAATTAACTCCTTTCACCATACAATATCTCATTCGGTTTGGAGTACGGAATTAGTGCCAACTCCCTGCAGAATTAATTCTAGCTAGAATACAATAGTACTTGTACCAGGAACCCACTACTCTAAATGTATATCAATTGGAACTATTTCCATTACACAATCGCCTTGGCCAAGGACTTTCCGAGTAGTAATTCCTACAAGTGGCCGTGAGATATTCGCCCCTACTATTAGGAGTGGTGAATCCTTTATTGACCCTCTCAACTACTTTTGTTTACCTCACAATCTACCCAATATCCATCCCATAGGCGGCCCTCGATCGATCTTTGGAGATTGGAATCAAAGTACAAAGCTCAGCTAACAAAGTACCTTGGAGATCTCAAGTCTACGGATACTTGCACGTTTGCTATATTGAGATTATATCACTGACACTAAATGGTTATCCATGTGATTATCTCAATGCTAGGTCATCCAATGAACTTGTTCCATTAACAAGCATCTATGTGTTAACTTTGAGTATCTCAATACTCTCGGTTATGAGAACTACCGCCTAATCAAATCAGGAAGTCTAACACATGCTACTATTAACGCATTAATGATGTCCTGTCTCATTAATACTATGACTAGGGACTATTTAAGTACTAACACCATCCAGTGTAGTAGGAATCTCATATCAGGATCTCTATTATGATTTCCTTAACACAGTGTTGTACTAGGGACTTTATCGAACAGTTATATTACTTAAAGTAAACAAAAGAAATTGTAAGATAAATAATGCATTTTATTAAAATAAAATGTGTTATATACAATGTACAAGTGATTGCCTCTAGGGCACAACACTAAAAATCTATATATCCCAACCAAAAGGCTTTATTGCTAAAGTCCAAGAACATATGGTTTGTAAGCTTAAGAAATCCATTTATGGACTTAAGCAGGCATCTAGAGCATGGAACATTCGTGTCGATGATATTGTAAAGTCTTATGGTTTCATTCAAAACGAGGATGAACCATGTGTGTATAGAAAACTGGAAGGCATAAATGTGGTTTTTCTTGTCCTATATGTGGATGGCATTCTACTCATTGGAAATGATGTAGGGACATTGTCATCTACTAAGGTTTTGCTATCGAGTCAATTTAGTATGAAGGACTTAGGTGAAGCCAGTTACATTCTCGGAATAATGCTTCTTAGAAATAGGAAGCAGAGAATATTTGGTTCATCCCAAGCTACATACATTGACAAGATGTTGGCCAAGTACAACATGAGCTCATGCCAGGGGGCATTGATCCCTTGCAGTCATGGGTTATCTTTTTCTTTGAAGGGCTGCCCGAAGTCTCAAGAAGAAAAATATAGGATGAGTAGGATTTCCTATGCTTCGACTGTGGAATGTCTTATGTATGCCATGTTGTGTATTAGGCTAGATATCTACTTTTTCGTAGGCTTAGTCAGTAGATATCAGTCAAACCCCAGGGAGGTTCATTGGCAAGTTGTAAAGCATATTTTTAAGTATCTCAAAGGTACAAGAGATTATATGCAAGTTTACGGGGCCGGTGACTTGGTTCCTACAGGATACACAGACTCAGAATTCCAAGTCGATAAGGATAAGAGAAAATTCACTAGTGGATATATCTTCACCTTGTCTGAAGGTGCCATTTCATAGAGGAGTATTAAGCAATCTTGTATTACTAATTCAACCATGGAAGTTGAGTATGTGTGATAGGGCATAAATTAGTCATATTATTCCTAGTTATTTGAGACTCTTTTGTGATACATTTTGTTTAATAACTAGTCATATTCCTTCATATTTGAGATTTTACCCTTGGAAATGTATTTTGTTCATTATTTTAGATTTTAAGGGTAAAACGAATCAAAAATGTCGCAAAACATTCTAGAGGTGGTGCCGGCCAGGACAGAGGAACCGGCGCTGGCCATGTGCTGATGACACGAACTTCGAAGCGATGAAAAATTATTGAAACGAGACCAAAACAGAATGGAAGTGGCGCTGGCTCCAGTAGACAAGGTGGTGCCGGCTGTATTCTGGACAACATGGTGCGAAAATCAAGAAAAAATCAGCGAACGATTGAAGAAATAGAACACAACTGGTGCCGGCTCCAGTAGCTAAAGCGGCGCCGATTGTGCTCTGCAGTTAAGGTGGCGGTTTGATTTTTCTATGCGGTTTTGGTAATCTATGGAGTTTTAGTACTTTCTTAATTCTACTCGGCCAAGAACACTACACCAACGAGTTTAGGCACTTCTTAAGCCTATAGATAGATGGAAAACACAAGGGAAAAAGAGAGAATTCATTTATCATTATAGAAAATCACTCAAATCAAAGGAGGAATTCATTAATTCAATGAGGGTTGTATAAGAAGGTCTTCAAAGGAAAAAGAAGGAGGTTTGTCTATGAGTGCTTTCTTTTACTTTGTTTTCTTTTTCTTGAACAATGATATATTAATTTTTTTATTATAATTTGACATTGTTTTAGATATTCATGATTTTTAGAGTTATTCGATATTTTTAACTAATTGATTGTTATTCTTGGTACTTGATTACTTGTGATTATTACGAGATTAGTTGGTTGTTTCTCTCCATTAGCTTACTGGACTAAGGGGGTTCATGGTGGTTTCAAGTCATTGATTTCTTATCTGTTGGCTATTAACTTACAGGACCAAGGGGTTAATTGCTTAGAACTGGTAATCAAAGGTTAATTGATGTCTTCCGAGACCAAGGGTTCATTGATTGATTTCATGTTTTAAATCCGTCGAGACCAATGGAATTTGATTGAGGATTGTGTTTAATGCATCTTTTGGATGAATTAGTTGAGATGAGACCAAGTGATTCTAATTTATTGAGAAGATAGTATTGGATTGTATGCCCTCTTAGACTAGGTTTCTAATGTAAAATCGAATATTTTAATAAAAGAATTTATTTTCAGAAATTGTTTGTGAATTTACTTTTTGTTTGTGTACGATTTTCGTTTGGAACAGACCCATTGTGTTTAAATAAGTGATCCATGTGAATGGTGGTCTTTCACAGTAAGGTATGGATCATGGGTTATTTAACACATAAACTTTTGTTCTTAACCTATTGATGAGACTGGGAATCTCATCATGTTTAGGTTATTATGTTATGAATTCCAAATGGGGAATGGCTTACCTTTAGCCAGTGGGTAGTCCACTCACTTCATGACATAAGCGTATTTCGAATACGTAGAACGGGACCAGTAGTAGTGGTTTCTCAAAGTACTATATGGTAGAAACCTAGACTACTATCGCTACAGCGTGGACTAGTACTCTACGACTTAAGTATGAGTTGGTGGTCTGGCGAAGCTGGGAGCATATACTTTGATTTACTGTACTTGAGGTTCTATCGTAGGGCCAATATACTTGCATGTTGGGTATGTGTGACTAGTTAGTTAAGACAGACTTGTACAAGATAGTTTCTGCACTATATCGCCCCTTATGGTTGTCCGAATGGTCTAAAATGTCCAGGGCCTTGGGAAACATGACTTGGATGTTTGTTTTAGGGTAGCTCCCTTGGAAAGCGGAAACACTCCAAGAAGTCGTGGATCATTGGACTAGAAGCCTAAGGATGGTAGATGTCATTTAGAGGGGTGTTAGTACACTTTTTCCTCTCTAAATGTACGACGATGTGTAGATGGGTATTTTAGTCATTTCACCTGTAGGTCGGAGACTTTGCGAATGCAGCATTGTCCTTGGGGTCAACATTTCCTTATGGTGATATTAGGGAATATTTAAAATGTAAAATACAACTATTTATATAGCAGGGTGTTTTGGTCATTTTAGCAGCTAAGGCGATGTGTCTTTTTGGTCCTCGGAATAGCTCGTAAGTCCTAATTATTTATTGGGTTGAGGAATTGGTCTCAGTACAAGAGGATTTTATTTTATTTGATTTTATTCAGGAAGTCTAATTTATTATTGGACTGGAATAAAATAAATTAATTAATTAAAATACGAGTTGAGAGGAATTAACTATCTAGTTTATTTGGTTAATTAATTATTCAGTGGCCTAGGTCCAGTATGAATAATTAAGAAATTAACCTGGGCTTAAACTAAGGAAAATTATTAATGTTTAATTATTTATTGGGTTATTTATATAGGCCCAAGAAATAAATAATTAAAGATTATTTATTTTGGTGCATTTGGGCTCATTAATTATTTATTGGGTTATTTATATAAGCCCAGAAAATAAATAATTATTGTTTATTATTTTGGGCCTTTTGGGTCCAAGAAAAATAATAAATATTTTTCTGGCCCAATAGCTTGGACCTTAGGGTTTTTTCCAGATACAGTTAAGAAGAGTTTAGGGTTAGGCAAAACTTGTTCTCAGGATAACATCCGGGTGTTTTGAAATCCCGGGGATATGTTTATCAGATAATGAGAGACTGAGTTTTTGCGAACCAATAAACAAGTATCTGGGAAAAGAAAACCCTAATCCTCCTAAGCAAAAGAAAGTCTCACGCCACAGTCTCTCTCAGAGACGTCTTCTTCCATTCTGTGTTTTCTCCTTGGACTTTGCTAAGCAATAGTAAGTGAACCAAGTAGAATTGAGACCGTTCCTCTTCACCATAGTGTTCACCGACTAGAGGTTAGGCTGAGGAATATTTCGAGAGCTGGAAAGCTTGGCGTTAATGCAAACAAGGAGAAGTAGAAGGCTAGCGGGTGTTCAACCGGAAGCTTCTTCAAGTGGGCAAAGTGAGGCGATTCCATGTCTTTCAATCCACTCTTACTCAACCTAGAAGGGTTAAGGAGCGCAAAGGTATGATCTTCACGCTTCCGTATAGTCTTTAAGGCTTGGTTTTATTTTTCTCTGTGAAATTTTTAACGTACAGTGCATGCTCTCTGTTTTCGGTTCCCTCAATGTGGTATCAGAGCCACTGGTTTTTGATCAATATAGGGAGCATGGTAGTTAATAAAATGGAGAAGATGATTATACCTGTGATCCTTCACTGTTTTGGTATGGGATAGGATCTCTGTGAGCTTCATCGTTGAAGCATAGGCACACTGTAAATTTTTTTTTGGCTTTGCTAGAACATCGTGTAAACCCAATTTGAAGGGTATAGGCGGTTGTGGTTTTGTTTTTGGATAAGTTTTTGTAAGTAAAAATGTCCAAAGAAGCCAAAGAAATAAGCAAAAATTGAAGAAGAGATGGTTCTGCAATTTCGCGCGCGGACAGAAGAAAAAAACGAAGAAGAAAACTGTTCATAAGCCGTCGCGTTGGAGCCGAGCCGCTGTTGTTTTGTGAGGGGAGCCAGTTGGCTACTGCGCCTTGGAGCCGAGCCAATTGCTGGAAATTGAGCCGATTTCATTGCTCAATTGAAACTTCAATTGCGCGGGTCGTGCAGCGGTTCGGGCGCACAGAAACGGGTCCTTACGCAGGTTGAAGCGCGGGTCAACAGCTGAGGAGAAGCGGGCCGGTTCGCGGTCGCGGGTTGGCTCCGTGGGTTGTGGAAGGCGTGCGATCCGGTGCGGCGCGGTGCACTGCGGCCTCGGTGGACTGCAAGCCACGCGGGCGTGGATCCGGTGCGGCGGGTGCAGTGGACCGCCAGCGTTTTTTCTGCAATTTTTTTATTTTTTTCTTTTTCGTTTTGGGTCCCATACCAGGCGAAGTTAATATTTTTGCAATATTTATATTCTGGAATATATTTGCATGAAAAATTTTAGTAAGGGATTTTAGGATTAAATAAGATAATTAATTAATTAATGTATTTAATTCTATTATTTGGGCACTTAGGTTTAAAAAATAGAAAAGCATAAAAACGTTCATTGTTTTGAGCATGCTATTTTTTTTATGTACCTATGTGCACTTTTTCCCAAAGACCAAAGTCTTTGGGAACATTTTTGACAAGAAAAATATTTTTCTTCAAAAATTAAATGGTTATTTTAATTGGTACAAAAATTAATCCTTGAATATTTTCTCAAAGGATTTAATCCTTGACATAGAAAGTATATTGGATTTAGATATTTTTGTAAATTAAAATGGAAAGCCATTTTGTTTTGTTTTGGACTAGAAAAATTATTTTGTCAAATAAACTTGAGACCAAAGTCTCTAGAAAGTTTTAATTGGAAAATTTTTGAAATCATTAAGTTTTAACTTAAATAAAATTTGTCCATGGGGAAAATCTCTCATAGGATATAAGCCTTAACATAGAGATTTTATTGGACTTAGATATTTTATTTTTGAGTTAAGGAAAAACTTAATGAAAATTTTCAAAAGAAAATTTTCCAGAAAACCTTTATTTTAAAAGACTAAGTGGGAGAGGGGTTCGAACGACCCCACGGCTTCCATCACGGTCCTCATTAGAGATCGTGGGTCCCCTCGCGTCACCCTGGGAGTGAACCCGTATAGGATGGAGATACCATAAGGATCTAGATCTAATGGAAGGATGTAATTAATAACCCGGGGCACGTACTATGATCGGCCAGCCTACGTTAGAGGTTTATAGTGCGAGGTATGTCCATAGGAAATGAGAGGAAACGGCCATCCCACGATGGAGTTATTCTCTAGACCATTACCTAGAAAGAAAATTAATTTGTGGTGGTTAATACACTTAGCTTAGGAAACTGTTAATCTTCCCAAAAGCTATGTCAATTTTCCTAAGAGCCAAATTATTTTCAGTGCACAAATTTTATTTTGTTTTCACAAACTAAATTCTTTCTTTTATTTTCGATTTTTAGAAATGGTGGGAGGTTCTTTTAGTCCATTGGCCGTTATTCTCAGGGAGAATAAGTTAACGGGTCCAAACTATGTGGACTGGAAAAGGAACCTGGACATAATACTCACAGCTGAGGAGTATAAGTATGTCCTTTACGAAACTTGCCCTATTATCGGGGAAGGTTCCACCGCTGAAGAGCGAGAGACTGAAAAGGCATGGAAGAAAGCTGACGAAATGGCATGTTGCTATATGTTAGCTTCAATGTCTAATGTGCTCCAGTCAAAACACGAGCACATGGCTTCTGCATATGACATAAGTCAATCATTGGCAACTATGTTCGCAGACAAGAGCAAGCCCGCAAGGCAGGAGGCTTTTCAAACTATTGTGAATACTAAGATGGCTGAGGGAGCATCAGTCCGAGAGCATATGCTCAAGATGATTGCTGCTTTCGAGGAGGCGGAAATCTTAGGGGCTGTCATTGACCCCGAGGGCCAAGTGGACATGGTTCTCGAATCTCTACCGGGTTTTTCACTCAGTTCAAGTTAAATTATAACATGAACAAGTTGAACATGAGTTTAACTGAATTGATGAAGGAGCTCCAGATGGCGGAGAAGGTCATGAAGTCGCAGTCAAAGGCCATGATTGCTAAGGCTTCTTCCTCAAGAACTGGGCCTAAACCCATAAAGTTCAAGAGGAAGAAGGGAAATGCAGTAGCCCAGCCTAAGACCCAGCCCAAGGACAAACCAAAGGGCAAGTGCTTTAAGTGTGGGAAGAAGGGACATTGGAAAAAAGAGTGTCTGGATCTTCAGGCCAAGAAAAACCTCACAGGTAATGTTTACTATCTAGAGTCCATATCAATGGTAGGATCAACTTCCACTTGGATTGTTGATTCAAGAGCCACTGATCATATCTGTAACTCCTTGCAGGGGTTTAGGAAGATAAGAAGACTCAAGAAGGGTGAACATGGGCTTCGAGTGGGTAATGGAGCACAAGTCTGGGTCATTGCAGTGGGAGAGCTGGATCTTATTTTTTATTGTAATAAGATAGTGGTTTTAAAGGATTTTTTATATGTTCCTGATTTTCGTCAGATTTTTATTTTTGTTGCAAAACTTATTAATCAAGGATATTCTGTATCTTTCCATTCTGGTATTTCTATCAGTAGAGATGGAGAAATTTGATGTACTAGGCACATGTATGGTAATCTGTTCTTTTTAAACCCTATTAATAACCAATCAAATAACGCTCTGTCTGAACCTTTAACTAGGAAGAGAAAGACCAATATCAATGATTCATACCTTTGGCATCTAAAGTTGGGTCATATTAACTCAATCAGGATTCAGAGGCTAATCCATGATGGGCCTTTGGGCTCATTGAGATTGGAAAGTTGGCCTCAGTGTGAATCCTGCCTGATGGGAAAAATGACCAAAAGGTCTTTTACACTAAAGGCGGATAGAGCCAAGGAGGTGTTGAGTCTAGTTCACACTGATGTGTGTGGTCCATTGTCTGCACCAGCTAGGGGAGGTTTTGAGTACTTCATCACTTTCACGAATGATTGTACGAGGTATGGTTACATTTACTTGATGAGACGCAAGTCTGACTCTTTTGACAAGTTTAAGGAGTTTAAGGCTGAAGTGGAGCGTCGGACAAGTAAATTAATCAAAACCTTAAGATCGTATCGTGGTGGAGAGTACCTCCTAGGTGAATTCAAGGACTACATGGTACATCATGGGATAGTATCCCAGCTCTCTGCGCAGGAACACCCCAGTAGAACTGGAGTAGCTAAAAGAAGGAACAGGACGTTGATGGAAATGGTCTGAAGCGTGATGTCTCATGCTACTCTTCCAGTGTCCTTTTGGGGATATGCCCCGGAGACAGTGGCATATATTCTGAACTTGGTGCCTTCCAAGTCAGTACCTAGAACTCCCTATGAGATGTGGACTGGGCGTAAACCAAGTCTGAATCATCTCAGGATTTGGGGAAGTCCAGCTTATGTACTGATCAAGGGAGACAAGTTGGAACTAAGATCAGAATTATGCTATTTTGTTGGGTATCCAAAAGGGACAAAAGGAGGTTACTTTTATCATCCTAAGGAGTAGAAGGTACTAGTCAGTACCAATGTTAGATACTTAGAAGATGATCAAAGTACTTCTACTAAAGGTTCAACACGGTTGGAACATGAGGAGAAGTTATCTACGGAATCAACTTCTTCTGACCCGATTCTGGAACAAGGAGAGGCACAGCCTCAAGAGCCTGTGCAAATGGAGCCTCGTCGTAGTGGGAGAGTGTCTAGGGTTCCGGATAGATGGACAGGAGGAGCCTTTGAGCTGGTCTCTCACCATCAGGAACAAGACCCCACTAGATACGAGGAGGCTATTGCTGATGCCGATGCAAATCTGTGCCATGAAGCAATGAAAGCCAGGATTGAGTCTATGTACCTCAATCAGGTTTGGGATCTTGTAGCTTCACCTGAAGAGATAAAACCCATTGGGTGCAAGTGGGTATACAAGAGGAAGAGAGGAGCGGATGGGAAGGTGGAAACCTTCAAAGCTAGGCTTGTGGCGAAAGGGTATACTCAGAAAGAATGTATCGACTATGAGGAAACCTTTTCCCCGGTAGCCATGCTTAAATCCATCCACATCCTCCTTGCCATTGCATGTCACTATGATTACGAGATATGGCAAATGGATGTCAAGACGATATTTTTAAATGGCCATCTTAGCGAAGATATCTATATGTCCCAACCAGAAGACTTCATTGCTGAAGGCCAGGAACATATGGTTTGCAAGCTTAAGAAGTCCATTTATGGACTTAAGCAGGCGTCGAGAGCATGGAACATTCGTTTTGATTAGACTGTAAAGTCTTATGATTTTATTCAAAACGAAGATGAACCATGCGTGTACAGGAAACTTGGAGGCATTAATGTGGTTTTTCTTGTTCTATATGTGGATGACATTCTACTCATTGGAAATGATGTAGGGACATTGTCATCTACAAATGTTTGGCTGTCTAGTCAATTCAGTATGAAGTACTTGAGAGAAGCCAGCTACATTCTCGAGACTAGGCTTCTTAGAAATAGGAAGCAGAGAATGTTAGGGTTATCCCAAGCGACATACATTGACAAGATGCTGGCCAAGTACAGCATGGACTCATGCAAGGGAGCTCTAATCCCTTGCAGACTTGGGTTGTCATTTTCTTCGAAGGACTGTCCTAAGTCTCAAGAAGAAAAGGATAGAATGAGTAGGATTCCCTACGCTTCGGCTATGGGAAGTCTCATGTACGCCATGCTGTGTACTAGGCCAGAAATCTGCTTTGTCGTGGGCTTAGTTAGCAGATATCAATCAAACCCTGGGGAGGTTCATTGGCAAGCTGTAAAGCATATTCTCAAGTACCTCAATGGAACGAGAGATTATATGCTGGTTTACAAGGCTGATGATTTGGTTCCTACAGGATACACAGACTCAGACTTCTAGACGGATAAGGATGAGAGAAAATCCACTAGTGGATATGTCTTCACCTTGTCTGGAGGAGCAATTTCATGGAGGAGTATCAAGCAATCTTGTATTGCTGACTCAACCATGGAAGCTGAGTATGTGGTAGCTTCGGAGGCATCTAAGGAAGCAGTTTGGCTCTAGAAGTTTCTTTCAGAACTTGGAGTCATTCCACATATGGACAGGGCAATTATGATGTGTTGCGATAACACTGGAGCAGTATCGTAATCTAAGGAGCCTCGAAACCACAAGAAGGGGAAACACATCGAGAAGAAGTACCACCTGATCCGGGATTTCATCTAGAGACGGGAAGTCGTGGTGGAGCATATTGCCTCAGAAAACAATCTAGCAGACCCATTCACCAGGCCTTTGGCTAAGAGAGTCTTCAAGAGACACTTAGACGCCATAGGGGTGGGCACCTATGGACTTACCTAGTCTAAGAGTGCAAGTGGGAGATTATTGGATTGTATGCCCTCTTAGACTAGGTTTCTGATGTAGAATCGAATATTTTGATAAATGAATTTATTTTCAGAAATTGTTTGTGAATTTACTATTTGTTTGTGCACGATTTTCGTTTGGAACAGACCCATTGTGTTTAAATAAGTGATCCAAGTGAATGGTGGTCTTTCACAGTAAGGTATGGATCACGGGTTATTTAACACATAAACATTTGTTCTTAACCTATTGATGAGACTGGGAACCTCATCATGTTTAGGTTATTATGTTATGAATTCCAAATGGGGAATGGCTTACCTTTAGCCAGTGGGTAGTCCACTCACTTCATGACATAAGCGTATTTTGAATACGTAGAACAGGACTTGTAGTAGTGGTTTCTCAAAGTACTATATGGTAGAAACCTAGACTACTACCGCTATAGCGTAGACTAGTACTCTACGACTTGAGTATGAGTTGGTGGTCTGGCGAAGTTGGGAGCATATACTTTGATTTGCTATAGTTGAGGTTTTATCGTAGGGCCAATATACTTGCATGTTGGGTATGTGTGACTAGTTTGTTAAGACAGACTTGTACAAGATTGTTTCTGCACTATATCGCCCCTTGTGGTTGTCCGAATGGTCTAAAATGTCCAGGGCCTTGGGAAACATGACTTGGATTTTTGCTTTAGGGTAGCTCCCTTGGAAAGCGAAAACACTCCAGGAAGTCGTGGATCATTGGACTAGAAGCCTAAGGATGGTAGATGTCATTTAGAGGGGTGTTAGTACACTTTTTCCTCTCTAAATGTACGGCGATGTGTAGAGGGGTATTTTAGTTATTTCACCTGTAGGTTGGAGATTTTACGAATGCAGCATTGTCCTTGGGGTTAATATTTCCTTATGGTGATATTAGGAAATATTTAAAATGCAAAATACAGCTATTTATATAGCAGGGGTGTTTTGGTCATTTTAGCAGTCAAGGCGATGTGTCTTTTGGTCCTCGGAATAGCCCGTAAGTCCTAACTATTTATTGGGTTGAGGAATTGGTCTCAGTACAAGAGGATTTTATTTTATTTGATTTTATTCAGGAAGTCTAATTTATTATTGGACTGGAATAAAATAAATAAATTAATTAAAATATGAGTTGAGAGGAATTAATTATCTAGTTTATTTGGTTAATTAATTATTCAGGGCCTAAGTCCAGTATGAATAATTAAGAAATTAACCTGGGCTTAAACTAGGGGAAATAATTAATGTTTAATTATTTATTGGGTTATTTATATAGGCCTAAGAAATAAATAATTAAAGATTAATTATTTTGGTTTATTTGGGCTCATTAATTATTTATTGGGTTATTTATATAAGCCTAGGAAATAAATAATTATTGTTTATTATTTTGGGCCTTTTGGGTCCAAGAAAAATAATAAATATTTTTCTATTTTTCTGGCCCAATAGCTTGGACCTTAGGGTTTTTCCAGATATGGTTAAGAAGAGTTTAGGGTTAGGCAAAACTTGTTCTCTGGATAACATCCGGGTGTTTTGAAATCCCGGGGATATGTTTATCAGATAATGAGAGACTGATTTTTGGCGAAGCAATAAACAAGTATCTGGGAAAAGAAACCCCTAATACTCCTAAGCAAAAGAAAGGGTCACGCCACACTCTCTCTCAGAGACGTCTTCTTCCATTCTGTGTTTTCTCCTTGGACATTGCTAACCAATAGCAAGTGAACCAAGGAGAATTGAGACCGTTCCTCTTCACCATAGTGTTCACCGACTAGAGGTTAGGCTGAGGAATATTTCGAGAGCTGGAAAGCTTGGCGTTAATGCAAACAAGGCGAAGTAGAAGGCTAGCGGGTGTTCAACCGAAAGCTTCTTCAAGTGGGCAAAGCGAGGCGATTTCAGTCGTTCAATCCGCTCTTACTCAACCTAGAAGGGTCAAGGAACGCAAAGGTATGATCTTCACGCTTCCGTATAGCCTTTAAGGCTTGGTTTTATTTTTCTCTGTGAAATTTTTAACGTACAGTGCATGATCTCTGTTTTCGGTTCCCTCAGATAGTGATTTCACGGATTTACCAAAGAAGTGAATCTACCTTAATCCTTCATGATACCGAGAGAATAATTAGTTATGATAATGATTAGATACTTTAAGATCATGATTGTCAAAATAATGTTTTGAGTTACATACTTCTCCATCCTTGACATGTATATATTTTTATTTTATTTTATTTTATTTTATTTTATTTCTTTTTCACTTTATAGAGTCGTTTAAACAATGAAAGAAAGGTGATTAATGTCTACTTGATCCTTGAGGATCGACGCTCATTTGAACCATATGCTATGTTAATAATGAGTACGCTTGCTCATATGTGTAATTTGGGATTAACGTTTTAATTTAAACTTGATTAGGAATGTGCTTATTTTTGTATGATTTTTATACCCAAATAAAATACACATCAATGTGGCAACTTCGAAGGCATCCAAGGAAGCAATTTGGCTCCGAAATTTCCTTTTGGAACTTGTGGTTATACCACACACGGAAAAATCGATTGTAATGTATTGCGACAATACTGGTGCTATCTTATAATCTAAAGAACCAAGGAACCACATAAAGGGAAAGCATATAGAGAGGAAGTACCACCTGATCTAGGATTTCATCCAGAGATGGAAAATTGTGGTGGAACAGATTGCCTCGGAGAATAATTTTAGCAGATTCTTTCACTAAGCCTTTGGCAGAGAAAGTCTTTAGAAGACACTTAGATGCCATAGAGGTGGGCACCTATGGACATACTTAGTCTTTGAGTTCAAGTGGGAGATTATTGGAATGTATGCCCTCTTAGACTAGGTTTTTGATATATTTTTTTACTTGTATTAACAAAAGTATTTTTCTTAGAATTTGTTTGTGAAATTTTTTCTATATTTGTACACGATTTTATTGGAAAAGACCCATTATATTTAAGTAAATGGTTAATGTGAATAGAGTTCTGTCACAGTAAAGTATGGACCATAGGATACTTAACATATAGACTATAGTTCTTAACTGGATGATGAGAATAGGAATCTCATCATTATAAGGTTACTATATTATGAATTCCAAAAAGAGAATGGCTTACCTTTAGCTAATGAATAGTCTACTTATTTCGTATCACAAGCGTATTCCGAATACGTAGAACTAGACCTATAGTAGTGGTTTCTAAAAGTATTATATGATAGAAACCCATACTGCTACTGTTGCAGTGCGGACTTGTACTCTACAGTTTAAGTATAAATTAGTGGTCTGACGATGCTAGAAATGTATGCTTTGATATACTATAGTTGAGGTTCTTGAGAATGATTAATATACTTGTATGTTGGGTATATATGACTAGTTAGTCAAGATAGACTTGTACAAGATAGTGTCTTGACTATATCGCCCATTGTGATTGTCCGAATGATCTTATTATCCAGAGCCCTAGGGAACATGACTTGGATATTAGCTATAAGGTAGGTCCCTTGGAAAGTTGGAATATTCTAAGAAGTCATGGATCATTGGACTAAAAGCCTAAGGATGATAGATGTCATTTAGAAAGGTATTACCACACTCTTTCCTCTCTAAATGAAATGTGATGTGTAGAAGGGTATTTTAGCCATTTCACCCGTAAGTCGAAGACATAGCTAACGCAGCTTTGTCCTTGGGGTCAATATTTCCTGATGGTGATATTAGGAAATATTTAAAATGTAAAATATAGCTATTTATATAGCAGGGGTATTTTGGTCATTTTATTAGCCAAGGTGATGTGTCTTTTTGGTCATCAAAATAGCCCGTAAGTCCTAATTATATTAGGTCGAGGAAATGGTCATAATGGAAACAAAAGATTTTATTTTATTCAGGAAGTCTATTTTTTTTTTTTTACTGGAATATAATAAAAAGAATGAGAGAAATTAAATTTATTATCTAGTTTGATTGGTTAATTTGTTATTTAAGGCATAAGCCCAGATTGAATAATTAGAAAAATTAACTTGGGCTTAAACTAGTTAATAAAAGGCTAAATAATTATTTTAGTTCATTTGAGCTCATTATTTATTTATTAGGTTATTTTAATAGGCCTAGGAAATAAATAATTAGTGGTTATTATTTTTGGGCTCATTAGGTCCAAGAAAAAATGATAAATTATTTTGGTCAAATAACCTGGTCTAAAAGATTCTTTATTATTCACAATACAGAAGAGTTGGGGATAACCCAAATCTCTTCTGTTGATAACCTCCTGATGTTTGGAATATCGAAACACCGGGGTTAGGTTATCTGGGATGTGAATAAGAGTCATTGTGTAGAGAGGAAAAAAAAAACACAATAGAAACAAAAACAAAAAGGAACACCAGAGCCTCTGTTCTCTCTGTTTTCTCTCTGCTTCTCACGTCTTCTTCTTCTTCTTCTCTTTTTCCATCTTCTTGTCTTTGCTAATTAATAGCAAAGGATCAAGAAGGATCATCCTCGCCTTGGTTGTTTTACCAACTTAGATAGGCGGAGGTATATTCTAAGAAGCGAAAAGCTTCACGTGCATGCCAAGAAGAAGCCAATGGATTGCTGGTTTCTCACCAAAAACGTCGTCAAGGCAGGTAGCTTCTCTCGTGGTTGGTGCTTCATCTTCTCAACCAGACCAGAAGAGGATACGAAGAGGTATATTTTTAACCTTCCGTTGCGCCGTGTCCATTTTAGTTCATTTGCATACATGTTCCTCTATTTTTCATTCCATCAGCAATATGGGTAATGGTTGACAAATTGACTAAATCAGCGCATTTTATTCCAATGAACGTAAATGACTCAATGGAAAAATTAGCACAAATATACGTACTTGAGATAGTTAGATTGCATGGAGTACCTTCGAGTATTATGTCTGACTGAGGCCCGAGGTTTACATCCTGCTTTTGGGCCAAATTGTTGGAATGTATACCCTCTTAAACTAGGTTTCTGATGTAAATATCGAATATGTTAATAAAAGAATTTATTGTTAAAAATCGTTTGTGAATTTATTTTCTTTATTTGTGCACAATTCTCGTTTGGAAAAGACCCATTGTGTTTAAATAAGTAATCCATGTGAATAGTGGTCTTTCACAGCAAGGTATGGATCATGGGTTATTTAAACACATAAACATTTATTCTTAACAAATTGATGAGAATGGGAATCTCATCATGTTTAGGTTACTGTGTTATGAATTTCAAATGGGGAATGGCTTACCTTTAGCCAGTGAGCAGTCCACTCACTTCATGACATAACCATGTTTCGAATACGTAAAATAAGACCTTTAGTAGTGGTTTCTAAAAGTACTATATGGTAGAAACCTAGACTACTACCGCTACAGCGTGGACTAGTACTATACGACTTGAGTATGAGTTGGTGGTCTAACAAAGCTGGAAGCATGTACTTTGATATGCAATAGTTGAGGTTCTATCGTAGGGCCAATATACTTGCGTGTTAGATATGTGTGACTAGTTAGTTAAGACAGACTTGTACAAGATAGTTTCTACACTATATAGCCCCATGTGGTTGTCTGAATGATCTAAATATCCAAGGCCTTGGGAAACATGACTTGGATGTTTGTTTTAGGGTAGCTCCTTTGGAAAGCGGAAATACTCTAGGAAGTCGTGGATCATTGGACTAGAAGCCTAAAGATGGTAGATGTCATTTAGAGAGGTATTAGTACACTTCTTCCTCTCTAAATGTACAGCGATGTGTAGAGGGGTATTTTAGTCATTTCACCTGTAGGTCGAAGACTTTGCTAATGCAGCATTGTCCTTGGGGTCAATATTTCTTTATGGTAATAGTAGGAAATATTTTAAATGCAAAATATAGCAATTTATATATTAGGGGTATTTTGGTCATTTTAGTAGCCAAAGAGATGTGTCTTTTTGGTCCTCGGAATAGCCTGTAAGTCCTAATTAATTTTGGATTGTGAAATTGGTTTCAGTTGAGAGGGTTTTATTTTTTTCAGGAAGTCTAATATATTATTAGACTAAAATAAAATAAATTGAGAGAAATTTATTTTCTGGCTTAATTGGTTAATTAATTATTCAGGGCCTAGGTCTAGTTTGAATAATTAGAAAAATTAACTTGGATTTAAACTAGAGGAAAATAATTAATACTTAATTATTTATTGGGTTATTTATTTAATTAAGCCGAAGAAATAAATAATTAAAGTTTAATTTTTTTTGGTTCATTTGGGTTCATTAATTATTTATTGAGTTATTTAATTAATCCCAAGGAATAAATAGTTAATTTTTATTATTTTGGGCTATTCAAGTTCAAAAAAAATAATAAATATTATTTTGGTCCAATAGCCTGGACCATAGGATCTTTTCGGACACAGTTCAGAAGAGTTTAGGGAGAAGCCAAAATTTATTTTGTTAATAATATTTAGGTGTTTGAAATATTAAATCTCGGGGATATTATTATTATTTTCAAAATAATTATTTTTGGCTTCATGACTCTTGGCTTTTTGTGTAGAAAAATAAATTAAAAATAAAAAAAACAAATGTCTCTCTCTCTCGTGTGTGGCTCTTAGTTTTTCTTCACTGGCTTTTGGTTTTTGTTAAGGTAAGTAGCCAAGCCAAAGAAGCCAACGTAGAGAGTTACTGAATCTGATCTTTTGCTCAACCCATTTGTGTGTTCACCAACAAGAGGTTAGGTTGTGGAATATTCTGAGAACTGAAAAGCCTGGCATTTATTACACTGGAGGTGAAGAAGGAGGATGGTAGTTTTTGCACTGGAGACTTCATCAAATAGGTAGCAAGAAGCTATTCTTGTGTTCCAATCCATTCTCCTACAATTTTCAAGGTTTAAGGCACTGAGAGGTATGATTTTAAAGCTTCCATGCTACTGTTATGCTCTGTTTTGATTTTTCTCCTCCATTTTTGTTCTACCGTAGCATGCTTCTCTGTTTTTTTCAAATCCTACACAAATTTCAGGAATCAATGGAATCAAATTTGAAGTTCAGCACGATGGAGCACCCGCAAATTGATGGTCCATCAGAAAGGGTTATTCAGATATTAGAAGAAATGCTAAGAGCTTGCGTATTGGATTTTGGAGATAAGTGGATTGATTGCGTACCATACATGGAATTGGCTTATAATAATAGCTACTAATCTTCGATTGGTATGGCTCCGTATGAAGCGTTGCATGGACGTAAGTGCTAAGTGCATTTATACTAGAGTTGGTTGTAAGACGGTCACATAAGCAAGTCTAGGGAAGTTTGCATTCAAGAAATGGTAGATAAGGTAAACATGATTAGAGAGAGGTTGAAAGCAGCTCAGAGTTGACAAAAAAGTTATGCAGATAATAGGCAAAGGGAGTTGAATTTTCTGGTAGGAGACAATATGTTTTTGAGATTGACTTCTTATAAGGGAATCCTGAAGCATCCAAAAGGTGGAAAGCTGATTCCGAGATATTTGAGACTGTTTCCAATCACGGAAAGAATTGGGCCTATTTTGTATAGGCTGGATTTGCCAGATGGTTTGATAGGAATACATGATGTATTCTATGTGTCGCAACTAAAGAGATACAATGCTAACCCAGGATATGTTCTGAACAATGAACCACTGGTATTACAGCTCGATTTGAGTTACGTGGAGAAGCTAGTTAAAATTTTGGATCAGAGTGTGTCAAGACTCTTAGGAATAAGTAGATACCAATGGTGAAGGTACAGTGGGAGCATCATGGTACCAAAGATGCCACGTGGGAGACAGAAGAATGGATGAAGTGGAAATACCCCGACTTGAGATAAAGGTACACGGTAAATTTCAGGATGAAATTCTTCTAAGTAGGGAAGGATGTAAAACCCTACCTAAACCTACCCTAGAATTAGATGGATGGGATGCATATCATATCATTTTTCATAAAAATATATTTCTTAGATGCAATCGTGTGCCTTTGAATTGTAATATATGAGTTATATGGTTTAATTATGCTTGTTGAGTAGTAAGGGTAAATAGGGAATTTTACTTGAGGACGAATTAAAAAGAAGCTTGAGATTTAGAAAGGAAGAGAATTTGGTTGGGAAAATAAGAATAATAATTAATGTAGTATAGTGGTTAGAGCTTTGTGGTTATTTCCTAAGGTCTTGAGTTCAAATCCTATCACCTAAGTTTTATTTTTAATTATCCTAACTGAAGTTTGAATTTTCCTCTTACATTCCTTGAAGCTAGGAATATTGTCTTAGGGAAGATACATTGGTAATGTCCTAACCATACGATCTTGTCCTAAAAGAAAATCTAGAAGAGTTCTAACCAACATCTTTTTAGCAACCTATGTCCTAACATATTTAAATACAAAATACTCATATTTCTTTACAAAATGTCTTGGATAAATCTTGGGCTTGAATTTTCCATAATTTCCAGCTCTTGAGATAGGGGATGACCGAAATCTAGGAGGAAGAATAGCTAGTTGGTTTGCAACTAAATCACCAAAGCTTCATCTTCAAAGAACCATGCTTTGCTTGTTCTTGTTTTGGTAAAAATCTAGAAATTTTTTTCCAGCATTTCCTCTTGGCTAGAATGTCCGAAAAATGCCGCCCAAATGCCATTCTATTATTGGTAACAATAATCCAATTTCATGTGAGCAAGGGGCTGAAATTGCCTTGGAATTTTGCAGCTCATGGAACCACACCAAACTAGAAACTTTCTAGCAAGCTACCATGTGTTTAACCATGTAGATTAAGCAATCAACCCATGCATAAGATCCCCTGAAATTCCCCTCCTTCTCCAAGATGATGCTGAAAAATCGCCATTAATGGACCTTCAAACACTCCTAAGTTTCATCTGCAAGTCCATTTAAAAATAGTTCAAAATTTCTGCTCACAAATCATTCTATATCCTGAGAATTCTTGTAGCTAAATCCCAGAATTTTTTCCATATTGCTTAGCAAAGTCAATAACCGATTTCTTCATCATTTCTCTTCAACATTTTGGCCACTTTGAAGCTATGGCTGAACATCTTCTTTTCTCCATCTACCATGGCCATTAGAGCTCCATTAACACAACTCAAACCTCTCCTAACTTCACTCCACTCAAAACTTTTCAAAGATGAAAATTAAATTCCAGCTTTTACTTCCTTAAACTCTCACCTAGATAGACTAATAAACCAGAATTTTCCCCTCTCTTATACAGCCATTTTCAGCCAACATTAAAGCTGGAATAATCTTCCATTTCACAACGAATACAAAGCTAGACTAGACAGCCACCATTAATGGACTAGAAACCTTAAAGAAGAAATCACCATTAACAAATCTTCTACCTCAAACACCTCCACTTGTTCCTACTTTTGAAATTCAAACTAGCTCAAGTCTCTCTCTCTCTCTCCCTAGGATAACCAAAACCCCCTCCCTAGCAAGGCCATTCAGCCATCACACACCAAGCACACACTTATCTTCTTCTCTCAATTTTCTATTGTGTTCTCAAGAACACCAAGAACATCAAGAACACATACTAAACTTCTTCAACCTTTGGACCCTTCTATTCATCCCAAATTACTCCAAAATCACTCAAATCAACTAGGATTCAACCTCTACTCATCCATAACACACTCCATAATACTAAAACAACCGAAGGTGATCTCTCATTTGGATCAAATGTCCCTTTTTGTTCAAGAAGAAGAAGAACATCAAAAAGGTAAATTCAATCATCTTAATCTTTCTTCACTTGTTCATCTTCATTTCGTTATCATCTTAATCACTCACTCACACACACACACACACACACACACACCTCTCTCTCTCTCTCTCTCTCTCTCTCGATCCCATTGGTGGCCATCCTTGAACAACTTCAATCAAAAAAAGACTCTTCAAGCACTCAAGGACATTCATTAGACAAGATAACATCTTCAACTCCAACGATCATCAAGCAAGTATTTCTTCCATGACCTTCTTCTTAATTTTTGAACTCAAGGCTTCTAGATGATGAAATTAACATATTGATCGAATATTGTTGGGATGGAGATATGTATGTGGGTAAAGAGAATAATTTTAAGACATGAAGATTGAAATGAGGATTAAGGCTTATGAAGTATTGTTGGATTATGCTTTAGGATCATTATATGCTCATTGGTACATTATGATTAGAGGCTTTTCTGTCACTATTATGGATGATGTATTGAATGACAGAAATCATACCACCATTGTTTTGATTATGCTCCCATGATGCTATTTTTTACACTAAATACCTTGACAATATTATTGTTAGTATAGTATCACCCTTGTTGTGATAAATATCATTACAAGTCTATTTTTGGACAAATCAACATGTTATTTATTAAATATACGTATGTATGAATATATATATATATATATATATATATATATATATATTAGTACTAGTAAATTTAATATGGTCATTAAAATTATCATTAGAGCTACTTTTGCTACTAATGTTTTTATCATTAGTATCATTATTTGATTTAATTTATTAATTTTGGTTAACATCAATATTTTTAGAATTAGTAACTACTTAAAATATTATTATTTTATTCGATAGACAAATAGAAATATTTTTTGTAAGTGCTATTAAATATAAATAATAATATATAGGAATTAATTAATACAATATCAATATTTTTCAAATTCATACAATTATTTATTATTCTTACTAAAATTTTTATCTAAACTTATGTATAATTTATAATAATAAATAATTATGAATATTATTTAGTATTAATATAATTTATTATTTATTATTAACGTTATTTATTATGTATTATTAATATCATTTATTATTTATTGCTAATGTTATTTGACATTTATTAATAATATTATGTATTGTTTATTATCAATATTATTTAGTATTTATTAATAATAGTACTTTTTATTTATTACTAGTATTATTTATTATTTAATATTAATATTATTTATAATTATTATTCGTTAATAAATAATTCTTGTTATTATTTATAATTTATTATTTATATCTCCTATTTATATTGACACATCAAATTAATTTTATTTAATAAAATACTTTATCAATTAGTTTTATAGAATAAGACATTACTGTCTTAACTGGATGTTGTTGTGATAGGGGTTAAATTAGCCATATTTTTCTAGTTATTTGAGGCTCTTTTATGATACATTTTATTCAATAACTAGTCATATTCCTTCATATTTGAGATTTTATCCTTGGAAAGGTATTTTGTTTATTATTACAGATTTTTGGGGTAAAACAAAGCAAAAACGTCGCAAAACATAATAGAGGCGGCGCCGACTAGGACAGAGGAACTGGCTCCGGCCATGCACTGTTGACATGAACTTTGAGGCGATGAAAAATTGTCAAAACAGATCGAAACAGAGTGGAACCGGCGCCGGCTCCCGTAGTCAAGGCGGTGCCGGCTGCATTCTGGACAACATGGTGTTGAAATAAAGAAAAAATCGGTGAACGAGTGGAGAGACAGAACACAACCGGTGCTAGCTCCAAGAGCCATGGCGGCACCGGCTGTGCTCTGAGGAAAAGGTGGGATTGTGATTTTTCTACACGATTTTTGATAATCTATGGAGTTTTAGTATCTTTCAACTTCTACTCGGCCAAGAACATTACACCAAGGAGTTTAGGCACTTCCCAATCATATAAATAGATGAAAAACATAAGGGAAAAGGGGAGAATTCATTGATCATCACAAAAAATCGCTCAATCAAAGGAGGAATTCTTCAATTTAAGGAGGGTTGTGCAAGAAGGTCTTCAAAGGAAAAAGAATGAGGCTTGTCTATGAGTGCTTTCTTTTATTTTGTTTTCTTTTCCTTGAACAATGATGTATTAATTGTTTTATTGTAGTTCGACATTGTTTTAGATATTCATGATTTTTAGAGTTATTTGATCTTTTGACTAATTAATTGTTCTTCCTGGTATTTAATTACTTGGGCATATTACAAGATTAATTGGTTGTTTCTTTTCATTAACTTACTAGACCAAAGAGGTTGATGGTGGTTGTAATTGATTAATTCCATATTTATTGGCTGTTAACTTGCTAGACCAAAGAGGTTAATTGTTGAGGATTGAGTAATTAAAGGTTAATTAAAGTTTGCTAGACCAAGAATTCATTGATTAATTTCATGTTTTAAATTTGCTAGACCAAGAAAATTTAATCAAGAATTGTGTTTAATACGTCTTTTGGGTGAATTAGTTGAGACAGACCAAATGATGCTAATTGATCTAGAGAATTGTGATTTCATGGATTGACCATCAAAGTGAATCTACTTTAATCCTTCATGATGCCAAGAGAATAATTAGTTGTGATAATGGTTAAATACTTTATGATCATGTTTGTCTAAACAATAGTTTGAGTTACATACTTCTCCATCCTTGACATGTATATATTTTTATTTTTATTTTCTTTTGTTTTAGTGTATTTCTCTTTCACTTTGTTGAATCGGTTAAACAATGAAAGAAAATGGATTAATGTATACTTGTTCCTTGAGGATCGACACTCATTTGAACCCTATGCTATGTTAATGATGAGTACGCTTGCTCATATGTGTAATTTAGGTTTAATGTTTTAATGTAAATTTGATTGGGAATGTGCTTAGTTTTTATATGATTTTTATACCCAAATCTAAACACATCAAATTTTTAGCGTTGTTGCTGGGGAACAAAAGCATGAAAGCTTGGATTTTGTAGATTTAACAATGTGAATATGTACATGATCCAATAACCTAAAGGCGATATAGTAGATTTCGTTTTATTTCATTTTTATTTCTTTCTTCATGAATTAAAATGCATTATTCATCATTGTTGCGTGTTCATCATTTTTATTTCATTTTAAAAAAATATATATATTAGTGTATTGATGATAGATTGGCAAAATTACAAGCTAACATGATAGATTGGCAAAATTACAAGCTTACATTGATGTTTTTGGTGACACGTTATTAGAAGCATTAGTGAATTCTTTTGTTGCCAATACAAATTCATCTGTTCAGTGGCATAAAGAAGCTTCGCAACAATTGGGCGATCAAAAGAAGCAATTAGTTAAGATTGTTGAGGAGACTCATGAGTTCATGCTAGCCCGTATAATTGACCATGAAAAAAAAGAGAGGCTATGAGGGACAATTGCATGATGTGGCAAGAGAGGTATTTGATTGTACTCTATGTCTTCATAATTCTAATATTTCTTTGTCACATGATTTCTTAGGCTCTTCTCACTTCTTGGAGAACAATGGTCCTAGTGATGATGTATGGAGTTCAACATACCGTAAGAAGTTGGATTTATCATTCATTCTAAGAAATCCTTTGAGGATGTTGACAAATTCTACCCTTCACTCCAATCTTAGGGAGGTAACTTGGTATTTGTAGAAGCATTGAAAAGTAAGGATTTCCCAATCCCATCTTTAAGAACTCAAACACTAAGTTTAATGGGGTATTTTAAATTGTAAAATTCTTTTGAAGGGTTAATTGGTGATTTCAAACTTGATGCATTCTTTAGAAACCATGTACACTTATATGTTGACAACAATATTTGTGTATCCAAAAAAATGTTAGAGAAAGAGGTTTATATGTTTTTCTTTAGTGAAAAAACAAAATTATTTTCATGAACCTTCCATTTTTCAAAATCCTCCATTCTTCATTCTACATTCATCATGCCTATCTTCTATTTTGAGCTTTAATGTCTTTCCAAAAGGTTTGCTGAGGAAGCATGATGGGTGTAGAGAGTTTTTTTTTTTTTTAAAATCATTTTAATCTTTTTCTTTAGTTTGTTTTCTTTTATTTAGGTATGTTTTTATTTTATTATTATTTTCTGTGTGCTTTTATTTGTGTTTTGTTTTATAAGCATAAAGTCCTTTTGGACAACCCCTTCTCTTTACCTCAAGCTTGGCTATTTATTGGAGCATTATTACACTTGGGCAATATTACTTAAACTTTCTAACCCTTATTATTTTTAGTCCCTTTGGAGATGCTATCTTATGTTTAATTTTTGCCAATGAGGACATTGTTCAATTTAAGTGTGGGGGAGTGGTTTGGTGATATACTTTGTCTAAGTTTTTATCAATTTTATTGTGAGCACAATGTATGGAAGTATTGTCTTTCTTATCTCTTCTCCTGTATATTTTTGGTTCATTGGCATTGTTTATTCCTTGTTATATTTATTTGGCCATTGAGGACAATGTCCAGTTTAAGTGTAGGGGAGTGATTTGATTAAAAATTCTTCTATTAAAACTTCTATGCATATACTTTAGCCAGCCTTCTTCAACAAAAATTTTCAAAATTTTTTCTGATTTTCTTTGAGATTTCAAGCTGTATTTTTAATGCATATCTTTATGATGGATTATAGAGCATATGTTCTGGATCATTTATGGCTTATGCATGACTTTTTGCACGCACTTGGATGAAGTAGTTCTTGATTAAATGCTTTGCATTGTTCTTAAATCTGTTTTTCTACTAAAATTCATGGAGAATTCTAGAACTTACTTGAATACCTCTCGAGGCGAAATAAGAAAGACAGTCATGATATAACTAAGGAATGACGGTAATAGGCCTTTTTTTGGATAGTTTGAGCTTTTCAAGCCTACCTATTTTATATTATCCCTAGTGCCTATTTTGAGCCTATATTGTTGATTTCTTTCTTTAAAACCCGTTATCATACTTTGTCCATTGCTTGTTTTTGAGAGTTTGAATGATTTTCCAAATCTTTATGCTCTTGATGGATGAAAGTATATGTAGGAGAATGTGAGGAAGAATACTTGGAAAAAGATCATAACTCATTACTTTCAGTCATGAATCGATAGTTATGTTGAGTAAGAAAAAGGAAAAGAAAGAGAAAAGAGGGATTGAAAACAAGAAAAGAAAACAAAAAGCTGCCAGAAAAAAACGGAAAGAAAGAATATACGAAAGAAAAGAACAGCAACAGTGAAAAGAAGAGAGGAGTGAAAGAAAAAGAGAAAAGAAAGGCCACAAGAAGAATGGTGATTGAGTTGTAAAAGTTGAGTTTATAGCAAATCATGGAAACCATTGCTAAAAATATGAGTGATCTTGTGAAAAATAAAGAAGAATTGATGAAGGAAGTGGAAAGATGAGAAAAGAAAAAAAAAGAAGAGAAAAAATGCAGGATTTGTTTGAGTTGAGCTGTAAGTTCTAAATAAGGTTTTGGTTTGATTGATTTTGGAATAGGAGAGCAAGAAGAGTTAGAAATTATTGATTCATTTGTTTATCCTTTTCTTGTGAACTCTTACCTTCTTTGCAATTTGATTTTCCTATATCCTTCGTTTGATAAGCTACATTACAAGCCTTTAGCCTTACATTACAAGCTTGAAAGTCCTACTTGACCTAAGTAGAATCACGATATGTCTCAGATTAGTGGAGAGAGTGTATGAAAAGTAAGCTTATGGAATGCATATTCTTTTTTAACTAAAATATTTCCAATGGTTTGAGAATATCGTTAAGTATTGAGATGGTTCTACTAAGTCATTATTCACTTACACAAGCCTTGCATTTGTTGTGAAAGATGTAGTAGCATGTGTTTTATGTCTTGAATGAAGAAAGCATTGAAGATATTATTTTGAAATTGATTGAGTGATTAATGAAACCTTGTATTTTCCTACTTGTCTTTGATACTTTGCTTGAGGACAAGAAAAGAGCTAAGTGGGGAGCAATATGATAGGGGCTAAATTAGTCTTACTTTTCCTAGTTATTTGAGGATCTTTTGTGATACATTTTGTTCAATAACTAGTTATATTCCTTCATATTTGAGATTTTACCCTTGGAAAGGTATTTTGTTCATTATTATAGATTTTTGGGGTAAAACGAAGCAACAACGTCGCAAAACAGAATAGAGGCGGTGCTGGCCAGGGCAGAGGAATCGGCGTCAGGCATGCACTATTGACACGAACTTCGAGATGATAAAAATTGTCAAAACAATTGGAATACAGTGGAACCGGCGCCGGCTCCAGTAGCTAAGGCGGCACCGGCAGCATTCTGGACAACATGGTGTTGAAATTAAGAAAAAATCAACGAACGAGTGGAGAGATAGAACACAACTGGCGCCAGCTTCGAGAGCCAAGGCGGCACCAGCTGTGCTTTGAGGAAAAGGCGGGATTGTGATTTTTCTACGTGTTTTTTGCTAATCTGTAGAGTTTTAGTATCTTCCAACTTCTACTCGGCCAAGAACATTACACCAAGGAGTTTAGGCACTTCCTAAGCCTACAAATAGATGAAAAACACAAGGGAAAATGGGAGAATTCATTGATCATCACAGAAAATCACTCAATCAAATTAGCAATTCTTCAATTCAAGGAGGGTTGTTGAAGAAGGTCTTCAAAGGAAAAAGAAGAAGGCTTGTCTATGAGTGCTTTCTTTTACTTTGTTTTCTTTTTCTTGAACAATGATGTATTAATTGTTTTATTTTAGTTCCACATTGCTTTAGATATTCATGATTTTTAGAGTTATTTGATCTTTTGATTAATTAATTGTTCTTCTTGATATTTAATTACTTGGGCATATTACGAGATTAATTGGTTATTTCTTTTCATTAACTTACTAGACCAAAGAGGTTGATGGTGGTTGCAATTTATTAATTTCATATTTATTAGCTATTAACTTGCTAGACCAAAGAGGTTAATTGCTGAGGATTGAGTAATTAAAGGTTAATTAAAGTTTGCTAGACCGATGATTCATTGATTAATTTCATATTTTAAATTACCAGACCAAGGAAATTTAATCAAGGATTGTGTTTAATACGTCTTTTGGGTAAATTAGTTGAGACAGACTAAGTGATGCTAATTTATCTAGAGGATAGTGATTTTATGGATAGACCATTAATGTGAATCTACTTTAATCCTTTATGATGCCAAGAGAATAATTAGTTGTGATAATGGTTAGATACTTTATGATCATGTTTTTCTAAACAATGGTTTGAATTACATACTTCTCTATCCTTGACATGTATATATTTTTATTTTTATTTTCTTTTTTTTAGTTTATTTCTTTTTCACTTTGTTGAGTCGGTTAAACAATAAAAGAACAGGGCTTAATGTATACTTGTTCCTTAAGGATCGACACTCGTTGGAACCCTATGTTATGTTAATAATGAGTACGCTTGCGCATATGTGTAATTTAGGTTTAACGTTTTAATATAAACTTGATTGGGAATGTGCTTAGTTTTTATATAATTTTTACACCCAAATCTATACACATCATGTTGTAACCAATTGTGCTTAAGCATGTTAAGATGAGAGATATTTATTTGAATAATTATTGCTTTGTTATGAACCATTGGGACTTATACCTTGTATTTGCGCCAAGCGGGGCTAGTTCGCCTTGAACTAACTTAGAGGGCTATTATGTCAAGAAAAAGTAAGGGATCAGATAAGTCCTTGCATAAAGCTGTTTGAAGATCAAAAGTCACTTCGGCAAGTTAAAATGTGTTGTATATGTGGAAAAGTACTTAGGATGCAATTATGGACAAATTTATTTTCTGTTTCCGTCCAATCAAAAAATTTCAAGTTGAGCAAGCAATTTTAAACAAAATGATAAACTTTTTCTAAAAACCATAGTTGCTATTTCAAGAAAACATATTGGATGATTCTTCTTTTTGCAAAAAAGACAAATATAGCACTGATTACTCAATAAAGGTAGACTACTAGGACTAATCTTTGAAAGGCTAGGATAAGTCTCTCAGTAGATGGCCACCTTTAAGGAATGAGTCCTTCTCGGATAGGATGCCAGTTCTGTAGATCATACCGGTCCGAGCAAGCTAGTGCAGTTCAAGGGGACTGTGTATTTCAAGAATGGACAACCGGTAATTTTTGGTGTAGAGATGAAGAAGTATCTCACCCAGTGGGTCATACACCTACCCTGTGTTGGAATGCATAAAGTTTAGCATCCTAAAATTCTTTTGTCATGGTACACAAAGTGTGGTGCCATGTCTACTTCTTTTGAGTGGTTGCTTTATTTTATACATTGCATGGCATTCAAAAGGAAAACACCACTACTCACTTTGTGAAATTTATTTGTGACTTGCCAGCACTTTGCTTTTACAAAACTTTCTCAACTCGTAAACATGAATTGTTTTACCTAAAACACCCTAAGCATACATGGACTTACTGAGATTTGTCTCACCATATTTTTATACCATGCTTTTTGGTCGATCCTATTGTGAAGGTTGATTGATTAATGTTTCCTTTCTTTGAAGACTTATTTTAAATTTATTTCATTTTGAGAGACTCTAACCGACATTTGTTTATTTTGACAATTGTTCATGTATTATTTTGAGTTGTAATAAGTTTAAATTTAGATCATTTCTTTCATTTATTTTGTAAGTTTTAGTTATAAAGACCCCGTATCCTAGGGAGGGGGCGACATCCCCAGCCCTAATCGGGTACATATGTAGTGGGGTGTTACAGTTACGTCCAATTAACTTATTCTCCTTGAAAATAATGGACAAAGGACTAAAACCATACATTTCTATTGATTAGAAAAAAAAAAAAACTTCATTCAGAAAAAATATTTGCTTTTAAAAACGTATATAAAATGTGCATGTAAGACATCATATTATTTCCTTGATATAGTTAACCTATTAAAACCATTATAAAAAAATGAATAATTTGGCTCTTTGAAAAATTGAAAAAGCTTCTTAGGAGGGTTAACAAATTTCTAAGTTAAGTGTATAACCATTACAAATTAAACTTCTCTAATAGGTAATGACCCAGAAATACTTCCATGATCACTACTCTCACTATCTGTGGATAATCCAACATTAATGCCTCTAATGATAGGCTAGCCGAAACTAACACTTATCCTAAGCTTTAATTATAATTCCTCCATTAGTTCTAGATTCTTGTGGAAATCTATCCTATAGTGGGTTATGCTCAGAATGACATGAGAAAATCCACAATCTCTAATAGGAATTTATGATAAAAGCTGTGGGGCCGTTTGAACACCTCTCCCACTTAATCTTTTTTGAGAAAAATAGATTTTTGGAAAAATGTTCTTTAAAAATATTTTGGTTTCATTAACATTAGTAAAATAAAAAAATTCAACATTATTTTCTATGTCAAGGATAAAAGCCTTTAAGAGAATAAACTATGAATTTTTATTTTCACTTTTTAAGTTAAAACCATTTATTGGAACTAAATTTAAAATACCCAAATTCAAATTATTCTCCATGTCAAGAATAATAGACTTTAGAAGAATAAATCATGAATATTATTTTAAATTCCTAAGTTCCATTTTTAAAACGTTTTATTAATTGTTTTATTTGGAGGAAAAATTAATTTCTCAAATAAAACTTTGTGCATTTGATCACGAAATTAAATAAATAGACATACTCTAGAAAGTAAACTTTTTACATGTTATTTCTAACATTTAATTCTAATGTGACTAAATAATGGATTAAACATCATAATAATAATAAAATTAAAATGATCTTGTTTGATGCTAAAGTGGTTTTGCCTTTACAAACTATTTGCATGCAAAATTATTTATCGTAATAAATAAAAAATTACAAGAAAAATAATCTCGTGTGATATTGGACCCAAAAAGAAAAAGAAAATTACAAGCAACTGGCAAAACCGATTTGTCTTAAAGAAGAACCGCTTAAACCCTTATCGAAACGCGAAACTAAACCATCCTGTGATGAACCTAATCGTTGGAGGCTTTGTATAAGCCTCTCACGACTTAAGGCAAAATTCCCTTGATCCTCTCGAGGCTGCTTATGGGCCGGCCGTAGCCTGGGAGTGAAAAAACTCCCAAGCCGTGCGTGGTTTGCGAGAAGCCTATTGTAGCTACCCTCCTCATCCTGTCTCCGTTTTTCTTCCATTTTCATGCCTTCTCCATTCTTTTTAGGGGTTTTACGGCATTGATTTAGACACCAATTTTTGTTACATAAATTCTAGGAAATTAAATTTAAATACAATCTAATCAACTATGCCTTACAAAAAGAGGCGTACACGCAATCTATGGAAAGAAATTAATAATAAATTACAGGTGTCTATGCCTCCACGTGTGAGGCGTACACAAAATCTACCCATATCAAAATCTATGAAGAATCTATACAATCACAAATATCATATTTTTTATTAGTAAAGGAACTACGTTTTCAATTATTAACCCTAAGCAAGCACCTATATTATAACCATGCCTTTGATACCACTTGAAGGACTATGGAAAAAATAAATACGTAGTAGAAGATAGCAAATTAAAATTTTTCCTGAGCCAAAGACAAGGAGTACTTACTTTTGACCTTTTTTTTTTTTGAATAACTGGAGTTGGATTTGGATTTGACGGCGCTTGTTGAACTGGAACATCTTCGTGTTCCCCGAGGATACTAGCTAACAGTCGGCTCCTTTGCATCAAACACTTACCACATTTGCTAGCTCCTGACCTTCTAAAGTATTCACTAACCTCTATGGATCTCTACCATGAATGTAGAATTAGGATGAAGAAGATTGGAAGAAAAACGAAAGAGCTAAACATTAAAAGGAAAAACAAAGGAAAACAACGACAAGAAAAACGGTAACCTTCAGTTTTGTTCACATGAAAAGACGAAAGCTACATTCTTGCTTTATGAATTCAGTCAACTCTAACCCAAGTACATAAGATGCCTATTTAATATAAGTAGCTTCCTTTTTCTTTTCCAAAACAAAAATGGTTTCTCTTTTTCTTTTTCCTTTTCCCTTTTGTGCGGCGGCTTCTAGGGATTCCATATCCCTCGCCACCTCACTAACTACCTGGGTGGGCCAGGGTCTTCTTAATTAGTCCATAACTGATTAATTAGCTCTTTTATTATGTATTTTATCCACTTGGGCCTAAAATCAATTACCTAAGATAGTTAACTAATAAATCAATTAATTAAATTAGCTCTTTATTAATTAGGTAAACTACTTAGCCCAATATAATATTACCTAAGATAATTAATTACTGAACCAATTAATTAAATTGGCCCAATTTATTATTCTAGTCCAAATAAATAATTAATTGGACTTCTAGAATAATTTTTCCAATAATAAATTCACCCAATAAGCCTATTTAGTAAATAAATTTATTACGGTTATTTAAGCTACTCTGGTGACAAAAGACATATTATTCTTGGCTACTAAAATGACCAAAATACCCTTTCTAACAAATAGCTTTATTTTATCATTTCAAATATTTCATTTGTCAATATATGAAAATATTAACCCCAAGAATAACATTACAAGTGTACTGCCCTCGTCCTACAGGTTAAATGACAAAAATACCCCTCTACGTAACACCCATCATTGAGATAGGAAAATAGTACTAACATCTTTCTTAATGACATCTACCATCCTTTGATAGCTAGTATGATAATCCATGACTTCCACTATGTACCAACTTATCTCATGGAGCTACCCATAAAGTGTACATACTTACTCATGTTCTCAAGGCCCTAGATTATTAGATTACCCCAGAACAATCACAAGGGGATATTTTCTTCACGTAATAAAGTATAGAAACTCTATTGTATAAGTCCGTCTTAATTAACTAGAGTCATACATCCAACGTATTTGGCCTTGCGATAGACCTCACCCAACATACATCAAAATGTACAAGTCCAACTTCACTAGACCACTAACATACACTAAAGTCCTTGGGTACTCATCCACGCAGTAGTTGCAATAAACCAATCGTTATTTATTTTAGTACTTTGATAAAGATTATTATCGCGTGGTCTAATTCTACGTATTCTATATATGCTTACACTATTGGTGTGAGTAGACTGCTAACTAGTTAAAGGTAAACCATTTCCCATAAAAAAAAACTATAGTGTAATGATCTAAACTTTAACGAAGTGCCCAGCTTTATCAATCGATCAAGAATAATTTTTTTCTTACGTGTTAGTAGCCCATAATCTACACCTTACTGTGAAAGCACGACCCAATCACTTAGATTAATTACTAACACACTTAAACCTTAATATACAATATATATAAATAAACAACCATTAATGAATGAAACTTTAATTAATTTTCAAAATACAAAAGTACATAGGCCATTTTGGGTAGACATTCCAACAATTTTACCTATAATAAAGATTACCAAAGGAAAAGATTATGCTTATACAAATGAGTAAGTAATATGTTAATAACAGTATGTTGTTTGTTAAAAAATAAGTACTGCATATAATACTAAAAATAAAAAAAGGTAATGAAATGAAATCATGCCGGTAGTTATTAAGTCAAACTTGTATAAAAATAAGGGAGTATCCTGTAATGTACCGTAATACACCTAATTCCTATAAGTAAATTATCTTATAAAACAAAGGTGTAGCCCCGTCTGATCTCGCAGAAAAGACGTTTTTATAACTAAGTTAGCTAAAAAGAAAGAAAATGAACTTCATTATACTCCAAAAGAGATTACTTAAAAAGTTGTTCAAACCAAACCTAAAACTCCTAAAAAATAATATACATATCAACTAAGACGATATACAAGCTGCCCAAAAGTCAATATACATAACTCTAAATGCCCGGTGATGCCATACCATGTATGCAATCATCACATACGCAAGTCGACACCACCCAAACCTTAAAAAGGAAATAACGACAACGTGCGAGTGAAAACACTCAGTGTGTCTTATGGGTGCTCGTGAATTTTATACAAACATGTACACAAACTATTTTATTTGGAAATACTAAAAAACTAGGTTTATTCAAATATTAGTATAGTGACCTCAAAATCTTGCCCTATAATTTCAGAAATACAGGCTCTTTTCTCAGTAGAAGAATGACCTGAATGCAAAATCTAAGAAATACTTCGCCTTCAGTAGTACAGGCTATTGTACGATTCCTGCACTCACCCGTATTCTACCGGAGGGGTAAGAGCTATTATGCATCCTACTAGAAATTTTTGAATCTTTTACTTGCTACTATAAGCTCAAGAGTCCTAATCTTGACGTCAATCATGATCGAGGTGGCAAGGGGTCGAACACACTAAGTGTCCCAGCTCAGCAAACCATAAAACAACCCAAATGTCATAATAAGCAAATGCTGAGAAAGAAATGGCTAGTCAGAGATGGATAATTCCTATATCCTATCACCCTGTTTGGAGTAAGATGAATTCTAGAACTGATGGGGTTACTTAGATTCATCTATCTTTAACACGAACTAGTATAAAGAGAAATAGCCCATATTGAGTACTCAATGTTTTCATTGTGATATCTGTTCTTTTCCGAACCTAAATTTGAAGAAAGATTCATTTTTTAGGCTAGTATGTATCTTTCGAATTCTTTTTTATAGTTTTGAATTTCACGGGTTGATAAAAGCTAAAACATCAATTGTATAGTGGATGAAGTGTTTTGGAAGTGGATTGTGTTCTTGTGAGGAGACAATGAGGGTAAAATATTTAATATCATCTTATGAAAAGAATAAAAAGGTAAAATAGTCAAAATTGTCTGAAAGGTGCAAAGACAAGATAGTTTGGTTGTACATGCTATTGCAGCTTCAAGAGTATCATTTTGCAAATAAGTCATTAATGTAATACACCAATTTCAAACTAAGTATGGTTTCAAAAGTATGACATTCATGCTTCAAAACGTGCTAAAGGACCGAACATTAAAACCATGAGCAAAATCGTGTTTTTATAGTAAATAGTACTCATCTCGTACACGAATGTAAACTGCTCAAAAGATGTAACTCCTATAGGTCTCAATCATAAACAATGAAAATGATACATCAATCATAGAACATCATGACATGTTAAAAAAATAAAGAACAAAGGAAATAAAATTCTACTTTTACACTATGACTAATTAGGTTGTTGATCGATTCCTAATTTGGTAAGACTAAATAGGTTGCAATTAGTCACCAAAACCTAAGTTAAACTTTTCCAATTATTCCCAGCTAGTCATGTATGAAGAGTTTTCTAAGATTTCAACCGATCCTCGAGACAAGGGTGCAAAACGACACAAAACACCACTTGCACAAAACCAGAATTTTTGGTGGGATAGTGTTTAGTGTTTTGACCATAAGCTCATAACTCCAAATTAAGTGAAATTTGTCCCAAAAATCTCTTAAAAACTGTTTAAAAAATGTGGTTTGTGCATCCCAAAATATTCAGCCATTTTGTACAGTTCATTGTCTAAACAAAACAGCTTAGCAAAAGAGCAAAACAGAATTGCCAGATCATGATCCTACATTTCACAAGCTATATCTTTCATTTCTTCCACACAACGTACACAATCTAACAATTCTTAACTCTTGTTTAACTATTATGTAGGTGTGATTCAAACTCCCTTTTAGCCCAACATCTCTAAACACATTAGAATAGGGTAAACAAAATAGAGTGCACAACCAGCATTTTAAAGAGGCAGCAATAGTGTTTTTTTTTTTTTTTTTTGTGTAAAGCACTCATATACATTCCAAATTCCAGAAATTCAACTCGCTTCCCTTCCTAACACATTAGGACATGCTTAGAAGCATTTATTTCAATTCATAGCCCTATACATATATCAAATATCAGCCTGCATTAGTGTGACACAAAAACTGCTCAAATAAAAATCTGAACATCATGTGTAATATAGCTACTTTAAATTTCCATTCTCTTCTTCAATTGATCATAATCATTTATGTACTTGCTCCACCTTTTTTCCACCAAAAAAAAAAAAAAAAAACGCCATATGAAGGTAGAAATGCATCAAAATCATCCCTGCAACACAGCAATGAAATAGCCACAAACCAAACAACAAATAATTCTTTCTTACATTTACATTATCACATTGAAAGATTTTCTACTTCAATTTCACACCCCCAAAATACATACTTCACAGCCCCTTCTTTGCATCTTTTCTTTGCACAAAAACACACCAATTGAACTAAAAATCTTACCACTATACTCTTGAAAACAACAATAACATAGCCCACACAAACAGCACTTGAAACATAATTTTCTTCTCAAATCCCAACTTTGTTTCTTCAATTTTTCCCAACAAAATTTACATCAAATTGAAGCTCTAAATGTATTGAACACTTTTCGTTCTAAGATTAGTGAGTTTAACTTAAAAATTGACAAAAGATTGCAGTTTTAAAGCATTGAACAATGTTGTTTCGGCAGTCTCCAATTCTCTCGGCCGAAACCTTAAATTTTTGGGACCAAAAATGTTTTGTTCTTCAAATAGCAATTGTAATTGCTATATATCAACTATCACTTACTGGATACAAGTTCCTAGGTAACTTAGTGGGATTTTGGGCAGTACTGCAAGCTTTGTAGGTGGTATACTAAGCTGAAAATTAGCTATATTTACACACACACACACACACACACACACACACACACACATCATAAGCACATATATACACCTAATATATATAAGCCTACCAAACATATGCTATAGAAGCTATATAAACAAATTTAATCCTTTTATATAAGCTATATAAAATTTATCTAAGCTCACTTAATCCATAATATAAGTTCCCTTAATCACAATTAAATAAATTAAACTTAATTTTACACTACTTTTCAAGTAATCTCACTAAAGGAGCCTAATTTTTGCTAATTAGGATCATAAACTTATTTCCACAATAAAAATTCATTTTTGGGTAAAATAATCTATACACTAGATATGAATTTTCTGTGAAACTCACCTCATGGTTAAATGTTTTTCCCAGTATTTATCCTCTCTAGGCATGGTATTACAATCTTTCTTTGTTTAAAAAATTTCGTCCTCAAAATTAAAATGTACCTTCAAACAATTCCGGATGTAGTTGTCACATCTCTACTTCTGATTCCCAAGTAGTAACTTGAACTGGATGATAATTCCATAATACTTTTACAAGGGGAATCTTCTTTTTATGCAACCTCTTCTCTTTACGATGTAAGATTTAGATAGGTTTTTCCACAAAGGTTAGACTCAGAGTCAATTCTAAGGCACTATCATTCAACACATCTGTAGAATTAGCCATATATGATAGAGTTGCAACACATGAAACATATTATGGCTATCTTGGAGTTCCACTGGCAACTCTAATCGGTATACTATTTTCACGATTCTCTCGACAATAGGGAAGGGTCCAAGATATCTGGGTGCTAATTTCTTTCTTCGAGTATACTTGCCATAAATATGCTGAGGAGTCATCGTAAGAAAAACTTGTTCTCCTTCTACAAATTCCAAATCTCTTCTCTAACAATTAGCATAACTCTTCTATCTACTCTTTGCAACCCCAATTTGTCAATAATTTGCTCCACCTTTTGACGAGTTTTCTCAAGATCCAAAGGCCTATATTGTTGCTGATAATGACCTATTCTTCCCAATACAAAAGTGACTGACATTTTCGTGCATATAAAACTTCAAACGGTGCCATCCCAATGGTTTCTTGATAACTGTTGCTATAAGCAAATTCTACATTTTCCAAATTATCAATCCATTTGTTGTTGAAATCCAAAACACATGCACGAAGCTTGTCTTCCATAGTGTGAATCACTCGCTCTGTTTGACAATCAGTCTGAGGATAAGAAGTTGTGCTAAACTTTAATGTTGTTCCACACATTTTTTTGCATTTTTGTCCAAAATTTTGACATGAACTGTGGATCTCAATTAGAGACGATACTTGATGGCACTTCTTGTGATCTGACAACTATTTCCATATAGATTTTATTTAACTTTTCTAGGAAATCTTGTTTATTGATGGGAATAAAATGTGCAAATTTTATCAATCAATCAACCACAACCCATATTATATATCTTTGTCCAAAAGTCATGGGTTATCCGGCAACAAAGTATATGGTAATCTCATCCCATTTCCACTGTGGGGTTGGCAATGGTGTGATCATAGAAGCTCAACTTTCATTCTTTGGTATGTAAGGCAACAAGCTTCAAATAAGAAAATGTCATTTGTTATTCTGATCTACTAATAATACTGTTTCAGATAATAATACATTTTTACTTCTCTAGGGTGGATATTATACTTATTCTGATGTGCTTCTAGCAAAATATCCCTTATCAAGCCATCTTGCCTAGGTGCATAATATCGCACTTCAATAGTAACATTCCCTGGTCATCCACATAAAAGTCGCCATCGAGCCTCTTGGTAGACTTTAGTTTGATTTTCTGCAGTTCCTCGTCCTTTTCTTAAGCTTTTTTCACTCTTTACACTAGTGTGGATTGTATGGATATATTACTTAACATTTTCTGCCCTTCAATGCCAAAAGTTTCCAATTCTAGAGTTTGTATTAATCGAAGTAATGTCATCATCACCTTCTGACTTAATGCATCAGCAATGACATTGGCATTCCCCGGATGATATTTAATAGGGCAAAAGAACTCTTCTAAAAATTCCATCCATGTTCATTGGCGCATATTCAGATCTTTCTAAGTGAAGATGTATTGCAAAATTTTGTGGTCTGTGAAGACTTCAAAAGTAGCTCCATACAAATAGTGTCTCTATTTTTTTAATGCAAAGATAATTGCTACCAAATCTAGACCGCGAGTGGGATAGTTCTCCTCTCGATTCTTCAATTTCCAGGAGATGCATGTAATTACCCTTCTATCTTATATTAATTCTCCACCAAGTCCTTCCTTCAATGCATCCGTGAATAATTCACAAGGCTTGTCCTGTACTGGTTTAGCAATTATTGGAGTAATACATAACTTTTGTTTCTAATCCTGGAAGCTTTTGTGACTTCTTCCTTCCAAACATATGGTATCTTCTTTTGAGTCAAATGTGTCAGTGGTGAAGTAATCTTGGAAAATCCTCCAATAAAGTGCCGATAATATCAATCCAAACCCAAGAAACTTCGTATTTCAATGGGGGTTTCTGGACGTTTCCAATTGGATACTATCTTTACCTTTGCAGAATCAGTAGCAAGACCCTCCTTTGAGATCATATATCCCAAGAAAGCTACTTTCTCAAACCAAAATTCATGTCTACTAAACTTCACATACAATTTCATTCCCTTTAGCTTCTCAAGGACTATCCAATGGTGTTTGACAAGTTCTTGTGTATTCTTGGAATAAACTAAAATGTCATCAATGAAAACAACCACGAACTGATACAAGTATGGTTGAAATACTCAATGCATTAAATTCATCAAATGTAGTTAGAGCGTTGGTTACTCAAAAGGGTAAAACGACAAACTTATAATATCCATAGCATGTATTAAATTCCATCTTAGGTATGTCCCTCCTGTCATATTTGAACATGATATTATCCCCGTCTCAAGTCCAGCTTCAAATAACAACCAACACCTTGCAAATGGATATTTATTCTTTACTATCACTTCATTTAACCTACAATAATCAGTACACGTTCTCAAGGTACCATATTTCTTCTTCACAAAGAGCACTGGCGCTCCCCAAGGTGATATAGCTGGGTTAATAAATCCTTGTGCTAGCAATTCTTGTAATTGCTATTTGAACCCCTTCAATTTTGCCGATGGCATACGATATGGGGTGCGGGAAATTGGCTCAACAATTAGCACCAAATCAATCTTGAATTTAACTTCTCTTTCTGGTGGTAATTCCTTTAACTCTGCTGGAAAGACATCCAGATAATTACGAACAACTGGAATATCCTTAGGTTTCACTGACTCTGATGGTTTATTCAAGAAACAAGCTAAGTATACAGTGCAGCATTTTCAAAGTAACTTTCGAGCTTTCACTCTGGATAGCATGAAATTACTAGTCTTAACCTTTTGCCCGCATAATTCTAGTAAGTCTTTACTCGGCTTACAAAATTATACACACTTTTTTATGGCAATCAAGCTTAACATGATGTTAGGATAACCAATCCATTCCCAAGATAGCGTTATAATCCTTTATAGTCAAACAAATGAGATCCCCTTTCAAAATCACTCTCCCAACCTTGATCTTACACTCCATATATGCTCTGTTGCTATTTAACTATTTCCCCAATAGTGTATTGACAATCATCTTGTAGGGAACTTCTTCGCTAGGTATTCCTAGATGGTGTGTAAATGATTGTGCAACAAAAGATTGTGTGGAACCTAGGTCTATTAGTATAGTAGCTTCTTTTCCAAGAATAAAAAGTTTACCTTGTACTATCGAGGCATCCATGTTTGCTTTGCCTAGAGTTACTATTTGAGCTTTCACCTGTGGTTTAGATCCTCCAGAATGAGATGGAGATCGTTGACTATGTCCTCCTTTTGTAGATTCTGGTTTGGGTCTAGTATTATCTCCCCAAAGATTTGCCCATCCTAATATCTTTTTAGGGCAGGGGCAATTAGCAATCTTGTGGCTTTCCTCTCCATGATTATAAAATCATATAATTAGCCTATCTGTCATCGAGTCTTTTGAAATTTTCTGTATTTTTCCCCTTGGCTACCTATTGGGCTTTCCAGGTCTTTTATGTTCTGGATTATACCCCCTTTAATTCTCTGTCTCATCTACCCCAAGTACTCACCTTCGGTTCGTGAGGCAATTTACACTGATGTGTTGTAGGTTAGGGCGCCATACCAATTAGTAATCATTTCAGTTTTGGATGCAACCCTTTGATAAAACATCAAATTCTATCCATCTCAGTTCAAACTAAAAGTAGGCAATATTTAGACGGCCGAGTGAACTTTGTTGCATATACCCTTACTGTACGTCCTCCTTACTTGCGAGCTAGGAATTCATCCTCTTTCCTATCAACAAACTAGCGTGGAATGTATTCTTGTTTGAATGCTTGTACAAAATTCTCCCAGTTCCATTCTTGCACTTCTTTCATCCAAAGCTACCAATCTCTCACTGCTCCTTATAATGTAAAAATGGCAAACTGCAACTTCTACTGATCAGAGTAGTTTAGAGCTACAAATATATTAGCTATTTACTCCATCCAAGATTTAGCTTCTTGTTCTTAGTCAGGCTTCCCATAAAAATACGAATGGTGAAACTTCAGAAATCTTTCCAAGACTTGGTCTACTTCGGTGTCATTGGCATGTCTTCTTTGGGTTGTTGATGTGTGTTTTTTAATGTAGAAAATATTATCAACAAAGTTCACAATCAATCAAGCTTTGATTAAAATGCTAACCACTAAAACCACACATACGGGCAAGTATACACATCATATAGTATAGAGAATAGCAAGTATCGAATCCATGAGAACTTAGGCTCCCACCTTACTTTACCAAAATCTTTATTATTTAGCCAATAAAATAAGAAGAGATAAATAAAATAGTTACCTAATATAGTAGAAAACATGTCAAGTCACACAAGGAAAGTCACAAGGATAATCACGGAGTGACAACAAGGAGAAAATATATGTAAATAGATAGAAATCCTTGAATACACAGTAATGATTGACTATCAATTCTCTCAATTAATTATTATCTTGGCATCATAGAGAATTAAAGTAGACTCACTTTGTTTGCAATCCATGGAATCACTATCTTCTAGTTAAATTAGTGAACATATTCTATTTCACCCAATTTACCAAAAAAATGCATTTAAATCAATCCTCACACAAATCCATATATTCTAGGTGATTTAAAGCATGAAATTAGCCAATGAATCTATATTCTAGTAATCATCAACTAATCTTTGATTACTCAAGTTCTTTACTTATAACCCCCTTTTAAGCAAGTTAAGAGATAACAATTAGGAAATTGATTAAATTGAAAACCCAATTAACTATTTTTGCAAGCAGGTCAACACGAAGAATCAATTAATCAATTTCATAATTAAAACAAGTAATCAAATACTAAGAACAGTAATCAATTGATCAAAAAACTAAAATCAATACAAAATCATCAATCCAAAATAATAACCTCTAAAGATAATTACAACATTAATCTCAAATTGTCAATAAATTACAAAGAAGAGCAAAATAAATCACTCACAGACAAGTAATCCTCCTTCTTCTTCCTTGAAACCTTATTGAGTAACCTCCTTTTCTTCTCCAAGAATTCTTCTTGATCCTTCTAAATCTTGGAATTTCTCAAGGAGTTTTCTAAAGATATTACATTGAAGAATTGAAAACTACTTTGTACAATGTTATTCTCTTGCATTTATAAGAGTTCTAATTGCCAAAAATTACTTACAAGAGTCTTTTTCCGTGATTGAAATAGTTTCGAAAAGAATCCTAGTAGAAGTTGCCAAAATCTGATCTGAAAGGATATTTGCTGTTTTAATCTTGCACACGGCTGGCGATGGCCATGCCTCTAAGCCGGCGCCAGCTATGCCTTTGTGCCAGCATCATTCTCCCAGTGAAGGGCTAGCACCGGTTATGCTGACCGTGCTCTATGCGACTGACGGTTTTACTTCGTTTTTCATCACATTCTGCATAAAATCAAAAAAAATACATTTCTAAAGGTAAAATATCAAATAGAAAAAAATATAACTAGTTATTGCATTAAAAATATCATAAAATATCCTCAAATAAATAAGAAAATACAGGTGAATTTAGGCCCTATCATATTCTCCCACAATTAAGGTATGCTTGTGATATGATCTTGAGAAGTACCAAACTTATGGATTAAACTTAAGAACAAGAACACTAACCAATTCACTCACAAGAACACTAAAATACAAGAAAATTAACACTCTTGTGATAATATGAATCTAGTCTACTTCAAAGACACCTTAACACCCTAATCTAACTAGAGATTACAACACCAAAGATAGGAATTTGAAGGCACCTAGCTTAATCCTATCACATTCTAGGCAACCTAGCACATAAGAATAGAGAATGAGTGGATATTATCCCTTAAGGCTTAGAGACAAGATTCGAATATGGGACTAAATCATTTGAATTAGTCTTGATGTTTAAGGGAATCACCCAAGAGGATCACCCTTAAGCACTCTCTCTACACAAAAAATCTGAATTCTCTTTTCAAAATATCATGAGTTATGTTTACAAGAGCTATAGTGGCATATTTATTGATACCTTGCCTAAAACCAATTAGCACACTAATCCTAACTATTAAATGGGCTTAATACAAGCTTTGAGGCCCTATTACATGCCTTAAAATAGGTTAAAACATAATAAAAGTCATAAAAATTAAATTACAAATGTAAACGTCTAAAAATACGAAAAATAGCAAAAAATCGGGATCGCCCCGATTTGGGCCGATGCTTGTTTGAACTCACGTGCCCGGTGCTGGCTTGGTTCTATCTATAAGAGAATTGGGCTAGCTTAGGGTTGGGCTGAGCCCAAAATTCTTACCTGGCACTAGGTCGGCTCTGGGCGCCTTCCTCTGTTTTGTGGCAGTTCTATCCCTACTCATTTGACCTCTATTTCTTTTCCATGTATCCTCTTGATCTTCCAAATGAAATGTTGGTCATTTTGAGCTCTTCTTGATACCCCTTCAGCCTTTAATCCTTGTTTAAAGGTTGGCATGATTGTCCATATGGATTGTTGCTTGTGTTGTGCATTTTGTGGCCCTTTCTTTACTATCCATCTCATCACAATCTTCTTGGACTTAGGTTTGTTGAATTTGTTATCTTGAAAATCCATTTGAAACCTCTTGAAAATATATCTCACCTAAGGAATCATGAAGTGTGATTTTGTCCTTTTTCCCCCTTCTTGAAAATGGCCTTCATGCCTAATTTGATTCTTATCATTTCCCCCTTCTTGAAGATAATTCATCCTCGAATCTATTCCTGCATTACAATTCAATCAAGACATTTTATGTGAAGGTAAAACTTTTAGCTTTGGATCCTCACCAAGTCCCTTGTTTTCTCTCTTCTCAATCCAAATTTTCATTCTCACCTTGCCTGCACTCTTATTTTTCTCCTTCTTGTTATTTTCACCTCTCCAAACCTAAGTTGGCACTTTAGTATTATCTTCATGCTCCCTCGTTTGTCCTATCTCCCCCTTATTTTTGCTTGCATTTGGAGCTCTAAAATCTTTTTTTTTTCTTTTGATCTTCTCTCATTTTCTCTTTTGTCTTGCTCTTGTTTTTTCCTGTCTTGCTTTTCCCTTTCTTTTTATTCTCTTTTCTTTTTATCTTCCTCCCTCAAAATATTTTGATCTTTGACAACTTCACTTGGGGATAAAGGAAGTAGAATGAACTTCTTTCCATCTTTCCTCAAAGAATAAGCATTCCATTTCCCTTCATAGACCACATCTTTATCAAACAACTAAGGTCTTCCTAACAAAATATACCCTATATGCATAGAAAATACATCACAAACCACTTCATCCTTATCCTTTCTCATATCAATGGCAACCTTAGCTTGTTTGCTCACCTTTACTCTCCACAATTCTTCAACCATTATAACTTGTAAGGTCTATGTGACACCCCACTACTTACGTACCTGATTAGGGCTGGGGATATCACTCTGTCCTTAGGACAAGGGGTCTTTATAACCAGGACTCACATAAGAAATTAAAAAAATGGTCCGAATTTGAACTTATTATAACTTAAAATAATATATATGAACAAGTCTAAAAAAAAAAAAAACAAATGCCTACTAGAGTCTCTCAAAATGAAATACATTCAAAATAAGTCTTCAAATAAAGGCAACATTAATCAATAACCTTCACAGGAGGATAGACCTATAAGCATGGCATAAAAAGGTGATGAGACATAAATCTCAGTAAGCCCGTATGTACTTAGGGTGTTTCGGGTAAAACAATTAATGTATGCAAGTTGCGAAACCATTATAAAAGTAAAGTGTTGGCAAGTCTCAAATAAATTTCACAAAGTGAGGAGTGGTGTTTTCCTTTCAAATGCCATACATTGTATAAAATAAAAATAACCACTCAAAAGAAATAGCAATAGCAACACACTTTGTGCACCATGACAAAAGAATATTCAGGATGCCACACTTTGTGTATTCTGACATAAGGTAGGTGTACGGCCCCCCAGGGGAGATACTCCCTCATCCTTATACCCAAACTTACCAGTTGTCCACTCCGAAAATACACAGTCCAATTAACTATACTTGCTAGCTCGGACCGATATGATCTACAGAACTGACATCCTATCTGAGAAGCACTCACCCCTCAGAGGTGGCCACCTACTAAGAGACTTATCCTAGCCTTTCAAAGACTAGTCTTAGTAATCTACCCTTATTAAGTACTCAACATTAAGTTTGTCCCCTTTTGGGATAAGAAAAGTCATCCAATGTGGTTTCCTTGAAATAGCTATTATGGTTTAGAAAGTTCTTGTCAAAGCCAATTTTTAGCAAAAGTTTAGCATTTTGTATAAAATTGCTTGCTCAACTTGAAATCGTTTGATGGAATGGAAAAGGAAAAGAAAATTGCCCATAATTGCATCCCAAATACATTTCCACGTATACAACACGTTTTGACTTGCTGAAGTGGTGTTGATATTCAAATAACTTCATGCAAGGACTTACCTGATCTCTTGCTTTTCCTTGATACAATAGCCTTCTAAGTTGGTTCAAGGCAAACTAGCACCGCCTGGGGTAAATATAGGGTATAAATCCTAATATCTAAACAACACTTGCTCAAATAAACAACTCCCAACCTAATATGCTTAAGCTCAGCTAGTTACAATAACATCCAATTATGACAACAATGCCTTAAACTTTAACACTAATTGGTAAAGTATTTCATAGAATAAGATTAATTTGATATGTCAAAATAAAATAGGCATTCTAAATAATAAATAACAAATTATAACAGTATTTATTTATTAACAAATAATATATTATTATTATAAATAGTATTAATAAAAAATAAAATTAGTAATAAATAATAAGTACTATTAATAATAAATATTAAATAATATTGATTATAAATAATAAATAATATTATTAATAAATAACAAATAACACTAACAATAAATAATAAATTATATTAATAATACATAATAAATAATAAATTATATCAATACCAAATAATATTCGTAATTATTTATTATTATAAATAACACATAAGTTTAGATAAAAGTTTTATAAAGAATAATTAATAATAATTTGAATATAAACGATATTGATATTACTTTCAATTTATTATTATTTATCTTTAATAATCTTATTAAAAAAAATATTACTATATGTTTGTCTAATAAAACAATAATATTTTACGTAATTATTAATTCTGAAAATATTAATCTTTACTGAAATTAATAAATTAAATTAAAAATGATACTAATAAATTTGATAATAATAATAATACTAATAATAAAAATAATAGTAGTAAAAGTAGCTTTAAAAATAATTTTTTTAATGACCATAATGAATTTACTAGCACTAATATATATATATATATATATATATATATATATTCATACACACATATATCCAATAAATAATATGTTGATTTACTCAAAAATAGACTTCTAACAATATTCATCACAACAAGGGTGATACTCTACTAGCAATAATATTATCAAGGGATTTTGTGTAAAAAATAACATCATCATGGGAGCAAAATCAAACAATGGTGGTATAAAGTCCATCATTCATCACAACATCCTTACTAGAGACATAAAGCCTCTAATCATAAAGTACTAATGAGCATACAATGATCCTAAAGCATAATCCAACAATAATCCATAAGCCTCAATATTCATTTCAATCTTCATGTCTCAAAATTATTCCATTCACCCACATACATATCTCCATCCCAACATTATTTGATCAACATATTAATTCCATCATAAAAAATCTTGAGTTCAAAAATTTAAGAAGAAGGTTATGGAAGAAATACTTGTATGATGATTGTTGGAGTTGAAGCTATTGCCTTGTCCAACGAAGGTCCTTGAGTACTTGAAGAGTCCTTTTCCGTTTAAAGTTGTTCAAGAATGGCCACCAATGGATCGCCCGAGAGAGAGAGAGAGAGAGAGAGAGAGAGAGAGAGAGAGAGAGAGAGAGAGAGAGTGTGTGTGTGTGTGTGTGTGTGTGTGTGTGTGTGTGAGTGATTAACATGGTGATGAAATGGAGATGAAGAAGTGAAGAAGGATCGAGGTGATTTAATTTTCCTTCTTGATATTCTTCTTGTTCTTCAACAAAAAGCACGTTTGATCTGAAGAAGTGATCAATTTCGGCTGTTTTAGTGTTATGGAGTGTGCTATGGATGAGTCTAGGTTGAATCTAAGTTGATTTGAGGGATTTTGGAGTGATTTGGGATGAGCAGAATGTCTAAACTTTGAAGAAGTTTAGTGTGTGTTCTTGTTGTTCTAGAGAACACAAGAGAAAATTATATGTGTGTGCTTAGTGATTGATGGCCAAATGGCCTTGCTAGGGAAGGGGTTTCATTTATCCCAGGGGAAGAGAGAGAGTTGGCTAGTTTGAAATTTAAATGAAGAAAAATTGGAGATGTTTGAGGTAGAAGATTTGTTAATGGTGTTTCTTTCTTGAAGGTTTCTAGTCCTTCAATGATGGGTGGCTAGTCTAGCTTTGTATTGTTGGATTGTATGCCCTGTTAGACTAGGTTTCTGATGTAAAATCAAATTATTTAATAAAAGAATTTATTTTCAGAAATTGTTTGTGAATTTACTTTTTGTTTGTGCACGATTTTCGTTTGGAACAGACCCATTGTGTTTAAATAAGTGATCCATGTGAATGGTGGTCTTTCACAGTAAGGTATGGATCACGGGTTATTTAACACATAAATATTTGTTCTTAACCTATTGATGAGACTGGGAACCTCATCATGTTTAGGTTATTATGTTATGAATTCCAAATGGGGAATGGCTTACCTTTAGCCAGTGGGTAGTCCACTCACTTCATGACATAAGCGTATTTCGAATACGTAGAACAGGACCTGTAGTAGTGGTTTCTCAAAGTACTATATTGTAGAAACCTAGACTACTACCGCTACAGCGTGGACTAGTCATTTACGACTTGAGTATGAGTTGTTGGTCTAGCGAAGCTGGAAGCATATACTTTGATTTGCTGTGGTTGAGGTTCTATCATAGGGCCAATATACTTGCATGTTGGGTATGTGTGACTAGTTAGTTAAGACAGACTTATACAAGATAGTTTCTGCACTATATCGCCCCTTGTGGTTGTCCGAATGGTCTAAATTATCCAGGGCCCTGGGAAACATGACTTGGATGTTTGCTTTAGGGTAGCTCCCTTGGAAAGCGGAAACACTCCAGGAAGTCGTGGATCATTGGACTAGAAGCCTAAGGATGGTAGATGTCATTTAGGGAGGTGTTAGTACACTTCTTCCTCTCTAAATGTACGGCGATGTGTAGAGGGGTATTTTAGTCATTTCACCTGTAGGTCGGAGACTTTGCGAATGCAGCATTGTCCTTGGGGTCAATATTTCCTTATGGTGATATTAGGAAATATTTAAAATGCAAAATACAACTATTTATATAGCAGGGGTATTTTGGTCATTTTAGCAGCCAAGGCGATGTGTCTTTTTGGTCCTCGGGATAGCCCGTAAGTCCTAACTATTTTTGGGTTGAGGAATTGGTCTCAGTTGAAGAGGATTTTATTTTATTTTGTTTTATTTTATTTTATTCAGGAAGTCTAATTTATTATTGGATTGGAATAAAATAAATAAATAAATAAATAAAATAGGAGTTGAGAGAAATTAATTATCTAGTTTATTTGGTTAATTAATTATTCAGGGCCTAGGTCCAGTATGAATAATTAAGAAATTAACCTGAGCTTAAACTAGGGGAAATAATTAATGTTTAATTATTTATTGGGTTATTTATGTAGGCCCAATAAATAAATAATTAAAGATTAATTATTATGGTTCATTTGGGCTCATTAATTATTTATTGGGTTACTTATGTAAGCCCAGAAAATAAATAATTAATATTTATTATTTTGGGCTTTTTGGGTCCAAGAAAAATAATAAATATTTATCTGGCCCAATAGCTTGGACCTTAGGGTTTTTTCCAGATACGGTTAAGAGGAGTTTAAGGTTAGGCCAAACTGTTTCTCAGGATAACATCCGGGTATTTTGAAATCCCGGGGATATGTTTATCAGAGATTGAGAGACCTAATTTTGGCTAAATATAAACAACTATTTGAAACGAAAAAAACCCTAATTTTCCTTGGCTAAGGAGACTCTCACGTGAGTCTCTCTCTCTCTCTCAAAGTCTCTTCTTCTTCTTCTTCTTGTTTTTCTCTTGTTCTTTGCTAATCAATAGCGAACGAACCAAGGAGAATTGAGACCCTTCCTCTTCACCATAGTGTTCACCGACTAGAGGTTAGGCTGAGGAATATCCCGAGAGCTGGAGAGCTAAGCGTTAATGCAAACAAGACGAAGTCGAAGGCTAGCGGGTGTTCAACCGGAAGCTCCTTCAACTGTGCAAAGCGAGGCGATTCCAGCCGTTCAATCTGTTCCTACGCAACCTAGGAGGGTTAAGGAACGCAAATGTATGATCTTCACGCTTCCGCATGGCCTTTATGGCTCGCGTTTAATTTTTTTTTATCTCTGTTTTTCCCGTCCATGGCTTCCTGTGCTGCGTTTTGCCATCAAAGTGGTATCAGAGCCATTGGTTTTGATCAATATAAGGAGCATGGTAGTTAATAAAATGGAGAAGATGATTATACCTGTGATACTTCGCTGTTTTGGTATGGGATAGATGGTTTTGTAAGCTTCACCGTGAAGCATAGGAGCTACTGTAAATTTTTTGGCTTTGGTGTTTTAATCGTGTAAACCCAATTTTAATGGGTATAGGCAGTTGTGGTTATGTTTTGGATGAGTTTTTATAAGTAAAAATGTCCAAAGAAGCCAAAAATTTGAGCAAAATATGAAGAAAAGAAGCTCTGCAAATTTTCGCGTGGAAAGAAAGAAAAACGAAGAAGATGCACTATTCCTAAGCCGCGGAGCCGAATCGAGCCGATTAAGCCGAGCCGCACTGTTTCTGTTTCACGAGACGCGTCTTCTGAGCCGCGTGAGCCGAGCCGCTTCTGTAGCAAATTGAGCCGATGAAAATTGCAGAATAGAAATGCAATTGCGCGGGCGGAGCAAGGCGGGCGGATTCGGTGCGGGTCACGGAGCGGAGCGGTTTTGCGGGTTGAGGCAGCGCCTGATCTGGTGCGCGCGGTGCACAGCGGCCGCGGTGGACCACAGGCCAAATGGGCCCGGATCCGGTGCGGCCGGTGCAGTGGACCTCCAGTCAAAATTTTTTTATTTTTTTTTCCTTTTTCGTTTTGGGTCCCATACCAGGTGAAGTTAATATTTTTGCAATATTTATATTCTTGGAATATATTTGCATGAAAAATATTAGTAAGGGATTTTAGGATTAAACAAGATCATTAATTAATTAATTAATGTGTTTAATTCTATTATTTGGGCACTTAGGTTTAAAAAATAGAAAAGCATGAAAACGTTTATTGTTTTCTAGCATGCTATTTTTTTTATGTACCTATGTGTGCTTTTCCTCAAAGACCAAAGTCTTTGGGAACCTTTTGTTTTGGCAAGGAAAAATATTTTTCTTTAAAAACTAAATGGTTATTTTAATTGGTACAAAAATTAATCCTTGAATATTTTCTCAAAGGATTTAATCCTTGACATAGAAAATATATTGGATTTAGATATTTTTGTAAATTAAAATGGAGAGCCATTTTGTTTTGTTTTAGACTAGAAAAATGATTTTGTCAAATAAACTTGAGACCAAAGTCTCCAAGTTTTAATTGGAAATTTTTGAAATCATTATGTTTTAACTTATATAAAATTAGTCCATGGAGGAAATCTCTCAAAGGATATAAGTCTTGACATAGAGATTTTATTGGACTTAGATATTTTATTTTTGAGTTAAGAAAAACTTAATGGAATTTTCAAAAAGATATTTTCCAGAAAACCTTAATTTTAAAAGACTAAGTGGGAGAGGGGTTCCAACGGCCCCACGGCTTCCATCACGATCCTCATTAAAGATCGTGGATCCCCTCGCGTCACCCTAGGAGTGAACCCGTATAGGATGGGGATACCACAAGGATCTAGATCTAATGGAAGGATGTAATTAATAACCCGGGGCACGTACTATGATCGGCCAGCCCACGTTGAAGGTTATAGTGCGAGGTATGTCCATAGGAAATGAGAGGAAACGACCATCCCCCGATGGAGTTATTCTTTAGACCATTACCTAGAAGGGAAATTAATTTGTGGTGGTTAATACACTTAGCTTAGGAAACTGTTAATCTTCCCAAGAAGCTATGTCAGTTTTCCTAAGAGCCAAATTATTTTCAGTGCACAAATTTCATTTTATTTTCACAAACTAATTTCTTTCTTTTATTTTCGATTTTCGTAAATGGTGGGAGGTTCTTTTAGTCCATTGGCCGTTATTCTCGGGGAGAATAAGTTAACGGGTCCAAACTATGTGGATCGGAAAAGGAACCCGGACATAATACTCACAATCGAGGAGTATAAGTATGTCCTTTACGAAACCTGCCCTGTTATCGGGGAAGGTTCCACCGCTGAAGAGCGAGAGGCTGAAAAGGCATGGAAGAAAGCTGACGAAATGGCACGTTGCTATATGTTAGCTTCCATGTCTAATGTGCTCCAGTCAAAACACGAGCACATGGCTTCTGCATATGACATAAGTCAATCGTTGGCAACTATGTTCGCGGACAAGAGCCGGCCCGCAAGGCAGGAGGCTCTTCGAACAATTGTAAACACTAAGATGGCTGAGGGAGCATCAGTCCGAGAGCATATGCTCAAGATGATTGCTGCTTTCGAGGAGGCAGAAATCTTAGGGGCTGTCATTGACCCCGAGAGCCAAGTGGACATGGTTCTCAAATCTCTACCGGGCTCTTTCACTCGGCTCAAGTTAAACTATAACATGAACAAGTTGAACATGAGTTTGATCGAATCGATGAAGGAGCTCCGTATGGCGGAGAAGGTCATGAAGCCGCAGCCTAAGGCCATGATTGCTAAGGCCTCTTCTTCAAGAACTGGGCCTAAGCCCAGAAAGTTCAAGAGGAAGAAGGGAATGCAGCAGCCCAGCCCAAGAACCAGCCCAAGGACAAACCAAAGGGCAAGTGCTTCAAGTGTGGAAAGAAGGGACACTGGAAAAGGAGTGTCCGGATCTTCGAGCCAAGAAAAACCCCACGGGTAATGTTTACTATCTAGAGTCCATATCAATGGTAGGATCAACTTCCACTTGGATTGTTGATTCAGGAGCCACTGATCATATCTGTAACTCCTTGCAGGGGTTTAGGAAGATAAGAAGACTCAAGAAGACGAACATGGGCTTCGAGTGGGTAATGGAGCACAAGTCTGGGCCCTTGCAAGTGGGAGAGCTGGATCTTATTTTTGATTGTAATAAGATAGTGGTTTTAAAAGACATTTTATATGTACCTGGTTTTCGTCAAATTTGAATTCAAGTTGCAAAACTTATTAATCAAGGATATTCTGTATCTTTCCATTCTGGTATTTCTATCGAGAGAGATGGAGAAATTTTATGTACTGGGCACATGTATGGAAATTTGTTCTTTTTAAACCCTATTAACAACCAATCAAATAATGCTCTGTCTGAACCTTTAACTAAGAAGAGAAAGACCAATATCAATGATTCATACCTTTGGCACCTGAGGTTGGGTCATATTAACTCAACCAGGATTCAGAGGCTAATCCATGATGGGCCTTTGGGCTCATTGAGATTGGAAAGTTGGCCTCAGTGTGAATCTTGCCTGATGGGAAAAATGACCAAAAGGTCTTTTACACCAAAGGCGGATAGAGCCAAGGAGGTGTTGAGTCTTGTTCACACTGATGTGTGCGGTCCATTGTCTACACCAACTAGGGGAGGTTTTGAGTACTTCATCACGTTCACGGATGATTGTACGAGGTATGGTTACATTTACCTGATGAGACGCAAGTCTGACTATTTTGACAAGTTCAAGGAGTTTAAGGTCGAAGTGGAGCGTCGGACGAGTAAATTAATCAAAACCTTACGATCGGATCGTGGTGGAGAGTACCTCCTAGGTGAATTCAAGGACTACATGGTACATCATGGGATAGTATCCCAGCTCTCTGCGACGGAACCCCCAACAGAACGGAGTAGCTGAGAGAAGGAACAGGACGTTGATGGAAATGGTCCGAAGCATGATGTCTCATGCTACTCTTCCAGTGTCCTTTTGGGGATATGCCCTGGAAACAACGGCATATATTCTGAACTTGGTGCCTTCCAAGTCAGTATCTAGGACTCCCTATGAGATGTGGACTGGGCGTAAGCCAAGTCTGAATCATCTCAGGATTTGGGGGTGTCCAGCTTATGTACTGATCAAGGGAGACAAGTTGGAACCAAGATCAGAATTATGCTATTTTGTTGGGTATCCAAAAGGGACAAAAGGAGGCTATTTTTATCATCCTAAGGAGCAGAAGGTACTAGTTAGTACCAATGCTAGATACTTGGAAGATGATCAAAGTACTTCCACTAAAGGTTCAATGAGGTTGGAACTTCAGGAGAAGTTATCTATGGAATCAACTTCTACTGACCCGATTTTGGAACAAGAAGAGGCACAGCCTCAAGAACCTGTACAAATGGAGCCTCGTCGTAGTGGGATAGTGTCTAGGGTTCCGGATAGATGGACTGGAGAAGCCTTTGAGCTGGTTTTCGACCATCAGGAACAAGACCCCTCTAGGTACGAGGAGGCTATTGCTAATGCCGATGCAAATCTGTAGCATGAAGCAATGAAAGCCGAGATTGAGTCCATGTACCTCAATCAGGTTTGGAATCTTGTAGCTTCACCTAAAGGGATAAAACCCATTGGGTGCAAGTAGGTATACAAGAGGAAGAGAGGAGTGGATGGGAAGGTGAAAACCTTCAAAGCTAGGCTTGTGGCGAAATGGTATACTCAGAAAGAGGGTATCGAGTATGAGGAAACCTTTTCCCCGGTAGCCATGCTTAAATCCATTCGCATCCTCCTTGCCATCGCCTGTCACTATGACTACGAGATATGGCAAATGGATGTCAAGACGGCATTCTTGAATGGCCATCTTAGCGAAGACATCTATATGTCCCAACCGGAAGGCTTCATTGCTGAAGGCCAGGAACACATGGTTTGCAAGCTTAAGAAGTCCATTTATGGACTTAAGCAGGCATCAAGAGCATGGAACATTCGTTTTGATGAGACTGTAAATTCTTATGGTTTTATTCAAAACGAAGATGAACCATGCGTGTACAGGAAACTTGAAGGCATTAATGTGGTTTTTCTTGTCCTGTATGTCGATGACATTCTACTCATTGGAAATGATGTAGGGACATTGTCATCTACAAAGGTTTGGCTGTCTAGTCAATTCAGTATGAAGGACTTGGGAGAAGCCAGCTACATTCTCGGGATTAGGCTTCTTAGAAATAGGAAGCAGAGAATGTTAGGATTATCCCAAGCGACATACATTGACAAGATGCTGGCCAAGTACATCATGGACTCATGCAAGGGAGCTCTAATCCCTTGCAGACATGGGTTGTCATTTTCTTCGAAGGACTGTCCTAAGTCTCAAGAAGAAAAGGACAGAATGAGTAGGATTCCCTACGCTTCGGCGGTGGGAAGTCTCATGTACGCCATGCTGTGTACTAGGCCAGATATCTGCTTTGCCGTGGGCTTAGTTAGCAGATATCGGTCAAACCCAGGGGAGGTTCATTGGCAAGCTGTAAAGCATATTCTCAAGTACCTCAAGGGAACGAGAGATTATATGCTCGGTTTACTGTGGTCGATGATTTGGTTCCTACAGGATACACGGACTCGGACTTCCGAGCGGATAAGGATGAGAGAAAATCCACTAGTGGATATGTCTTCACCTTGTCTGGAGGAGCAATTTCATGGAGGAGTATCAAGCAATCTTGTATTGCTGACTCAACCATGGAAGCTGAGTATGTGGCAGCTTCGGAAGCGTCCAAGGAAGCGATCTGCTCCGGAAGTTTCTTTCGGAACTTGGAGTCGTACCACATATGGACAAGGCCGGTTGTGATGTATTGCGACAACACCGGAGCAGATGTCGCAATCTAAGGAGCCTCGGAACCACAAGAAGGGGAAACACATCGAGAGAAAGTACCACCCGATCCGGGATTTCATCCGAGAGACGAGAAGTCGTGGTGGAGCATATTACCTCGTAAAACAATCTAGCAGACCCATTCACCAAGCCTTTGGCCGAGAGAGTCTTCAAGAGACACTTAGACGCCATAGGGGTGGGCACCTATGGACTTACCTAGTCTTAGAGTGCAAGTGGGAGATTGTTGGATTGTATACCCTCTTAGACTAGGTTTCTGATGTAAAATCGAATTATTTAATAAAAGAATTTATTTTCAGAAATTGTTTGTGAATTTACTTTTTGTTTGTGCACGATTTTCGTTTGGAACAGACCCATTGTGTTTAAATAAGTGATCCATGTGAATGGTGGTCTTTCACAGTAAGGTATGGATCACGGGTTATTTAACACATAAACATTTGTTCTTAACCTATTGATGAGACTGGGAACCTCATCATGTTTAGGTTATTATGTTATGAATTCCAAATGGGGAATGGCTTACCTTTAGCCAGTGGGTAGTCCACTCACTTCATGACATAAGCGTATTTCGAATACGTAGAACAGGACCTGTAGTAGTGGTTTCTCAAAGTACTATATTGTAGAAACCTAGACTACTACCGCTACAGCGTGGACTAGTAATCTACGACTTGAGTATGAGTTGTTGGTCTAGCGAAGCTGGAAGCATATACTTTGATTTGCTGTGGTTGAGGTTCTATCATAGGGCCAATATACTTGCATGTTGGGTATGTGTGACTAGTTAGTTAAGACAGACTTATATAAGATAGTTTCTGCACTATATCGCCCCTTGTGGTTGTCCGAATGGTCTAAATTATCCAGGGCCCTGGGAAACATGACTTGGATGTTTGCTTTAGGGTAGCTCCCTTGGAAAGCGGAAACACTCCAGGAAGTCGTGGATCATTGGACTAGAAGCCTAAGGATGGTAGATGTCATTTAGGGAGGTGTTAGTACACTTCTTCCTCTCTAAATGTACGGCGATGTGTAGAGGGGTATTTTAGTCATTTCACCTGTAGGTCGGAGACTTTGAGAATGCAGCATTGTCCTTGGGGTCAATATTTCCTTATGGTGATATTAGGAAATATTTAAAATGCAAAATACAGCTATTTATATAGCAGGGGTATTTTGGTCATTTTAGCGACCAAGGCGATGTGTCTTTTTGGTCCTCGGGATAGCCCGTAAGTCCTAACTATTTTTGGGTTGAGGAATTGGTCTCGGTTGAAGAGGATTTTATTTTATTTTATTTTATTTTATTCAGGAAGTCTAATTTATTATTGGATCGGAATAAAATAAATAAATAAATAAATAAAATAGGAGTTGAGAGAAATTAATTATCTAGTTTATTTGGTTAATTAATTATTCGGGGCCTAGGTCCAAGTATGAATAATTAAGAAATTAACCTGAGCTTAAACTAGGGGAAATAATTAATGTTTAATTATTTATTGGGTTATTTATGTAGGCCCAAGAAATAAATAATTAAAGATTAATTATTATGGTTCATTTGGGCTCATTAATTATTTATTGGGTTACTTATGTAAGCCCAGAAAATAAATAATTAATATTTATTATTTTGGGCTTTTTGGGTCCAAGAAAAATAATAAATATTTATCTGGCCCAATAGCTTGGACCTTAGGGTTTTTTCCAGATACGGTTAAGAGGAGTTTAAGGTTAGGCCAAACTGTTTCTCAGGATAACATCCGGGTATTTTGAATTCCCGGGGATATGTTTATCAGAGATTGAGAGACATAATTTTGGCTAAATATAAACAACTCTTTGAAAAGAAAAAAAACCCTAATTTTCCTTGGCTAAGGAGACTCTCACGTGAGTCTCTCTCTCTCTCTCAAAGTCTCTTCTTCTTCTTCTTCTTGTTTTTCTCTTGTTCTTTGCTAATCAATAGCGAACGAACCAAGGAGAATTGAGACCCTTCCTCTTCACCATAGTGTTCACCGACTAGAGGTTAGGCTGAGGAATATCCCGAGAGTTGGAGAGCTAAGCGTTAATGCAAACAAGACGAAGTCGAAGGCTAGCGGGTGTTCAACCGGAAGCTCCTTCAATTGTGCAAAGCGAGGCGATTCCAGCCGTTCAATCTGTTCCTACGCAACCTAGGAGGGTTAAGGAACGCAAAGGTATGATCTTCACGCTTCCGCATGGCCTTTATGGCTCGCGTTTAATTTTTTTTTTTTATCTCTATTTTTCCCGTCCATGGCTTCCTGCGCTGCGTTTTGCCATCATGTATTGGTTGTGAAATGGAAGATTATTCCAGTTTTAATGCTGGCAGAAAATGGCTGTATATGAGAGGGGAAAATTCTGGTCTATTCATCTAGCTAGGTGAGAGTTTAAGGGAGTAAAAGCTGGAATTTAATTTTCATGTTTGAAAAGTTCTGAATGGAGTAATGTTAGGAGTGGTTTGAGGTGTGTTAATGGAGCTCTAATGGCCACGGTAGATGAAGAAGATAAGATGTTCAATCTATGGCTTCAAGATGGCCGAAATGTTGAAGAGAATTGAGGAAGAAATCAGTTCTTGGCTTTGCTAAGCAAGCTGGAAAAATTCTGGGATTTAACTACAGGAATTCTTAGGAAATGGAAGGATTTGTGAGCAGTTTTTTAAACCATTTTGAAATGGATTTGCAGCTAAAAGTTAGGAGTGTTTGAAGGTCCATTAATGGTGGTTTTCCAACTGCCATGTTTGAGAAGAAGGAGGGAAATTTCAAGTGTTTTTATGCATGGGTTGGTTGCTCAATCTCCATGGTTAGACAATTAGTAGCTTGCTGGAAAATTTCTGGTTTGGTGAGGTTGCAAGAGCTGCGAAATTCCAAGACATTTTGAGCTTCATATTTACACAAAAATGTTTGGTTGCTAGCAAGAATTAAACAGGCAAATGTTGCTGCATTCTTTAAAAATCCAGCCAAGGATAATTGCTTGAAAAAATTCCAAATTTGAACCAAAACAAGAAAGAACAAGAAAAAAAATGTAGTTCTTTGAAGAAAATCTATGGTGATTGAATTGAAAGCCACCTACCAATTTTCCTTCCTAGATTTTGGTCATGTCCTATCCCAAGAGCTGGAATTTTTCTTTAAAATTCAAGTCCAAGATTATTCCAAGATATTTTATAAAGAAATTAGGAGAATTAAAGAAATAGGAGTATTTTGAAGTTAAATAGGTTAGGACATGGTTTGCTAACATGATGGAGACCAAAACTCTCCAAGATTTTTTTTTTAGGACAAGATCACATGGTTAGGACATTACCATTGTGACTTCCCCAAGACAACATTCCTAGCTTCATGGAATGTAAGAAGAAAATTCAAACATTAGTTAGGATAATTAAAAATAAAATTTAGGTGATGGGATTTGAACTTAAGACCTTAGAGATTAACCACAAAGCTTTAACCACTTAACCACATTAACTCTTGCTCTTCTTTTCCCAACCAAATTCTCTTCCATTCTATGCCTCAAGCCTTCTTCCTATTTTGTCCTCAAGCAAAATTTCTTTTTACCGTAGTACTCATCAAGCATAAATAAACCCTATAATCCTTATATCACAATTCTAAGGCACACGAATTCATCAAATAAATATATTTTTATGCAATATGATATGATGTGCACTCCATCCCTCTAACTCTTGGGTAGGTTTAGCTGGGGTATTACATCCTCCCCTCTTTAGAAGAATTTCGTATCGAAATTCAGCGCATACCTTTATCTCAAGTCGGGGTATTTCCACTTTACCTATTCTTCCATCTCCCACGTGGCATCTTAGGTGCCATGATGCTCCTTCTGCACCTTCACCATTGGTATCTGTTTATTCCAGAGAGTTTTGATATTTCGGTCTAAAATTTTAACTGGTTTCTCCACGTAACTCAAGTCGAGTTAAAATACCCGTGGTTCTTCGTTCAAAACATGTCCTGGGTCGACATTGTACTTCTTTAGTTGCGACACATAGAATACATCATGTTTTCCGGTCAAACCATCTGACAAATCTAGCCGATATGCAATAGGCCCAATTCTTTCCTTGATTGGAAACGGTCCCAAATATCTCAGATTTAGCTTTTCACCTTTTGGATGCTTCATGATTCCCCTACTCAGAGTCAATCTAAAAAACACACTCTCTCCTACCTGAAATTCTAACTCCTTTTGTCTATTGTCCGCATAACTTTTTTGTTAGCTTTGAGCCGCTTTCAACCTTTCTCTGATCAGCTTCACCTTATCTGACAATTCCTGAATGCGGACTTCTCTAAACTTGCTTATGTGACCATCTTCCATCCAACTCCTTTACAAAAGCACTTGACGCTTACGTCTATACAACATTTCATACGAAGCTATACCTGTAAAACCCCATCTAAACCTACCCTAGAGTAAGAGGGATGGGGTGCATATTATATCATCTTGCATAAAATATATTCCTTGAATAATTTTGTGTGCCTTAAAATTGTAGTATATGGGTTATATGGTTTATTTATGTTTCTTGAGTAGAAATGGTAAAAAGGTAATTTTGCTTGAGGTCAAAATAGGAAGATGGCTTGAGACTTAAATAAGAATAGAATTTGGTTAGGAAAATAAGAACAAGAGTTAGTGTGGTTAAGTGGTTAGAGTTTTGTGATTTAATCTCTAAGGTCGAGTTCAAATCCCATCACCTAAGTTTTATTCATAATTATCTTAACTAATGTTTGAATTTTCCTATTCTTAGGAATGTTGTCTCAGGGAAGATACATTGGTAATATCCTAACCTTGTGATCTTGTCTTAAAAGGAATTTTAGAACAATTTTTGTCTCAATTATTTTTGCAAGCCTTGTCCTAACCTATTTAAATTTCAACCACTCATATATCTTTAATTCCTCTCAATATCAATAAAAGTCTTAGATAATACCTTGCTTGAAGTTTCAAAAATTCCAGCTTTTGGGGATAGGAGGATAACCGAAATTGAGGAAGGAAAATAGGAAGAGGTTTTCGAATAAAATACCATAGCTATTCTTCCAAGAACTTTATTTTCTTCTTGTTCTTGTTTTGGTTAAAATCGGAAAAATTTTCTAGAAATTATTCATGGCTGGTTTTCGAAAATTTCAGCAACCATTACCTACACAATTCTTGCTAGCAACCAACCATTTCATGTGAAGATGAAAGCTGAAATCCTTGGAAATTCGCAGCTTGCACAAGCCATACTAAACCAGAAATTTTTTCAGCAAACTACCAAGACTTATACATGAATATTGAGCCACCCATTTAAGCATGAGAACACCTGAAACTTTCCTCTTTCTTCCCCAAGTTGGTGGCTGGAAAACCACCATTAATGGACCTTCAAATACCCTAAGAGTTCCGATGCAAATTCAGTCAAAAGGGATTCAAAAAATCTGCTAAAAAACCTTCCAAATCTCAAGAACTTTTGTAGCTAAAATTCCAGAAATTTTTCCAGCTTGCTATCCAATTTGAGGACCAACTTCTTCACCAATCATCTTCATATTTTCGCTAATGTTGCAGCCATGGACAAAGCATCTAGGCTTCTTCATCTACCATGGCCATTAGGACTCCATTAACACACCACAAAACACTCCTATTTTCACTCTATTCAAAACTTTTCAAACTTCAAAATTAAAATCCAGATTTTCCTCCATTAAACACTCATCTAGCTAAAGGATTAAACCCGAATTTTCTTTGTTACCATACAGCCATTTTTGACCAGCTACAAAGCTGAAACAATCTTCATTCCATGATCAAAACATAGCTAGTTCAACCATCCACCATTAAAGAACAAGAAACCTTCAAGAAGAAAACACCATTACCCAATCCTCTACCTCAAACATCTCCACATTTTCCTCAATTTGAAATTCAAAATAGTTGGAACTCTATCTCTCTTTCTTGGATAACCGAAACTCCTCTCTTGGCTAAGCCATTCAACCATCATTCACAAGGGACACACGAAACACTCTTTCTCAATTTTCTTTTAAAAACACCAAGAACACATAGTAAAATTCTTCAACCTAAAATCACCCTTATTCATCACAAATTACTCCAACAACCCTCAAACCAACTAGGATTCGGTCCATACTCACTCCTAGGACATTCCATAACACCAAAAACACCAAAGTTGATCTTCAATTCAGATCAAACACACTTTTCGGTCAAGAACAAGAAGAACATCAAGAAGGTAAATTTAAACATCCAATGACCTTCATTGAATAAGGTGATATCTTCAACTAACGATCATCAAAACAAGTATTTCTTTCATGACCTTCTCTTTAAATTTTGAACTCAAAGCTTTTAGATGATGGAAGTGATGGGTTGATTGAATAATGTGGGGTGGAGATATGTATGTGGGCGAAGGGAATAGATTTAAGACATGAAGATTGGATTGAATGTTGTGACTTATGAAGTATGGATTATGCTTTAAAATCTTTGCATGTTCAATATGATTAAGGGCTTTATGGATATTTTAATGTTTGATAGACATTAAACCACCATTGTTGAATATGCCTTCATGATGTTATTTTTCAATAAATCCCCAGATAATATTATGTCTAGTAGAATAACACCCTTGTTATGATGTATGTTAATACAAGTTTATTTTTGGATAAACCAACATGTTATTTGTTGGATCCATGTGTGTATGAATATGTGTATAGGTTTTCTCTAGTAATTCACTATGGTCATTGAAAATCATTGTAAGGGCTACATTTATTATTATTAGTATTATTATTACAAATCAATGATATTATTAATATAAATAATATTATTATTTAATTTGATTTTCTGGTTTCGGTAAGCATTAAATATTTTCAAAATTAATAGTTACTTAAAACAGTATTATTTTATTAGATAAATAATAAGTATTACTTTCATTAAGCCCCAATGAATAAAAATAATTGGAATTAATTAATATAATATTAATACCTTTTAAAATTAAATTATTTATAATAATAAATATTATTGGCAAATATTATCAAAATAATTTTGTGTTTACTATATATTATTAGAAATTATTTGTTATTTAATATTTATTATTAATATTACATATTATTTATTATTTGTTAATATACAGTTAATATTATAATTTATTACTTATAACACCTACTTATTTTAACTTATCAAATTAATCTTATTCTATAAAGTACTATATTAACTAGTGTTAAAGCTTAAGACATTGTTGTCATAACTAGATGCTATTGGAACTAGTTGAGCCTAAGAGTTATTTACTTAAGCAATAGTTTTCTGGTTATTGGGGACTTATGCCCTATATTTACCCGAGGTGGGATTATGTTGCCTTGAATTATCTTGGAAGGCTGTTATACCTAGGAAAGGCAAAAGATCTGGCAAGTCCTTGCATAAAACTATTTAAAGATCAAAGTCACCTTGGCAAGTCAAACATGATGTATATGTGGAAATGTACTATTGGTGCAATTATAGACCAATTTTCCTTTTATTTTCTAGTCAATCAAAAAATTTTAAGTTGAACAAGCAATTTTAGACAAAATGCTAAACTTTTTCTAAAACAAACTTTAACAAGAATTTTGTTAACAATAATTGCTATTTCAAAGAAAACATATTGGATGATCCTTCTTTTCCCGAAATGGACAATACAACGTTGAGCACTCAATAAGGGTAGGCTACTAGGACTAGACTTTGAAGGGTTAGGGTAAGTCTCTCAATAGGTGGTCACCTCTGAGGGGTGAGTCCTTCGCGGATAGGATGCTAGTCCTGTAGATCATGCTGGTCCCAGCTAACAAGTGCAATCAAGTGGACTGTGTATTTTTGGAATGGACAACCGGTAAATTTGGGTATAGAGATGGAGGAATATCTCACCCGGTAGGCTATACACATACCTTGTGTCAGTATGCACAAAGTGTGGTATCCTGAACGTTCTTTTGTCTTGGTGCACAAAGGGTGGTACTATGGCTACCTCTTTTGAGTGGTTACTTTTATTGTATACATGTATGACTTTGGAAAGAAAAACATCACTCTTCACTTGTGAAATTTATTTGAGACTTGTTAGCACTTACTTTTATGAAAATGTCTCAATTTGCATACTCGAACTATTTTACTTGAAGCACCCAAAGCACATACGGGCTTCACTGCGATTTATGTCTCACCACCTTTGTTATGCCATGCTTTCAGGTTGATCCTGCTGTGAAGGTTATTGATTAGAGATTGCCTTTGTTATGAAGACTTATTTCTTTTTCTATGTATTTCGTTTTGAGAGACTCTAGTAGAAATTTATTTATTTTGGGAATTGTTCTTGTATTGTTTGAGTTGTAATAAGTTTAAATTTGAATAATTTCTTTCATTTCTTTTGTGTGTCCTAATTAGAAAGACCCCTTGTCATATGGATAGGGCGACATCCTTAGCCCTAATAGGGTACGTAGGTAGTGGGGCGTTACAATACCAATCCAAGATTGGTAGCTATTATTGGAAGTGCATACAATACACAATCAATCCACTTATCCCCAAAATCCAATATGCAAGCTCTTAGCAAATCTTCCAATATTTGAATAACCTTCTCTGACTGACCATTGATTTGCGGGTTCACCGCCGTTCTCAACTTTAAATTAAACCCTATGGACTCTTAAAACTTGGCCTAAAATCGAGACATAAACCTCAGGTCTCGGTCAAACACTATACTCGAAGGTATTCCATGCAATCTGACTATCTCCCACACATATATTTGAGCTAACTTTTTCATTGAGTCTCTTACGTTTACCGAAATAAAATACGCCGATTTAGTCAATCTGTCAACCATTACCCATATGGTATCCTTTTGAGTCTTTGCCATGGTAGTCCAATAACGAAGTCCATGGTTACCTCTTCCTATTTCCATTCTGGTATTGGTAAAGGTTGCAACAATCCTGTCGACTACTTATGCTCCGCTTTAACTTTCTGACAGGCCAGGCACGTGGAGACATACTTCACCATATCCTTCTTCATTCTGGGCTACCAATAGGCTTTCTTCAGATCTTAATACATTTTCACCTCACCCGGATGAATTGCATACTTGCTTCTATGCGCCTCTTCTAAAATCTTATTGTTCAGCTGTTGCTCATCAGGCACACATAAGTGATCTTGAAAATACATCACTCTTGTCTCATCTTGCTGAAAATCATAGCCTTCCCGCTTAAGTTCCTTATCCTTAAATTGTTGAAATTCCATATTGCTTTGGTGTGCTTTAATAATTACCTGCCTTAGATCGGGTATTAATTTCAGATTACTGATATAAATCCTTCCTCCATGTACCTCAATCCTCCTATCTAACACCTCTTGGACTGCTTGAATCTGTTGAATTCTCAATCTAGCCATTTTAACTTTACGACTTAGGACATCAACAACTATGTTGGCCTTCCCTAGGTGGTAGTTGATAGGACAACGATATTCCTCTAAAAATTCTATCCATATTAGCTGCATCAAATTCAAGTCCTTTTGAGTAAAAATACATTTCAGACTCTTATGGTTTGTGAACACTTCATACTCGACTTCATATAAATAATGTCACTATTTCTTCAACGTAAAAACAATGGCAACTAGCTCCAAATCATTCATCGGATAATTGACTTCGTGAGGCTTTAACTTTCGAGAGGCATAAGCTATTACCTTCCTATCCTGCATCAACATCACTCCCAAATCTTCCTTAGATTCATCAGTATACAAAGTGTAGGGTTTATCTCCTTCTGGCAAATATAGTACTGGAATCATCATTAACCTCTGCTTCAGCTCTTGGAAACCCTTCTCGCACTTCTCCCTACAGATAAAGGTTACATCTTTTCTCAACAATAGGGTCATAGGTGATGCTAGAGTTGAGAACCCTTTAATAAACTGCTTGTAATAGCCCACCAACCCCAAGAAGCTTCTATTCTCAGTGATGTTCTCCTACTGCTTCTAGTCTGAAACCGCTTCAACTTTTGCTGGGTCCACTTTGATTCTATCCTTGGTTATCACATGGTCAAGAAATGACACATTATCCAACCAAAACTCGCACTTTCTAAACATAGTATAAAGCTTGTGTTCTCTTAGCTTCTCAAATACCAGCTTTAGATACTCAGCATGATCCTTTGAGCTCTTGGAATATATAAGTACATCATCAATGAATACTACCACAAATTTATCCAAGTATTGGAAAGCACGATACATCGAATCCATAAACACTGCTAGTGCATTAGTCACTCTAAAAGGCATTACTACAAACTCGTAATTACCATATCTAGTGTTGAAAGCCGTCTTGGGAATATCCTCCTCCTTAATCTTGACTTGATAATATCCCTGCCTCAAATCCAACTTCAAGTAATAACTGGATCCTTACAACTGGTCAAAAAGCTCATCAATTAAAGGTAGTGGATATCTATTCTTAGTGGTCAAATTATTCAACCCCTGATAGTTGATGAACAACCTCAAAGTCTCGTCTTTATTCCTCACAAATAGCACTAGGGCTCCCCAAGGTGATATGCTAGGCCTTATGAAACTTTGCTTCACCAATTCTTCTTGTTGCTCCTTTAGTTGCTATAATTCTTTTGGTGCTATCCGATATAAGGTTCAGGATACAGGTTCTTCTCCTGGAATCAGATCTATGATGAACTCAACTTCACCGGTGGGAGGAAGAGAAATGAGTTTTGCGGGAAACACATCGGGAAAATTTGTAACCACCTCAGTATTTTCCAAGGTGCACTGATCCTTTGGCTTGTTTATCATGTAAGCCAAATATCCTTGGCATTCTTAGTTTAACAACTTCCGAGCTTTTGCTCTAGCTATCAAAAACTTCAATTCTTTCACTCACTTGCCGTTGAATTCTAGCATATCGCAACCAGGTCAAATGAACTGGACAGACTTATTCTTACAATCTACCTTAGCTCTATGCTTAGCTAGCCAATCCATACCCAAAATTACATCATAGTCATCAATAGCAAAGATTATTAAGTCTCCCACTAAGTTCTCCTTCCCAAATCCAATCTTACAACTCTGCATATACTTGTCTGCTTGCACCATTTCTCCCATAGGCGTACTCCCCAATAGGGTAAAAGGTAGCTCTACTCCATCCCAACCCAAATGATATGCAAAATTCTTGTTTAGATAGGAATGGGTGGATTTAGGGTGTATTAAAACATTAACTGAATGACCTTTAATAGTTAATATACCTTCCACCTCTGTTGCATCTGCTCCGACTTCCTCGTGATTAAGTACAAAAACCATTACTTTGACTTGTGGCCTCTGTGTTCCACTTTCGGAAGCTCCTGTGTTATTAGTTTGATTTGCTTCCACGGTCTAGCCTAGGTTTCTTGCCCAATTCAAAGAATTTTTGGGCAAGTGTTTCGAAGATGTGTCGGGTTTCAGCAATAGAAACATTTCATTTCAACTCCCTTAGACTAGTAGTTCTTCTCCACATAACCCTTTTTCCCACAACGTCGGCATGTCAGGAGATTCTGTGTATGACCAGTTAATGTTGTACGTGCTTCATTTCCCTTGTTCTACCATTGCTGAAGGGCAGGTCGCTTATTAGCTTGCTGCTTTGGAAAGGGTCTTGGTGGTTGTCTTGGTGGTAAGAAAGCTCTAGGTACTATCCTGCTTCTGTACTCAATCTTTGTTTGGGTTACTGTATCTACCGCCCCAGAGTATGTCGTTGGTGGAGAATGTGCCAAAGCCCTTCTTAGTTCCTGCCTCAGGCCCTTGACAAATTACCTGGTTCGGTTCTACTCGGTATCCACTAGTCTCTTGCAATACTTTCATAGTTAAGTGAAACGAGTGGCATATTGAGCCACGTTATGCTCTCTTACTTTAAATTATGAAACACATCTACCCTTTTCTCCATTATCCACTGACGAATATATTCTACTCTAAATGCCTCCACAAAATTGGCCTATGTCCAGTCTTAATCCATCAGTTCCCAGTCTTCTTGGACTCACTGCCACTAAGTACGTGCTGGGCATCTTAGCCTAAATGCGTTAAATTTCACCATCCACTTTTCATTATATTAGAGTGTAGCAAAGATGTCCTCTATATACTCTATCTACTGCTCCACTTTCTGGTCTTGCTCCATTTCACCTAAGAAGGTAGGGGGTTGAAATTTTAGAAACCTCTCCAGAGCTTCATCCACCCCCTTTAGATTCCTACACTCTGATAAGGTTTGAAGTATCCCAGTCATCTTATGTAACACTTGCCCCGTGGTCATATTAGTAGGCTCTTTAGACCCTACTTCTTGCTCAAGGTCATTCTTATTCTCCTAATTCAGCGAAGAAAGTTAAGTAGTGTCATATTCTAGAGTCACAGGTTCTGCTTTAGGAACCTTTCTGCTGGTTGCTATTACACGACGCTTTGGTGCCATTCCATATCATCGCCCCCAAATAATGAGTTATGCAACAAAGTTTAAAATTTTTAAATCCAAGCATGCATTCACATTCAGACTTGAGTAAAAGTAGATCATATGTAAGTTTTGTGTAAATAATAGCATTCTTCAAGATTGGAGTACACCAAGGTATTCTTATTTATAAAAATTTTGAAATAAAGTAATAAATGTAAATGAACCCCTAGCACAGGAGTTTATTGAAAGTAGTAAATAATAATTTTCTAAACAAGGAAAAACTTTGCCCCTAATCCTTAACAAATTCTCAATGTTGGCATCATACAACCAATCCCAATGTTCTTAGAAATGTCTATCCCTGCACCATTCACAAATCCATTGTCCACAGGTTCCTTCCTAGGTCTCCTAGAACTCTCCCTAGTTTCAACACAGTTGGGTGGGGGTACAAAAGAAGGTCTAGGTAGAGATTCATAGCCTATCTTCCCCGGATCATCACTATCAGCAGTTAAATCAATCACAGGGCTAGGTAGGTTCGGGACATACTCTATATCAACACCTTCATCCTCACTATCAGTGATCAAGTCTATTATGGGTATAAATGGTAGCTTAATAATTTGAACCTCATCATCACTACTTTCCTCTAAGGGTATCACTAGTTAAAGTGCAGGTTGTGGTACAATTTGTGGCACTAGTAAGTGTTCCTGGTAGATACGGATTGGTGGATGCCGTTGTTGCCCTTTCCTTGCAATTCTATATATTCTAACCATCCTACAGCATAAGCAGCCCAAATTAGTCAAAATATTTTAATCTTAATGAAATAAATCAAATACTGTCGATAATTGTCTAAACCTAGTCTCTAATACCACTTATAACACCCCACTACCTATGTACCTAATGAGGGCTCGGGATCTCGCCCCGTCCTTTGGACAAGGGGGTCTTTATAACAAGGACTTAAAGAAGAAATGAAAGAAACGACCCAAATTTAAACTTATTACAAGTCAAAATATTACATGAACAAGTCTCAAAATAAATAAATGTCTGCTAGAGTCTCTCAAAATGAAATACATTCAAAATAAGTCTTTAAAGAAAGGAAACATTAATCAATAACCTTCACAGCAATATCGACTTGAAAACATAGCATAAAAAATGGTGAGTCATAAATTTCAGTAAGCCCGTGTGTACTTAGGGTGTTTAAGGTAAAACAGTCCATGTATGCAAGTTGCGAAACCTTTACAAAAGTAAAGTGCTGGCAAGTCTCAAATAAATTTCACAAGGTGAGGAGTGGTGATTTTTTTTCGAATGCCATATATTGCATAGAATAAAAGCAACTACTCAAAAAAAAAAATAGCAATAACAACACACTTTTTGCACCATGACAAAAGAATGTTCATGATGCCACATTTTGTACATTCTGACATAAGGTAGGTGTACAACCCACCGAGTAGGATACTCATTCATCTCTAAATCCAAACTTACTGGTTGTCCACTCCAGAAATATATAGTCCACTTGACTATCCTTGCTAGCTCGGACTGGTATCAATTACAGAACTAACATCATATTTGGGAAGGACTCACCCCTCAGAGGGGGTTAGGATGCATATCATATTATTCTGCATAAATGTGTGTGTGTGTGTGTGTGTGTGTGTGTGTGTGTGTGTGTGTGTGTGTGTGTGTGTAGTGATTCTATGTGCTTTAGAATTGTGGTTTATAGGTTAAAGGCTTAGTTATGCTTACTGGGTGGGAAAGGTAAAAAGGTAATTTTGCTTGAGGTCGAAATCGGAAGATGGCTTGAGGTTTAGATAAGAAGAATATTTGGGTGAGAAAATAAGCACAAGAGTTAGTGTGGTTAAGTGGTTAGATCTTTGTGAATTAATCTCTAAGGTCATGAGTTCATATCCCATCACGTAAGTTTTATTCATGATTATCTTAGTTATGTTTGAATTTTAGATTTTCTTACATTCCTCAAAGATAGGAATGTTGTCTTAAGGAAGATATGAAGAGAATGTTTTGATTATATAATCATGTCCTAAAAAGAATTCTAGAGGAATTCTTATCCTTTTTATTATCTCTAACTTTGTCCTAACATCTTCATAATTTAAATAAACCAAAATCCATTAAATCTCTTCTTTTAATTCCAAAAAATTCTGTGATAATTCTTTAGCCTTAAATTTCAAAAATCAGTCTTGAAGGTTATAGGATTGGTCGAAAATAGGAGAGAAGTTAGGAAGGGTTCCCAATAGAAATAAATCACTATGGTAGAACCTTCAATTCTACATTCATGTTGTTCATGGTTTTAATGAAGAAAATTTTGAAAATTTTCCAGAAACTTTGCAGAACAGCTTTCAAAAAATTTAGCCAGTAATCCTACTCATTCATTGCCAGAAAAATGGTCATTTAATGTGGCTTGAAGATTGAAAATTCTGTACAAATTTTGGACTACATAAATTGAACAAAACTAGAAAAATTTCCTGTACAAATTCACTGCACTCTAAGCTGAAATTGAAGCTGTCTTTTGTCATCAATTCAGCTGAAGCACCTTCTATTTTTCTCCAGAAAGAAGGCTAGAAAATCACCCTTGAAAGACCTTCAAACCCCCCCCCCCCCCATCAAAACCAGCTGCAAGTCGGGCTGAAGAAATGCAGAAAATTCTACACTGAAAATCCTCACCATTCAAAGCCTTGAACAACTTTGAAACTAGTAAAATTCCCAGCTTTGTCTCTCTATGCCTAGACCAAAAAACACCTTCAAACCTCTGCAAATTGGACCTTGTTCAGCCATAGACTGAACACCATTAACCTCCACACTTACCTTGACTACCTAGACTCCATAATCAAAGGTCAAAAAGCTCCTAAGATCACTTTATCCAAAACTCATTTGAACTTCAAAAAAATTCCCAAATTTTGCTCCATTAAAACACTCTTGTATCAAGCAAACAAACTAGAATTTTTCTCTGCCATTGTAGACTAAATTTTAGCCAGCAATAAATCCTGAATAGCCTTCATTGTTTGCCTTAAACCTGATCAGTCCAGCCGGCACCATTGAAGAGCAAAGAAACCTTCCTTAATTAATCACCATTAGCTAATCTCCAACCTCAAACAACTGCTCATTTTTGTCCATTTGAATTTCAAACAAAATCTCATCATTCTATCTCCTTCTAGCTGAAAACCGACACTCCATTCTATCCTAGACTATTCGGCCAACATCATTCCAGAATTTCGCAACCTTTTTTCTCAAATTATCTCAAACACACCAAGAACACACACTACACTTCTTCAAGCCTAAACCTACCCTAAACACCTCCAATCACTCTCAAATACTCCAGATTACTCCTACTTAATCCCTAGTATTCATTTCTGGTCTTTATAACACAAAATCACGCAAAAGAGAATTTTCTATCGGATCAAAATCAGCTTTTTTCTTGAAGGTCTCAAGAACATCAACAAGGTAAATCAAGAACAACCTTCTTGATCATCCTCTTCCATTCAATTTGCAATATACCATCCTAATGCTCTCTCTCTCTCTCTCTCTCTCTCTCTCTCTCTCTCTCTCTCTCTCTCTCGGCCAAAATGGTTGATCAACCATCAACCATGGCTATTTTTCCTTTGGACCACTCAACCGTACGTGGACCTTCTCTAGTCTTCATTAAGTGATCATCTATCAAGTATTTATTCTTAAGTCCTCCTTTTTTATTTATGAATTCATGTCTCCAAGATATTAATAAGAAGATTGAATATGAATGGGGGATTGAGTGTATGCATGTGGATGAAGGGGTTGGGGTTAGGATATGAGGATTGTTGTATATGACTACGCTATATGGATTTTCTTTGGAATCAATGTATGGTCATTATGCTTAATGAATTTTATAGATGTTTGAAGCATGTTAGATATTATGACACCAAAGGTGGTTAGGCTTATATGTTCTTATTTTCCATTGAAGCCATGATTGATGATTATGCCTAGTAGGGATTTGGCCATGCGATAGTATATGTTAATTCAAGTGTATGTTCATGAATGGATTAGTTTATTGTTTGATGTTGGAGAATGTGTTCATTATTCTTTTCTAGCAATTGGAAAATCATGATTATTTTTCTTGTGAATCCTAGGTTATTTTGATTAATAAATTTTATTACTTTAAGTAGAATTACTACAATATTTTTCCTGAGAGTTTCGAAATTCCTAGGGAGATTTGGAAATGGAATATTAAATTAAATATTAATATTTTATTAGTCAAATAAGTAATATCTTTTCTTAAAAACAAAATATATAAATATATAATAATAAATAAAATATTTTATATAGATAATAATAAAAAATAAAATAGTAGAATTAATTAATGACCTTGTAGACCCTAGTTAAAACCTTTACCTATATCCATAAATATTATTTATGTTGAAATTTATTTTTATTTGTAGATTAAAAATTAAATATAACTCATTTATAATTAATTATATTATTTATTACTAATTATTGATTATCTATTAATAATTGATTAATAATTAAGTGTAATTTATTATTTGTTTATTTATAATAATACTATTTAAATATTACCATTTCCTAATATTATTTAGGACTTAGTATTATTCAATATTTAACACTAGTTTATTTATTAGCAACAATACTCAAAATTTATTATTTAAAACTATAACTTATTAGTAATTATTTTAGAACCCTAGTTATTTTAACTTATCATTATTTTATAAAATACCTTATCATCTAGTATTAAAGCTTAGGTTATTAAGGTCATGGTTTGTCATGGTTGTAACTATTAGGGATATGCCATAGAGTCAATTTGTACTTATACTATTATTATTATGTTTTATATAATAATATGAGGTTTTTCTTTTCATGAATAGTGCATTTTGTTTTGTGGTCATCAAGTACTTGACTTGATAGTAAAACCCAACAATGAATATAATAACTATTCTAAAGCTGTCCCTGATCAATTATTATTATTGGAACAATAATAAATTAAGATTAGTTTTTTTTTTTACTTGATGGTTATGTTTTACTAGTCATGGATATTTGTGATATTAAGTCAAAACATAAATGAATGTTAGAGAACATTGTATTGGACATGACCCACTGTGAGAGTACGTCAAGGAACTTGTCATAAGTACTTTCTAGTCATAACGATATTAAAAGTCCTTCGACCTAAATTCATCATAGTTTCCTACTTGATAAATTCTATATTTTGACGTTGTCTAAAGTTGTCTTTAACCAGATAATAAATTAGTCTACTATTAGATATAGAATAAATCAAGGAGAGGAATATGATTGATAATGAAGGAATTTGTCCCTCTCAATTATGGCAGAGATGTCCATGGGCCCCTTGATAAGTTAGACTGTTAAAATGCATGGCCGTACTCAAATATGTCAATCTAAGATACTGATATCATTTGTTTGAACAGTCTACTATGAAATGAAGAAATAATTGATTAAGTTTAATAAAGATGACATGCTTCGTGTATGTCAATTATTAATTAATTGATTAATTGATGCTTCAAGTGACGTCTCACTCAAAACTTCAACATGAGCTTGCAATTATGCCAATATATCATCATTGTAGCTCTTTTGATTGTGGGCCCAATACCATGTACTTCTCCAGGATTGCTTGTCCATGATGATGTCAACCTCACACTAAAAAAAAATCAAATCAAATCAAATCGAAAAAAAAAAATAAAGAATTGCAAAATTTTAAACTAATAAAAAACAAAATCATATACGAATAAAAATACTTAACTATTCACTAAGTACCTAAAAAAAAGTTAATGATATTTACAAATACAACAAAGGCTATATTAACAAAACTCAAGTGTGTTCAATAGTGCCCATCCCCGATAACAGTGCAAAAAAATTGATATGTGTTTTTAGTGTAGAAAATATTATCAATAAAGTCCACAATCAATCAAGTTTTAAGTAAAATGCTAACCACTAAAATAACATATACGGGCCAATATACCCATCATATAATATAGAGAATAGTAAGTATCAAATCCACGAGAACTTAGGCTCCCACCTAACTTTACACAAATCTTTATTATTTAGCCAATAAAATAAGAAGAGATAAAAAAAAAAACACTAACCTAATATACTAGAAAAAAGGTCGAGTCGCACAAGAAAAGTCACACGGATAACCACGGAGTGAGGACAAGGAGAAAAGACATGTACATAGATAGAAATCCTTGAATACACAGTAATGATTGACTAGTAATTCTCTCAATTAATTATTATCTAGGCATCATGAAGGATTAAAGTAGACCTATTTTGTTTGCAATCCATGGAATCACTATCTTCTAGTTAAATTATTGAACATATTCTGTCTCAATAAATTTACCCAAAAGATGCATTTAAATCCTTCCACGCACAATTCATATATTCTAGGTGATTTAAAGTATAAAATTAGCTAATGAATTTATATTCTAGCAATCATCAACTAACCTTTGTTTACTTAAGTTCTTTACTTCTAGCCCTTTTTTTCAAGTAAGTTAAGAGATAACAAATATGAAAATGATTAAATTGAAACCCCAATTAACTGCGTTTGCAAGCAAATCAACAAGAAGAAGCAATCAATCAATTCCTTAATTAAAACAAGTAATCAAATACCAAGAACCATAATCAATTGATTAAAGAACTAAAATCAATACAACATCATGAATCTAAAAGAATATCCCCTAAAGACAATTAAAACATTAATCCTAAATTGTTAATAAATTACAAAGAAGAGAAAAAGAAACTACTCATGGACAAGTAAGCCTTCTTCTTCTTCTTTGAAACTCTCTTGAGCAACCTCCACTTCTTCTCCAAGAATTCTATTTGATCCTTCTAAATCTTGATGTTTCTCTTGGAGTTTTCTAAAGATATTACATTGAAGAATTGAAAACTACTTTGTACAATATTATTCTCTTGTATTTATAAGAGTTCTAATTGCTAAAACGTGTCTACAAAAGTCCTTTTCCGTGATTGAAAGAGTTCCCAAAATATGATCTGAATGGAAATTTTCCACTTTAATCTCACACACAGCCTGTGCCGGTCGTGCCTTTGAGCCAATGCTGGCTGTGCCTCTATGCCAGTACCATTCTCCTAGTAAGAGGCTAGCACCAGTTGTGCATTACCGATCGTGCTCTGTGTGTCTGATGATCTTGCTTCATTTTTCATCACATTTTGCATAAAATCATCAAAATACATTTTCAAAGGTAAAATATCAAATAGGAAGGAATATAACTAGTTTTTACATCAAAAGTATCATAAAATATCCTCACATAACTAGAAAAATATAGGTATATTTAGGCCCTATCAGTTGTTGTATCCACCACCTGCTGCAAAACATCTATCATTCATTATAGGGCTTGCATCAATTCTCCCTTCTATACGTGTTACTTTCTTCAATACGCTCTTTACAATGCCCCCGGGTAGTTCTTCTTGGAGGTATATGTAGACTTGAGTTTAAACTTCCATATCTTAAGAAAATATGTATGGAACTAAAAATAAAAGTAATAGCATAAAATGAGTGAAACAAAATACACTTATATACATAGCTCACACACATATATTATAAGATGCCAAATAACGTAACACAAACTTATGTACACTATTAACTATTTACAATACCCTACTTCCATATAACCCCGTCACTCAGCGTCATTCTCAGATTCTGAAGTTTGGTGTCCAGAATCTGAAGAAACAGTGTAATGCTCAGGGTAATCTGATCCATAATGTATAAGGTGCTCTAAATTAAGCTTCCAATATAGATCTAAAATCAGGTACCGATGAGGAATAGTCTCTGGTTCATACTTCGAGGATGAATCTAGCTTAGGTGTCTCCTTTTCTAATTCTTCATATTCTACTTCTGGCTTCGTGATTCTTTAGGTGTTCTAGGTTCCTCAACTTACTTCTTACGTGGCATGGTGCCTATGCATCTAACTCTATTTCTCCGGCCTCCAACATATGAATGACAATAGGGACTAATCCATGGGTCTGTCACCCAAATTTTCTTATTTTTCTTGGGCTAGGAGCATTCACCTTTCTCCCAAATTTTCTTTGTCTTCCTACTTTCTTTTTCTTCTGGGGTTCCAAGCCTTTCTTATCATTTTCTACCATTCTTACACAAAAATGAGTAGAAATAGTTAGCTAACAACACTAAACTATAGCTCTGATATCAATTGTAATACCATTAATTCCTGTAAGTAAATATCTTATAAAACATAGGTGTTGCCCCATGTAATCTCCTAGACAAGGGGTCTTTATAACTAAGTTAGCTAAAAAGAAAGAAACTGAAAATTGTTATACTCCAAAAGAGATTGCATAAAAAGTTGTTGAAACCAAATCTAAAACTCCCAAAAACAATATACATATCAGCTAGGTCAAAATACAAGTTGTCTAAAAGTTAATATACATAACTTTAAACACCCAGTGATGCTGCACCAGGTATACGATCCTCACATGTGCGAGTCCACACCACTCAAGCCTAAAAAGAGAAACAACGAAATTGTGCGAGTAGGAATACTCAGTGAGTCCTGTGGGTGCTTGTGAATGTTATGTAAACATGTACACAAACTGTTTTATTTGAAAATACTCAAAAACTAGGTTTATTCAAACATTAGAATATTGATGTCAAAATCTTGCCCCATAATTTTCGGATATGCAGGCTCTTCTCTGAATAGAAGGACGACCTGCATGCAAAATCTAAAAAAGACTTTGCCTTTAGTAGTACAAGCTATTGTGCAGTTCCTGCACTCATCCATATTCTACTGGAGGGATAAGAGCAATTATGCTTGCTACTTGGAAATTTCTGAATCTTTTACTTGCTACTATAAGCCCAAGAGTCTCAATCCTGAAGTCAATCTCCATCGAGGTATCAAGGGATCGAACACACTGAGTGTTCTCACTCAGTAGACTATGGACAACCCAAATATCATAATAAGCAAAGGCTGGGAAAGAAATGGCTAGCCTGGGATGGTTAATTTCTATGTCCCATCATCCCATTTGGAGTAAGATAAACTCCAGAAGTAATCAGGTTACTTGAATTCATCTGTCTCTAATATGAGCTAGTATAAAGAGAAAGAACCCATATTGAGGACTCAACGTCTTCACTGTCATATCTATTCATTTTCAAACATAAATTCAAAGAAAGATTCTATTTTAGGGTTAGTATGTAGCTTTTGAATCCTTTTTTGTGATTTTGAAGTTCACGGGTTGATGCAAGCTAAAACGTTAATTATAGAGTGGAAGATGTGTTTTGGAAGCAGATGGTGTTCTTGTGAAGAGAAAGTGAGGGTAAAATAGTTTATATTGTCTTAAGACGAGAATACATTGGTAAAATAGTCAAAATCATCCAAAAGGCACAAAGATAAGATAGCTTGCTTGTACGTGCTACTGCAGCTTCAAGATTATTGTTCTGCAAATAAAAAGTTCATAAAAGTCAATAATGTAACAAACTAGTTTCAAACTAAGTATGGACTCAAAAGTACGACATTCAAACTTCAAAACGTGCTAATGAACCGAACATTAAAACCATTAGCAAAATCGTGTTTTTATAGTATATGGGACTCACCTCATAGATGAACGTAAACTGCTCAAAAGATGTAACTCCTATAGGTCTCAATCACCTACAGTGAAAATGCTACATCATTCATAGCACATCATGACATGTAAGTTAAATAAATAGAGAACAAAAGAAATAAAACTCTATTTCTACACTATTGCTAATTAGGCCATCAATCGGTCCCTATTTTGGTAAGACTAAATAGGTTGTAATTCATCACCAAAACCTAAGTTAAACATTTCCTACTATTCCCAGCTATTCATTTATAAAGAGTTTTCTAAGATTTCAACTGATCCTCGAGTTAAGCGTGCAAAATGACACAAAATGTCACTTGCACGAAACCAGAATGCCAGCTTTGGCAGTGTTTAGTGTTTTAACTATAACGTTCTACTCACAACTCGAAATCTAGTGAAATTTGCCCTAAAATTCTCATAAAACAATTGAAACAAAATCCAGTTGTTGAAATCCCAAGTATTTAGCCAATTGTTACAGTGTGTTTTCTAAACACAACGGCTTAGCAAAAGACCAAAACAGAATTCCCATATCATGATCCTGAATTGCACAAGCTATATCTTTCACTTCTTCTACACTACATACACTATCTAACACATCCTAAGTCTTGTTTAATACTTATATAAGTGTAATTCAAGCTCCTTTTCAGCCCAACATCTCGAAACACATTAAAAAAGGATACGCAAAATAGAGTGCACAACTAGCATTTAAAGAGGCAGCAATAGTATTATTTTTTTTAAAGCACTCATTTGCATTCGAAATTCCAGAAATCCAACTCCCTTACCTTCCTAACACATTAATACATGCTTAGAAATTTTTAATTCAATTCATATCCCTATACACATATCAAATATCAGCCTGCATTTGTGTGACACAAAAACTGCTCAAATAAAAATCTGATCATTATGTACAATACAACTACTTTAAATTTCCGTTCTCTTCTTCAATTGATCATAATCATTTATGTACTTTCTCCAGCTTTTTTTCCACAGAAAAAGACACCATATGAAGCCAGCAATTCATCAAAATCATCCTTGCAACACAGCAAAGAAATAGCCACAAACCAAATAACAAATTCTTTCTTACATTTACATCACCACATTTCCAGATTTTCTACTTCAATTTCATACCACAAAATACATACTTCACAGCCCCTACTTCCCACCTTTTGTTTTCACACAAAAACACACCAATTGATCTAAAAATCACACCAATATACTCCTCAAAATAAGTGAAACATAGCCCACACAAACAGCATTTCAACTAGAATTTTTTTCTCAAATCACAACTTTGTTTCTTCAATTTTTCCCAACAAAATTTACATCAAATTGAAGCTCTAAATGTACTGAACACTTTCGTTCTAAGATTAGGGAGTTTTACCTTAAGAATGGACAAAAGATTGCAGCTTCAAAGCATTGAACAAGGCTCTCTCGACAGTCTCCAATTCTCTCAACAAAAACCAGAAATTCTGGTGACGAAAATTCTTTTGTTCTTTAAATAGCAATTGTAATTACTATATATCAACTACGACTTAGTGGACACAAGTTCCTAGGTAATTTAGTCGGGTTTTGGGTAGTACCCTAAGCTTTGTAGGAGGTACAGCAAGCTGAAATTCAGCTATATATATATATATATATATATTTGCACATATATACACCTAATATATATATAATCCTAGTAGATATAAGCTATATAAATAATTTTAATAAATTTATACAAGCTATATAAAATTTATCTAACCTCACTTAATCCTTAATATAAGTGCCTTTAATCACAATTAAATTTATTAAACTTAATTTAATATTACTCATCAAGTAATCTCACTAAACGAGCTTAGTTTTCACTAATCACGATCACAGACTCATTTCCACAATAAAAATTTATTTTTTACTAAAATAATCTATACACTATATGGGAATTTTCTGTGAACCTCACCTTGTGGTTAGACTTTTTCCCCAATATTTATCCTCTCTGGGCGTTGTATTACAGGTACTTTTTTATTTCAGCAATTTAAAATTACAAATAAAAGATTATTTCTAAAATAAACAAACAAATAATAGAAAAGTGTCTGAATCATAAAAATATCACAGCATGTCTTCTAAAGGCTCTAATCTCTATTAATCACAAGAGTCATTAGAATCCTCAGAAGTATCAGATGCTAGGTCCACCAACCATCCTACATTGCTACTGGGAGGTCCTAGTACATAATCTCTTGCAAAACCAACATATCTAAATTTCTTCATAGGTCAGCTAAGACACAACCCAGCATCTCCCTTACCCTTCAGCTCAACCCTTAAAGCCACATCACGAAGTTTCTCCATGGCTAACATCAATACACTCTTAGGTGCAGGCCTCTTAATGTTAAACTCGTCTGAGTTATTCCCGCAAAGGGTTGGAATTCCCTCTTCTATGCATGGGGTTGTAGGTGTGTCAATCCTATCCTCCTCCCCCTCATTATCAAACACAGCCATCCCATCATCTTCCTCACTGCCAAACTCACCTATATCTCCCTCACCCCCACTAATCGGTTTATCTATATATCCCGCATCCCCACTGTCAAACTCACATATTCCCCCCTTCCTTAGCACCAAAGACCATTTTAATCAATAGAATAAGGGGTGGTGCTATATCGAGCATCTCCAGTTTCCCACCTCAGGCTTAGGTAACTAAAGTAAAGGAACCTCAATATCACCCTCCTTATAATTAAGTTCAATTAACATAGGTGCCTCTTACTCTACTTCATTATCACTCATAAACCAGCTTATCTCTAGTTCTGACTCCATGTTAGACGAAGACGAGTTTGCTATAGGGATCGGGGTAGGTGAATTTTCACAACCTGTGGGCTAGTCTCTCACAACTGTGGCAAATCTTATAACCATCCTATAAACAAAACACACAGGTTAGTACTAGATTCAAAAAACTTAAGAAATAAAGTCTAAAGATCAAATGTTGACCTAAAACCTAGGGAGAATACTACTTGTAATACGATATCCCACATTTTCATAGCGCAGTAGGCTTCACTTTTATAGGATGTCACCCCGTCTAGTTGCCCATACAAGGGGTATTTATAATAAACTTAACTTAGCACATGATGGGAATTTGCTTAAAATGATTTTTATTAAATAAAAGAAGATACATGGAGTCTGTCTTTTAATACCATATTTAAAGCAGAAGAGATCTGAGATACAGCATGAGCTTCTGGGAGTCCACTGCGCTTTCGCTACACTTCCGATCACTAAAATTTTCACAAAGAAATAATACACGTGTGAGTGAAAATCACTTAGTGAGTCCCCTGTGTGCTAGTGATTTTCTAAATGAAACAAGCAAAAGTATTATCATCTTTTGTTTTATAAAACCATTGCAGGAAAGTGTTGTATTTTCCACTGAAAATAGTTCTACAACTCACTAGGAGGTAGATCATTTAAAATTCAGTCATTTTTGAAAAACTGAATTTCATCCAACATCATTGCCCTAATTTTAGAAATTTAGGCATTTTTCTCAATAAAAAGTCGACCTACGTACAAAGGTCACAAAGCTTCGCCTTCAACATCACGATCTTATTGTGCCAGGGACTACATCTTGTAGTACCTAACCATGCATTCCCAGAGCGACATTACAATTTTATTGTACTAGATCACAAGGCTATAGTACTTAACTGTGCATTGTTAGAGATTTAGAATATTTCACTTACCACCGTAAGCCCAGGGGTCCCAATCTTGGCATTAATCACGATCAAGGTGGCAAAGGTGTTGAACATGCCAGGTGTCCATGCCTAGCAATCGTAAACAACCCAATATAATATGCACACATGGCATAGACAATTGCCAAGCACTAAACAGCTAGCCAAGATGACTAATCTCAATGTCCTATTGGCCCGTTTAGATTAATACGATCCCCAGAACAAACCAGATTACTTGGAGTCATCTACTTCTAATGGGAGCTAGTACAAAGATCAAAGCCCTTGGTGATTACTCAATGTCTTCACTGGTTCACAAGAGCAGTCCAATTCTATTGGCTCACAAGGCCAATCAAATATTCCATTCCTAAAGAAATATAAATAAAACAGTTTCTAGGCCCAAAATATTATTTTCTAAATGTTAATCTCATACCAGGAGATTGTTTTCCAAACCATAACGAAAAAGGATAAAAAGTTCTTTTTGCTTGATAAAATACATTTTCAAGGGCCTATTATTCATTCGACAAATACCCAATTCCAAAGAAGTTTTATTTAAAAATTCCAGAATTCTAATCCTAAAAGAAGAATTAAATTCAAGAAATTCCAATTATAATTCCACAATTCATATTTTCCCAAAAATCCTTTTCATAAAAAGGAACATTTATGCTTTCCCAGAAAAAAAAATATATGAGAAGTAAGCCTTTTAGGTATACATTTATACCTAAGAATTATTAATAATTTAAGTGACCCGAAGTCCTTGTAGAAAATATTTTTTTCTAAAGTTTCCAAAGATTTCCTGTTCAATGGAACCATTTCTTATTCAAGAAAACCATATCTTCTTCAGGAAAAAACAAAGGTTTTTCAACCTCATTGTTGTACTTTAGGAAACAGTGACTTACTATAAATAATTCTAATAATGAAAATCCATGTGTTCATTTAAATCTAACATAGCATGATGTAATTTCTTTCTCAGAAAAAATATATTCTCGTTTAGAGAAACCAAAAGGATTCATAGAACATTTCTCAGTAAAACATAATTTTACTAGCATAAAATAGGGTTTGTAAAACAAGTAGGACTCGCCTCGTGTCCTATATCAACGTAGCTATAGGTATTGTTAATGTTGTTCCTAAGAGGCAATCACTTGTATATTGTATATGACATATTTTATTTTAATAAAATGCATTATTTATCTTACAGTTCCTTTTGTTTACTTTTGTGTAAAAATAACTGTTAGATAAAGTCTCAAGTACAACACTATGTTAAGAAAATCATAATAGAGATCATGATATGAGATTCCTATTATATTGTATGGTGTTAGTACTTAAATAGTCCCTAGTTGTAGTATTAATGAGACAGGACATCATTAATGCATTAAGACTAGTATGTGTTAGACTTCCTGATTTGATTAGGCGGTGATTCTCATATCCGTGAGTATTGAGATACTCAAAGTTAATACATGGATGCTTGTTAATGGAACAAGTTCATTGGATGACCTAGCCATGAGATAATCACATGGATAACTATTTAGTGCCAGTAATATAATCTCAATAGAGCAAACGTGCAAGTATCCTTAGACTTGAGATCTCCAAGGTACTTTGTTTGCTGAGCTTTGTGCTTTGAAACGATGGGACCACCGTTATCGTTGCGAGATGGGACCCAAAAACATTTTCTCAAATTTAGTTTTGAGAAAAAAAATTTTATTTTTCAAAATAGTGATTTTGAAAATTTAAAATTATTGTATTTTTCTAAAATATTAATTTTAGATTTTATTTTATTTTTCCAAAATAGTGATTTTGGAATAATAAAAGTATATGTTTATTTTGTTTAAGCATAGTCAATGGCATGGTGGATGGTTATGGACTAAAACCAATTATATCTGTTCATACATTTTACAATTTTGATTTTTTTATGAAATAGGGCCTGTGTGTCCTGTCTTCTCTAGAATTCTTGTGTAATTCTCTTCACATCTAACTCCCATCGAATGTAACTCGAGGTTTTCTCTCTTTAGGAAATTATGTAATTAGTCTACATAGGTTAGATATGAGTAGAATTATTTTATTTTGGAGATGGCAACCAAAACAAGGCGAGAAGGTAAGACCTTCCACTTGAATCATGCATGAACACATAGGGTTAACTATATTAATTTCTTTTATGGCTCAAAGAAATTAATTTAGGGTAAAATCCATAACCAAACCACGTAATTGCTTTATTACCATGATTATCAATTATATGATTTATTGAATTTTATGCATGTCATTTAATGAAATCACTAAAAGGAATAAATCGCTCAATTAATATTAAACCTAATTCCTTCCGTTAATATAGTAAGAACGAGAGTCCTTTTTCGAGACCAAGTTGTTGGGCAAACCCAAGCCTACTTGACATTGGGCATGTTCAAGCCAGTGAATTAAATTCCTTTGGAATTAAATTCCTGATTAATGGGTCGGGTTTAACTAAATTCTTTATCCCGGTGGGCAAACTCAAGCGTAAAGAAATTTAGAAGAAAAGTTGGGGTAGCCCAAAAGGCTTTAAGATTAAAAGCTGTTAATCACCCAATGATCCGGTAGTTACATATGATGTAATTGGTATTAGATACCTACCAATGAACTTAAGGGTCGCTTGTTGGGCAAACCCAAGGTTATTCTTGAGGAACTTGAATACTGGTCCACTAGGAAAGCTTCCAACGGACTTTTCTGAATCAATAGTAGGGGCTATTGATTTGAGTAAAATAGTGGAGTAAAAATGCGTTTAATTAAAGTCCTAATTATTTACATATCATGTGCATATATAAGTAGCTAATGTTTTCTATCTTTACATCTAGGTCACTTGCATCATGTCAACAAACTTGAACTTACGTAGCATCTTGAAAACCAACAAGTTAACCGAATCAAACTATCTCGACTGGTATAGAAATTTGAGAATCGTTCTTAAATCGGAAAAGTTGCTCTATATGCTAGATGCTCCTATTCCACCACCACCAGCCCAAGATGCTCATGCTGATGAGCATGCTGTCCACAAGAGGCACAAGGAGGATAGTGATACAATATCATGTATTATGTTAGCATCCATGACTGTTGAGTTGTAGAAGCAGCATGAGCATTTGGATGCTCAATCGATCATTTTACGTCATCGAGAGTTGTTTGATGCTTAAGCCAGAACTGAGAGATACGAGATCTTGAAGTAACTATTCCGTTGCAAAATGGTAGAGGGTTCTTCTGTAGCCACTCATAGGCTAAAGATGTTGGGCTTAATAAAGAAGCTTGGATCTCTCAGGTTTGCAATGGATCATGACTTAAGTGTTGACTTAATTCTACAATATTTGCCTAATAGTTTCTCACAATGTGTGATTAACTATCAGATGAACAAGATTGAATCCACCATTCCTGAGTTGATCAATCTTCTCAAAACTATGGAGTCCTCCATAAAAAAAGATTCCAATGCAATTTTAATGGTAGAATCTCCCTCTTCTAAGAAGAAAGTTTAAAAGAAAAAGAAGAAGGCTCCCATGAAGCCCAAATGTGGTGTAAACAAGAATGATGCAGCTACCAAGAGACCATGCTATTATTGTGGGAAGATGGGCCACTGGAGGCGCAACTGTAAAGCCTACTTGGAGACCATTACGGACAAGAAGCAGAAGGAGAAGCTTACAAGCACTTCTACTTCTACTCTGGGTATGTTTATGATTGAGATAAATACTGCCTTTAGAAATGAGATATGGGTATTGGATACCGGATGTGGATCTCATTTGTTCAATGACTTGCAAGAACTAAAGAGCAGTAGAATACTAGAGAAAGGCGATGTGGACCTACGTACTGCAAATAGGGCAAAGGTTGTTGCACTTGCTGTGGGGACATACAAGCTGAACCTACCTTCGGGATTAATTCTAGAACGACAAAACTGTTATTTTGTACCTGTTTTAATGAAAAACATTATCTCAGTTGCGTGTTTAGAATTATATGGATTTCATTTGATATTTAAGAATAAATGTTGTTCTTTTTCATTGAAAGATATTCATTATGGTTCAACAACTTTGGTTAATGGTTTATATGTTCTAAACTTGGATAATCCAGTTCTCAATATAAATAATAAGAAACTTAAAATAGATAACTCTAACACCTCTTACTTATGGCATTGTCGTTTGGGCCATGTAAATGAAAATCATGTTTCTAAGTTACACAAGCTTGGTGACTTAGGGTCATTTGATTATGAATCATATAGCACATGCGAGTCTTGCTAACTAGGTAAAATGACTAAAACTCCTTTTCCAGGAAAAGGAGAATGGGCCAAGGAGTTATTAGAACTCATACATTCTGATGTATATGGCCCAATGTCAATACAAGCAAGAGAAGGTTATAACTATTTCATAACCTTTATCGATAATTTCTCACGATACAGGTGTTTGTATTTAATGAAATAAAAATCTGAGGCCTTTGAAAGGTTCAAAGACTTTAAGTAATGAAATACGGAAATAACTTGGCAAAAGTATAAAGACTCTAAGATCTGATTAAGGATGAGAATACTTGAGCCAAGAGTTTCTGAGTTATCTTAGAGATAATGTGATATTATCTCAATGGACTCCACCACATACACCTCAATATAACAGTTTATCTGAGAGAAAGAATTGAACCCTTCTAGACATAGTACGGACTATGATGACTTCTGCAGACCTACCAAAATCGTTTTGGAGGTATGCACTAGAAACTTCTATTTATATACAAAACAGAGTTCTGACAAAATCGGTTGATACTACCCCATTTGAGATGTTCTTTGGTAAGAAACTAAAGTTATCACACTTGCAAGTATGGGGTTGTCCTGCCTTTGTTGAAAGGCCACAGTCAGACAAACTTAATAGCAAATTTGACAAGTGTTTGTTTGTGGGATATCCGAAAGAATCTTTCGAATATTACTTCTTGCTACCTTGTGAAAATAAATTGTTTATTTTGAAGCATGTCGTCTTCTTAGAGAAGGGTCACATTCTCAAAGGGGACAGTGGGAGTAAGATTGAACTTGGTGAAGTTTATAAAGATCAAACAAATAAGGATTAACCGTCTAACCCTACATCTATTGAGAGAATAGATGAACATTCTAATACAGAAGAGCCTTGTAGATCTAGTAGGATACGCGTGGCACTTGAGAGATATGGATTTCTCATTAGTGACCACAATGACGTATTGCTCATAGATGAAAATGAGCCTACTACGTACAAGGATGTTCTGAATAGTTCAGAATCTGGCAAATGGCTTGAGGCCATGAAGTTAGAGATGGATTTCATGTACGACAACTAAGTATGGACTTTGGTTGATCCACCCAAAGAAATTAAACCTATTAGGTGCAAGTGGGTTTTCAAGAAGAAAATGGACATGGATGGTAACTTAATAACCTATAAAGCACGACTAGTGGCAAAATGTTATTGTTAACAATATGGTATTGACAATAATGAAACCTTCTCGCCAGTAGCCATGTTGAAATCTATCAAAATACTCCTAGCTATTGTTGCTCATCATGATTATTAGATTTTGGCAAATGGATGTGAAAACAGCTTTCCTAAATGGAAATATGATTGAGGAAGTATATATGACACAACCTGAGGGTTTCACATCCAATGATAGCACAAAGGTGTGCAAGTTGCAAAAGTCCATTTATGGACTTAAGCAGGCTTTTAGGAGTTGGAACATCCGTTTCGATAAAACAATTAAAGAGTTTGGTTTCATTCAAAACATAGATGAACCTTGTGTATACAAGAAGGTTAGTGGGAATGCAATCGTTTTCTTATTACTTTATGTAGTTGACATATTGCTAATAGGAAACGGTATACATATCTTGCAAACGGTTAAAATTTGGTTGTCCAAACAATTCTCCACGAAAGACCTTGGAGAAGCAACCTATATTCTTGGAATAAGGATCTATAGAGATAGATCTAAAAGGTTGCTTGGTCTTTCACAGTCTACAAACATAGATAAAGTGATAAAGAGGTTTAACATGGATTAATCCAAAAAAGGATTCTTACCCATGTCACATAGTGTAAGCCTTTCAAAGTCGATGTCTCCCAAGACACAAGTTGAAAGGGATCACATGAGTAAGATTCCATAAACCTCGGCAGTTAGATCTATCATGTATGCTATGATATGTACTAGGCTTGATGTATCTTGTGCTCTTAGTTTGACGAGCAGATACCAATCTGACCCTGGTGAGGGTCATTGGGTGGCTGTAAAGAATATTCTTAAGTACTTACGAAGGACTAAGGATATGTTCTTAGTATATGGAGAAGGTGATAACAAGGATATGTTCCGTACTCCAAACTGAATGAGATATTATATGGTGAAAGGAGTTAATTGCACTGAAATTTGTTATTGAAGGGTTCATGTCAAGCCGCTTGACTTCCTGGATTCTTGGGTGGTCATAATGTGTTGCTAGATACCGCTCGTGATCTGAGAATATGGGTTTATTAATTGATGAATTAATAAACCAATCCTAATTAGAATTAATATGATTAATTCTAATTAATTATGGATTATTAATCTCAAAGACGTTTGGATTAATTCATGTTCACTACCAATTGACTGGAAAACCTAATAGGTCACACACAATAAAGGATTATATTCTCAAGATGTTATTTGATAACATAGTGGAGTTAATTGAGAGAAAGATAAGTTATTGTGGACAAGTTATAATTAGTTATAATTTGTGGTCCAAGTTGTAATTGTAAGAACATAATGTTTCCAATTACAATTAAAGAATTCTAATAGGATTAGAATTCTCAGTTTTGGGAAGAGAAATTTCATGTGACATATTAACAAGACACACGAAACCCTAGTTGAAAAGTGACACACGAAAAACTAGCAACACTCGACCTTTTCTTCTCTCTATCTCTCTCGATTGTCTTCAAAAACAACCCTAGCCGCCATCTTGTTTCTGCTAGCACAGGAAACTTTGGTGCTTGAGTATTCCTCTGTGTGGATTACTGTTAGAGATAATCACACACTGTGATTATAGTAGTTAGATGTTCAACTCACGTGGAGGTTGATCATGAGGATTGCTGGATCGCGCCTCGACTTGAAGAAGAAATTTTGTTCTTCGGACGATCAAACAAAGGTAAAAAGCTACTACCTTTATTATCTTTATGTCTTGTTTTCCACATATAGGCGGGTCCTAGGATGGTATCTCGTTTATTTTCCACTGCACCGTATAGGATACGAGCCTGAGATACCCAACATAACTTTGTGCAGTTTCTCATTTTTATTTGATCAATTCTACCTTCTATTGTACTTTCTTAAGATTCATGATGTTTAGTGTGTTCTATTTTTACCTTAAACATTCCAAATATAGGAGCGACTGACATTTTTTCTATATAAAGTCTCAAAAACAATTGTTCCAAACATTTTTCAATAACTACCATTGTACACAAACTTCGTACATAGCGAGCTATCAATTCCTTTAGTTCAATAATCCGGCGTTCATGTTCACAATGTATCCTCAAAATTCCAATTTATTCGTGCCAATTATTTATTGGTCTGGAGTGTATTACGGTACTGAATTCTGTTATCATCCTCTTTAATTATTGCACTCGTCTTCCAAATCTTAGATTATGATTAGACATAATACTAGGAGCTACTCCATGCATGTAACTCACTTATTTACTAGATAACATCGACCCTTAATACGAAGAATCCTTCATCATTTCTTCAAAGTTCACTTTCTTCTTTTATAAATTTTCATTTGTGCCTTAATTCCTAATGTTGGATAATTATTTCTCCTTTTTCTAGTTCTCTATAAATTTTAGCACCGTTTTTTAGGGCTTATAAAATTATACCATTTTATTCTACTACTGACCCTAAGTATAACATTGAATAGTCAGTTCATATGCCAGATGGTGTTAAAATTTCCTGTAGCATGTGAAAGAAACCATAACTTATCTAACAAGTCTTTTCTCAAATATATACATATACACAAACGTCTTACATATATATTACATCCACTCTCCTTTTATCATATCTTACATCCACTTTTTCTTTCCTTACATATTTCATTCGCCATATCATTCATAGAGTATTTTATAATACTTATACAACCCTATAACATTTACTTCTTCTATGAACCATTCTTTATTATCACTACTCTTTCTTTTTCAGCATTGTCTTGGAACTCGAGGCTTTACATGTTCTAATTTTCTCTGTACTGAATTGTCTGTTCTGCTTATTTGTTTGAATTTGCTTACCTTTATTGTCCTTTTTTGCAAAGTGTATACAATCTTATCATTTTTCGTTGTTGCCAATTGGCTAGCATATGTCCTTCTTTCCCACACTTGTAATATTTTCTAAGTCTTTTGCTATATTGTTCATGTATTTGCTCACTCTTATGACAAAAGGGCACAATGCCCCCTATTTTCCAAGTACCGATCCATCTTTCCTTAAGCCTTTCTTGCAATTTTGCTTCTTTTGCCTCAATAGCTCCTCATAATTTTGTCTATCTTGCTCTTGATCCTCATTTTCAACTCTGGAGGCTATATTAATAGCCATATTCTAACTAGTTTGAGTTAGGGTTTCAAGGTCATCTCTAAGTTCCGACTTTAATTCTTTTGCAAAGAATTGGATTCGATCTGATTCAATTTATACCATTGTAGAACAATATTTTGGCAATCGTGTAAATTCAGTAGCATGCATTCCAACTATTTTCCCTTATTTCTTGAAGTATTAGTATTTCCTTTTTCTTTGCTTAGTTACTCAATAGGGTACAAATTTCTTTTCAAATTCTTCTCAATATTCCATCCAAGCCCATTCTCTTTGCTAAAAATCCCGTTCTTTCATTTTCTTGATTCACCAGTCTTGAATGGCTCCTTGAAAACTAGTGACAACAAGATATACCTCATTTTCTTTCACATGTTCGAGAACTCTAAGGAGATTCTCCACCTTATCTATCCAAACCTCAACTTCTCATTCCCGGCCCAATCTTCTATGAAATTAGGGAGAAGAAGACTTTAGGAATTGATCGACAACATAGTCCATTTTTGCTTCTGGACATTGTTCCTTTCAGTTTGGGGTTCCAATCCCATGCTAACGTACTTGAGGTTGTGTCTCCATTTTGGGAGTAGTATTTCCAATACTACCAGCTGCATCCTTTTTTCTTGGTTTCCAGTAATACTACGGTTAACTCTTTGTGGTATCTCTTCTCCTCTTCAAAGCCACTTCATGGAACACCAAATAAGTTTATATAAATCACAATACCTCTTACATATGTACATAAGAAAAGGGTAATTCTACTTCACATATGTAAACATGCATTTCTTGAGTAATTCACATATCATTTCACCATGATACTATATTTTCACATATATTATCGTCATAATCTTTATCTATATCAATTTTTCTATGTTTACATCATTATAAATAGAAATCCTTCTTTCATTTCTTTAACTTGCTTCAAATCCTTTCCTTTCAACTTGTATAATTGCTTCCCAGGAGGTCACCCATCCTAGGATTTCTTTGGCCCAAGCACATTTAACTTTGGAATTCTGATGGGATCGGATGCATTAGTGCCAGTATGATCACACTATTTCATATATTATGACAAAATAGGTTTTCTAATGATTGAAATATATTGCGGAGTATTACATGAGTATACATATCCCCGTCTATAGAATTTACATTATATTGTCTATACAAGGTCCTTCAATATAAAATTCTCCACTCATCATCTCATTACTACCGACCCCAAAATTGTAAATTCTTGGTCAGTATCTCAATATATATATTCTGAGTCAATCATGTCCTCAATCCTTTTATTGTCATCCAAATTTGGGATCACAGGCTCTTTCCAAAGATATCAAAATCAACATAGCTTTCTTTTCTTCGACTCATCAGAAGGTATTACATCCGACTTGAATACCACAAATTTATATATCCCAGTTACTTTAATATTTGACTCTTATAAAATTTAGTGTCTCTATAAATCTACATACTATGATAGGCTCCATTATGTCCCGTTAGAGGTTCAAATATTCTCTGCTAGAAAGTTTACTATAGGTTCTACTATGCTGCTATACCAATTGTAACACCCCACCTTTCCATAGCATAGTGGGCTTCACTTTTCTAGGATGTCACCCCATCCAGTTACCTATATAAGTGGTCTTTATAACAAACCTAACTTAGTACGTAGCAGGGAATTTGTTTAAAATATTTTTTATCAAATACAAAAAAATACATGGAGTATGTCTTTTGATACCATATTTAAAGCACAACAGATCCGAGATACAACATGGTCCTCTGGGAGTCCACCACACTTTTGTTGCGCCTCTAATCCCTAAAATTTTCAAAGAGAAATAATACACGTGCGAGTGAAAATCACTCCGTGAGTCTCGTGTGTGATAGTAATTTTCTAAACCAAAGAGACGAAAGTATTATCAGCTTTTGTTTTATAACACCATTGCAAGAAAGCATTGTATTTTCCACTGAAAATAGTTCTACAGGTTACTAGGAGATAGATCATTTAAAATTAAACTATTTTTGGAAAATTGAATTGTATCCATCATCATTGTGATATGATCTTGGGAAGTATCAATTGTTGTGGATTAAACTCAAAACAAGAAACCTAACAAACTCACACACAAAAACACCAAAATACAAAGCAATTAACACTCTTGTGATAATGTGAATTTATTCTACTTCAAAGACACCTTAACACCCTAATCTAACTAGAGATTAGAACACCAAGGATAGGAATTTGAAGGCACCTAACTCAATCCTTTCAAACATACTAGGTAACCTAGCACACAAGAATAGAAACGAAGTTGAGATTATCCTTTAAGATTTAGAGACAAGATCAAAGGTGCGATAAAATATTTTCATTTAGTCTTGATGTTTAATGAACATCACCCAAGAGGATCACCCTCTTAAAAGCTCTTCAAGAGTTCTTGAACTCTCACAATTTTATATACCTCCAAAGGTTCTTTTTTTTTTTTTTACAATGTTACAATAGTATGGATATATATATCTTGCCCTAACTACCTAGCAAATATTATTAAATGACCTAAAAATAGCTGAAAAACATCAGGGGTTCAGATCCAGAATAGGGTTAGCGGTGTGTAGGCCTCCTAGGGACGATGCCGAGTATATTCTGGAGGAACAATACTTGTTCACAAAAAGTTAGAATCAAAACGAGGCCTTTTCCAGTACACAACCGACACCGGGTCCACTCTACTAGAATAGTGCACGCGTCAAAAAGTTGAAGAATTTTGCAGATCATAGCCGGTGCCTGGTCGATCGATCTGGATTGGCACCAGGTCAACTCTAGGCATTCCAATTCTTGCTCATTTAACATAAATTGTAATACCCCGCCCAAAACCACCTTTGACTATGGGAAAAAGTCATGCATTGCATGGCATCTTGCATTTTATGTGGTAGCTAGAATAATTTTATTTGCATGGATGCATGTGAATTTTTCCGTTACTCCTGCATTTGAATTAATTGATGTGAAATAGTTGTGTCGTCAAAGATTTGTTTAAGGGAGGTTTGGTGAAGATTTGGAAGGATGAGTATGGGGGTGGTAAGAACTTCTTGTAGAAAAATTAGCATTGGAGTTATTTTGGAATAGCGGGGAGGTTGGTGATTTCCTTTAGTGACCCGAGTTCGAATCCTACCTTTTGTGAAGTAAGTTTCTCTTCTTGAAATTCTTTTCTTTAGACCATTTCTTATATTAGCCGAAAAAGAATCTAGCTATCCTAGAGAAATTTTAGTATATTTACTCCATGGAAATAAGTCTCTATATTTATTTCCTAAATTCAAGGACTTGGATGTGAATAAAGTTCACATTTAATTTTCAGCTTGTGTTCCTTAGGATTTTCGAAAAAACCTAGCTAGGAGCCACTTTGATGAATTTCAAGTGGTATAAAACTCTTCTTGATGAATATTAGAGTTAGGGAATATATTAGGGAAAAATCTTATTTCACTTCTTCAAGAATTCTAGCCATAATCCTTATATTTATTTAATGGTTTTAGAGAAATATTTTAACTAAAGTCTTAGATATTTTCTTTGGGTTTAAACGCCACTTCCATAGGAGTAAGACTCTATATTTAACTCCTAAGTTCAAGGATTTTAGCTAAGGATGAAATTTGTTTTATTTTCAGCTTTTGTTCCCTTGAATTTTCGGAAACCATAAGCTGGAAATATTCTGGAAATTTTTCCAAATTTTGTTCGCCACCTTAGAGCACCTTTAGCTCAATCCAAAATCTTCTAGGACTAGAGGAAATCCTACCCAAATCCTTGATAAAATAAGATTTTATTTCAATCCAAATTCAACTAGGATTTCTTCCTTTTCCTAGCTGGATTTCGGCAGCTTTGAATCTACATAAGCTGTCCGAAATTCCAGCCATCTTTAGCTACAATCCAACTCTGAAAATCCTAGATCAAACCACCTAGAATACTCCTTAACAATTCAACTACCTTAGCTGCACAAAATTAGAATTTTATTCATACAAAAACACTGAAATTCGTCCAGCTTATGCACAGAAAATTTGGTAAGCTTTGTGTAGGATTTTCGACCAGCTTTATGTTCCTACTTCAGCCGAAATTCTGCACACATCATTCACTAAAAAACCCCAGCTGAACAAGCTATTTTCAGCGCCCAAAACCCTCAATTTTTCTCTGGAAATTTTGGTAGAATTATAGCAGCCAAACCAGTCCAAAACTTGCTACACTTGCACAGAATTTTCACAGCACTTGCACAGGATTTTTCAGTCATCAAAACTCACTCAAACTCTTCCTTGTTTGGCCCAAAATTCTGAACACATTCATCCCTTCCTTTGAGTAATGATTCGGCCAGATAGGGGAGCAAATTGCAGAATTTTTCCTTCCATAAAACTCCCCTAAAATCGGCAGCAAGGAGGCGCGCGTAAGCTGGAAATTCCGCCTTTGCTGTCCAAGAAACCTAAAGCCATTAGGAGTCTATCTAGACATCACCATCGAACCCTAAACCAATCTTCTCCAACTTTAAATCATAACCACCGTTTACCCTCTCCATTCTACACGAAAATTTCAGCAACTTCTCTCTGCAAATTTTCGAAAATACAAGAGTTGTTCCAAGCAAAAATCGAACACACCTTAAGGTAAGCACAAATCCTTTCAACCTCTTGATGCCATTTTCTCTAACGATTCTTTTCTCTTGCTTCTGCCCTTAAATCACGCCCTATAGAGGCTGATTTCCTCTTCCTCCTTAATTTTCGGTCAAGTGAAGCAAAGGAGGCAGCTTCTCTCTTCTTCTCAAGCGAACTTGGGACGATCACCATAGGAACATCGAAACCTCATTACCCGATAGTTACAAGGTAAGGGAATACCCTCCCTTGATGTCGAAAGTAAAGTGTAATGGTGTTTATTAGCGAGATAAACATGTGGTTGTAGTATTTGATCTTTGGGGATTGAATAGTTTACTTGGAATTAAATAGGAGATTGCGAATTGTTATGAAAATAAATGGGATTAGAGCATGTTTGAATTAATTGAGACCTTGATCATGATATTACATGGTTTAGATCAAGAGGATAACTGAGGAAAGCCAGCTGTGAATTTATCGCATTTATCTGAGGCATATCAAATAAGTCCTTGCATAAACTCTTTTATTAAACGTTGTGATGGTAAGTCCTTTTATAAACTGTTTTGTTAAATGTTGTGATGGCAAGTCCATGTTGTGAAGCTTTGTAAAGCTATTGTTAAACTGTGTTTGCTTGGGTGGTAAACGTGGATATTTATTCTTTAAACGGTTTTGTCAAACTAACAATTTTAGCAAGAAAACTATTCTTTTCCTTAAATTTTTAGAAATATCTTTTAAAGAAAACCACGTTTTACAAAGCCAATGTTTCAAAATATTTTGAATCAGGAATTGACGGATATGTTCGTTGCGTACTCAATAAGGGTAGGCTAACAATACTAGTCTTGGAGGGCTAGCGTAAGTCTTCTGGTAGGAGGCCACCTCCAGAAGATGAACTCTTCTTGAAAAGGCGACAGTGTTGGTTGGTCAGGCCAGTCCGAGCTAGCATTATGCATGAAAGGTATTATTTATATTCCCGACATGGACACCCGGATGGTTTTGTTGGGTGTAGAGATGGAGGAGTATCTCACTCGGTGGGCTGTACACTCACCTTGATTAGAACGCCCAACGTGTGGTAATCTGGTTCGGACAAGGTGCACAAAGTGTGGTGCCTTGGCCAACTTGTTCTCATGGAGCCCAATGTGTGGTGACATGACTTTTATCCAAGTGGAGGATTTATTTTGTACAAAGTATGACAATAAGAAAAACCCACTTCTTGCGAAAAGAGATTATTTATGACTTGCCAAATTATTTTTACAAATGTTTTACACTTTGCATACATGAACTATTTAAAAACACCATGTGCACACACAGGACTTACTGAGATTTATTCTCACACTGTTTTACATCATGTTTTCAGGGGATAGACTGTGTTGAGTCAGCGGGGCATGTAATAGTTGAAGCTTTTGCTATTTTCTCTATCCGTTCTAGGAGACATTTATTGCTTATGCTTCTAAATAATATTTTGTTTTATTCCGTTTTGCTCCAAGTTGAGCCTGATGTAATAAGAATATTTCTTTATTTATCTAAGTTGATCCTTGTGGAGATTGCCTTTATATTTTATACCTCGTTCTAAAGACCCCTTGTCCTACGGGACGGGCGACATCCCCGCCCTTTTAGGATACGTAGTCGTGGGGTGTTACATAAATCCCATTTCTATGTGTTCCCTTAATCTTCCAAATGAAATGTTTGTCATTCTGAGCTCTTCTTGTTACTCCTTTGGACATCAATCCTTGTTTCAAGATTGGCTTGATTCTCCACAAGGATTATTGTTCCTTTTGTGTCCCATATACAACTCCTTTCACTACCCATCTCTTGACAATCTTTTTGGACCTGGGTTTACTAAATCTGTTTTCTTGAAAACTCCCTTGATTCCTCTTAAATGTTGCTCTTACCTATGAAACAATGAAATATGCTTTTGTCCTTCTTCCCCCTTATTGAAAATGACCTTTATACCTAATTTGATTCCTATCGTTTCCCATTTCTTGAAGATGATTCATCCTCGAATCAATATCTCTATTACAATTTAAACAATACCTTTTTTTGTGAAGGTAAAGCACTTGGCTTTGGGTCCTCAACAACTCACTTGTTTTCTTTCTTCTCAACCTAAGCCATCAACCTCATTTTACCTCCACTCGTTTTCTTTTTCTAAACCTCTTGTTTAGTTCTCTTTTGCACCATATTACGTGTGAAGGTAAAATATGATTTCATCTCATAGTTAATGAGAATAAAGTCTTTCGGGTCTACATTTGTACATAAGAATTATTCATAATTTAAATGACCTAAAAGTCCTTGTAGAAAATATTGTTTCGTAAAGTTTCCAATAATTTCCCATTCAAAGAAACTATTTCCCATTTTGGAAAACCATATCTTGTCTAGGAAAACACAAAGGTTCCTCCGCCTCATTGCTATACTTTAAGAAATGGTCACTTGCTATAAATAATTCCAATAATGAAAATCCATGTGTTCATTCAAATCTAACATAGCATGATGTAATTTCTTTCTCAGAAAAACCATATTCTCATTCAAAGAAACCAAAAGGATTCATAGAATATTTCTCTATAGAACATAATTTCACTAGCATAGAACAAGATTAGTAAAATAAGTGGGACTCACCTTGTGTCCTATATCAACATAGCTATAGGTATATGCTTCTAGCTTTTCACCCAATCCCTAGCATGAATATCCTATATTAAAGGTCATTCCAACATTAGCTTAGTAACTAAAGTTCACAACTAATAGTTACTATTGTATAGAAATTGCTAATTTCCTAGTTCTCCTTTTTCTTCTTGAAATAATATTTTGTCACTTAATAAAACACCTTATTTACTTCCTTATTTGTTTTATTCAAATGAACACAGGATTTCCATAGGTTTTCTAATGTCTTCATTCATCCCTAAAACATCATTGAAATAACAAATTAATTCCATTTTCTTGAAATTAATTTCTGCATTTTCAGCTTTATCACACAATCTTGATTTTTGTATAAGATTTCACATACAACTTAGATTAACCTCAAATTTGCATCAAAACGTTCAAAAGACATTCAACAACAATATAATGAATTCAAATTGGATAGGCCCAAAACTATTGCAGCCCTGCTTAGGCAAAAATAGTCCCAACTTTTCTATTATTTTAAGTATTTTTTTCTTACAAAATAACAAAAACCTTTTGTTCTTCTTTGTCTGTAGTAATTATAAAATACATAATCCACTTCATATTCCATCAAAACACCCTTCAATCCTTTAGTTTTCTAAAATAACTAACTCAGAAATTTGATATTTTCCCAACATAAAACCATCAATCAAAACCAATAACATAAATAATCTATTTTTCTTAACAATTAAACCTCTTTTCCATTTCATTTCTTCCCTTTTCTTTTTTAGGCATAAATAACCATTCAAGCCACCATTAAAACTTCCATCCACCAAATGAAATATAGCATATTGCTCCACTAATCAACTGGCACACACACAACATATACATACCCACAAAACATAGCAATATCTCTAAGCAAAGTCATAAATTCCTTGAATCTCACAATAAAATTTATACCAAAATAATCCTTACGAACCATTCTCTAACCTTAATTCAAGAAGTAGGATGTTTTACCTTGTGTATGATGATTTTAAAGCTTGCCAAGTGATAGGAATTTCCCCAAGCATGAAGGCCACTTAAAAGAAGACAAAGAGAAATCTAAACAATAGCTTATGGCACCCCGGGTGAGATCCATTTTCAAGAGGTTTCAACAGGAGTTTAAGGGCAATGAAGCCAACAAACCAAGGGCCAAGAGAATGATGAAGGAGTGGATAATGAATGGAAAGCTAGAAGGAGTACAAAGAAAGCAACAATCCTTGTAGAAGGTAAAGTAAACAATTGAACAAGGATTAAAGGGCAAATGGGCAAAAAAAGGAATCCAACCCATGGGAGCTTCAAATGGAAACAAGCTTGGCTTCAAGACTATTTGGAAGATCAAGGGGACAACCAAGGCCACCTTAGAGGTCAAGAACAGTGTTTGAGAAGCAAAACATCAAGGAGAGAACGGAAGAGGATCGAGAATGGACTATACTGCTGGTGTACGAAGGATTTCAATCGAAAGCTGTTCACGTAGAAATGTCATCGAGCAGTGTGTACCCAGTGCCGGCCCTCGTAGCCTGACTAGGTGTCGGCTATGACATGCAAAAACTCTTCAAAATTTGATGCAGCTATTATTCCCAAAGAATAGACCTGGTGTTGCCCTACTAGCCCAACCCGGCGCCTACTATGGACTGGCTGAGTCCTAATTTTTGTTCCCACTTTTTCTGAATGGGTACTACTGTTGGATTGTATGCCCTCTTAGATTAGGTTTCTGATGTAAAATCAAATATTTTAATAAAAGAATTTATTTTCAAAAATTAATTGTGAATTTTTTTTTGTTTGTGCACAATTTTCATTTGGAATAGACCCATTGTGTTTAAATAAGTGATCCATGTGAATGGTGGTCTTTCACGGTAAGGTATGGATCACGGGTTATTTAACACATAAACATTTGTTCTTAACCTAATGATGAGATTGGGAACCTCATTATATTTAGGTTATTATGTTATAAATTCTAAATGGGAATGGCTTACCTTTAGCCAGTGAGTAGTCCACTCCATGACATAAGCGTATTTGGAATACGTAGGACAGGACCTGTAGTAGTGGTTTCTAAAAGTACTATATGATAGAAACCTAGACTACTACTGCAACAACATGGACTAGTACTCTACGACTTGAGTATGAGTTGGTGGTCTGACGAAGCTAGAAGCATATGCTTTGATATGCTATAGTTAAGGTTCTATAGTAGAACCAATATACTTGTGTATTGGGTATATGTAACTAGTTAGTTAAGACAGAACTTGTACAAGATAGTTTCTGCACTATATCACCCCTTGTGATTGTCCGAACGGTCTAAAATGTCCAGGGCCCTAGGAAACATGACTCGGATGTTTGCTTTAGGGTAGCTCCCTTGGAAAGCGGAAACACTGCAGGAAGTCGTGGATCATTGGACTAGAAGTCTAAGGATGGTAGATGTCATTTAGAGGGGTGCTAGTACACTTCTTCCTCTCTAAATGTACGGCGATGTGTAGAGAGGTATTTTAGTCATTTCACCTGTAGGTCGGAGACTTTGCTAATGCAGCATTGTCCTTGGGGTTAATATTACCTTATGGTGATATTAGAAAATATTTAAAATGCAAAATACAACTATTTATATAGCAGGGGTATTTTGGTCATTTTAGCAACCAAGGCGATGTGTCTTTTTGGTCCTCGAAATAGCCCATAAGTCCTAACTAATTTTTTGGTTGATGAATTGGTCTCAGTTCAAGAGGATTTTTATTTTATTTTATTTTATTCAAGATGTCTAATTTATTATTAGACTGGAATAAAATAAATAAATAAATAAAATAAAAATAGGAGTTGAGAGAAATTAATTTTCTGGTTTATTTGGTTAATTAATTATTCAGGGCCTAGGTCCAGTTTGAATAATCAGGAAATTAACCTGGGCTTAAACAAAGGGGAAATAATTAATGCTTAATTATTTATTGGGTTATTTATATAAGCCCAAGATATAAAGAATTAAAGAATAATTATTTTGGTTCATTTGGGCTCATTAATTATTTATTGGGTTATTTCCATAAGCCCAGGAAATAAATAATTAATGTTTATTATTTTAGGCTTTTTGGGTACAAGAGAAATAATAAAATTATTTCGGCCTAATAGCTTGGACCGTAGAGTTTTTTTCCAGATACAGTTTAGAAAAGTTTAGGGTTAAGCCAAACTTATTCTCAGGATAACATCCGGATGTTTGAAATTTGATATCCCGGGGATATGTTTATCAGATATTTGAGTCGTAGTTTTGGCTAACAATAAACAAGACTCTGGTAGATAGAAAACCCTAATTTCCCTAGTTTTTCTCTCTAGCCTCACGAAGGACTCCTAGAAGCCTCTCTTCTAACGAAAAGCTCTCTTTCTCGTGAGGCTCTTCATCCCCTTGTTCTTGTTTCTTTGCTAACCAATAGCAAGAGAACCAATGAGACTTGAGACCGTTCTTCTTCACTGTTGTGTTCACCAATTAGAGGTTGGGCGGAGGTATATTCTGAGTGCTGAAAGGCTTGCCGTTCATGCAAACAAGGTGAAGTAGGAGGCTAGCGGGTTTTCAATCGGAAGCTTCTTCAAGTGGGCAAGGCGAAGCGATTCCTGTCGTTCAATCTATTCCTACTCAACCTAGTAGGTTTAAAGCACGCAAAGGTATGGTCTTTACGCTTCTGTGTGGCCTCTAAGGTTTGCCGTTTTTTTTCTCTATTTTTTTTTCCCCGTTGGTTCATGTTCCTCTGTTTCTGCCCGTCAATGTGGTATCAGAGCCAATGGTTCTTTGATCAACTTAGGGAGCATGGTAGTTAATAAATATTGAGAAGATGATTGTTTGGTGATTATACCTGTGATCCTTCGCTGTTTTGGTATGGAATAGGTGGATTTGTAAGCTTCACAGTGGAAGCATAGGCTACTGTAATTTTTTTTTTTTTTTTTTTTTTGCTTTCTAGAACATTGTGTAAACCCAATTTGAAGGGTATAGGCAAATGTGGTTTTGATTTGGATGAGTTTTTTGAAAGTAAAAATGTCTAAAGAGGCCGTAGAAAGAAGCAGTAGAAAAATGCAGAAGAATCTGTGAAGTTTTCGCGCGGAAGAAAAAAATGAAGAAGAAGGCACTATTCCTAAGCCGCCGGCCGAGGCGACACTGTGCTGTGCCTGAAGCTGCTATCCGTGCGTGTTGGAGCCGAGCCAGCGCATGAGATTGAAGCAATTTGCATGCAATTGCAAATTGCAATTGAAATCGGGTTGCACGCGGGTTGAACAGAAGAAACGGGCGCACACTCGGGTCGACTGGCGCGGGTCACCGGGTGCACACGCGGGCGGAGCAGCGGGTCGGCAACGGGCGCGGGTCTGGGCGGGCTCCATGGGCTGCAGCAATGGTAATCTGGTGCGGCTGGTGCACCAGGCGCGCTGTGAACCGACAGAGCAAATGGGCCCTGATCTGGTGCGGCGGGTGTACATAGACTGGCAGATTTGTTTTTGCAATTTTTTCTTTGTTTTTTTCCGTTTTGGGTCCCATACTAGGCGAAGTTAATATTTTTGCAATATTTTATATTCTTGGAATATATTTGCATGAAAAATATTAGTAAGGGATTTTAGGATTAAACAAGATAATTAATTAATGTGTTTAATTCTATTATTTGGGCACTTAGGTTTAAAAATAGAAAATCATGAAAACATTTACTGTTTTCAAGCATGCTTTTTTTTTTTTTGTGTACCTATATGTGCCTTTTCTCAAAGACCAAAGTCTTTGGGAACATTTTTTTGACAAGAAAAACATTTTTCTTCAAAAATTAAATGGTTATTTTAATTTGTACAAAAATTAATCCTTGAATATTTTCTCAAAGGATTTAATCCTTGACATAGAAAATATATTGGATTTAGATATTTTTGTAAATTAAAATGGAGGGCCATTTTGTTTTATTTTGCACTAGAAAATTTGTTTGTCAAATAAACTTAGACTAAAGTCTCTAGAAAGTTTTAATTGGAAAATTTTTGAAATCATTAAGTTTTAATTTAAATAAAAATTAGTCCATGGAAAAATCTCTCAAAGGATATAAACCTTGACATAGAGATTTTAGTGGACTTAGATATTTTATTTTTGAGTTAAGGAAAAACTTAATGGAAATTTGGAAAGGATATTTTTCAGAAAATCTTTATTTTAAAAGACTATGTGGGAGAGGGGTTCCAACGGCCCCACGGCTTCCATCACGGTCCTCATTAGACATCGTGGGTCCCCTCACGTCACCCCAGGAGTGAACTCGTATAGGATGGGGATACCACAAGGATCTAGATCTATTGGAAGGATGTAATTAATAACCTGGGGCACGTATTATGATCGGCCAGCCCACGTTGGAGGTTATTGTGTGAGGTATGTCCATAGGAAATGAGAGGAAACGGCTATCCCACGATGGAGTTATCCTCTAGATCATTACCTAGAAGGAAAATTAATTTGTGGTGGTTATTACACTTAGCTTAGGGAACTGTTAATCTTTCTAAGAAGCTATGTCAGTTTTCCTAAGAGTCAAATTATTTTTAGTGCACAAATTTTATTTTATTTTCACAAACTAAATTCTTTCTTTTATTTTTCGATTTTCAGAAATGGTGGGAGGTTCGTTTAGTCCATTGGCCGTTATTCTCAGGGAAAATAATTTAACGGGTCCAAACTATGTGGACTAGAAAAGGAACCTGGACATAATACTCACAGTTGAAGAGTATAAATATGTCCTTTATAAGACCTGCCCTGTTATCGAGGAAGGTTCCACTCGCCGAAGAGCGAGACACTGAGAAGGCGTGGAAGAAGGTTGACGAAATGGCACGTTGCTATATGTTACCCTCCATGTCTAATGTTCTCCAGTCAAAACACGAGTATATGGCTTCTGCATATGACATCAGTCAATCATTGGGTACTATGTTTGCGGACAAAAGCTGGCCAACAAGGCAGGAGGCTCTTCAAACGATTATAAACACTAAGATGGCTAAGAGAGCATCAGTCCAAGAGAATATGCTCTAAATGATTGTTGCTTTCGAGGAGGCAGAAATCTTAGGGGCTGTCATTGACCCCGAGAGCCAAGTGGACATGGTTCTCGAATCTCTACCGGACTCCTTCACTCAGTTCAAGTTGAACTATAACATGAACAAATTGAACATGAGTTTGACTGAACTGATGAAGGAGCTCTAGATGGTGGAGAAGGTCATGAAGCCGCAGTCAAAGGCCATGATTGCTAAGGCTTCTTCCTTAAGAACTGGGCCTAAACCCAGAAAGTTCAAGAGGAAGAAGGGGAATGCAGTAGCCCAACCCAAGACCCAGCCCAAGGACAAACCAAAAGGCAAGTGCTTCAAATATGGGAAGAATAGACACTGGAAAAAGATGTGTCCAGATCTTCAAGCCAAGAAAAATCCCACAGGTAATGTTTTCTATTTAGAGTCTATATCAATGGTAGGATCAACTTCCACTTGGATTGTTGATTCAAGAGCAACTGATCATATCTGTAACTCCTTGCAGGGGTTTAGAAAGATTAGAAGACTCAAGAAATGTGAACATGGACTACAAGTAGGTAATGGAGCACAAGTCTGGGCCCTTGTAATGGGAGAGCTGGATCTTATTTTTTATAGTAATAAGATAGCAGTTTTAAAAGATATTTTATATGTACCTGGTTTTCGTCAGAATTTGATTTCAGTTGCAAAACTAATATATCAAGGATATTATGTATCTTTCCTTTCTGGTATTTCTATTAGTAGAGATGGAGAAATTTTATGTACTGGGCACATGTATGGAAATCTATTCTTTTTAAACCCTATTAACAACTAATCAAATAATGCTCAGTCTAAACCTTTAACTAAGAAAAGAAAGATCAACATCAATGATTCATACCTTTGGCATCTAAGGTTGGGTCATATTAACTCAACTAGGATTCTAAGGCTAATCCATGATAGGCCTTTGGGCTCATTGAGATTGGAAAGTTGGCCTCAATATGAATCCTGCCTGATGGGAAAGATGACCAAAAGGTCATTTACACCAAAGGCAGATAGAGCCAATGAGGTATTGAGTCTTGTTCACACTGATGTGTGTGATCCATTGTCTACACCAGCTAGAGGAGGTTTTGAGTACTTCATCACTTTCACGGATGATTGTACAAGGTATGGTTACATTTACCTGATGGGACGCAAGTCTGACTATTTTGACAAGTTCAAGGAGTTTAAGGCTGAAGTGGACCGTCAGACAGATAAATTAATCAAAACCTTCGATCAGATCATGGTGGAGAGTACCTCCTAGGTGAATTCAAGGACTACATGGTACATCATAGCATAGTATCCCAGCTCTCTGTGCCGGGAACGCCCTAGTAGAATGGAGTAGCTGAGAGAAGGAACAGGATGTTGATGGAAATGGTCTGAAGCATGATGTCTCATGCTACTCTTCCAGTGTCCTTTTGGGGATATGCCTTGGAGACAGCGGCATATATTCTGAACTTGGTGCCTTCCAAGTCAGTACCTAGGACTCCCTATGAGATGTAGACTGGGCATAAGCCAAGTCTGAATCATCTCAGGATTTGGGGTTGTCCAGCTTATATACTGATCAAGGGAGACGAGTGGGAACCGAAATCAGAATTATGCTATTTTGTTGGCTATCCAAAAGGGACAAAGGGAGGTTACTTTTATCATCCTAAGGAGCAGAAGGTACTAGTCAGTACCAATGCTAGATACTTGGAAGATGATCAAAGTACTTCCACTAAAGGTTCAACGAGGTTGGAACTTGAGGAGAAGTTATCCACAGAATCAACTTCTTCTGACCCGATTGTGGAACAAGAAGAGGCACAGTCTCAAGAGCCTGTGCAAATGGAGCCTCGTCGTAGTGGGAGAGTGTCTAGGGTTCTGGATAGATGGACTAGAGAAACCTTTGAGCTAGTCTCCGACCATCAGGATTTAGACCCCACTAGATACGAGAAGGTTATTGCTGATGCCGATGCAAATCTGTGGCATGAAGCAATGAAAGTCGAGATTGAGTCTATGTACCTCAATCAGGTTTAGAATCTTGTAGCTTCACCTGAAGGGATAAAAGCCATTGGGTGCAAGTGGGTGTACAAGAGAAAGAGGGAAGTGGATGAGAAGGTGGAAACCTTCAAAGTTAGGCTTGTGGCAAAAGGGTATACTCAGAAAGAGGGAATCAACTATAAGGAAACCTTTTCCCCGATAGCCATGCTTAAATCCATCCGCATCCTCATTACCATCGCATGTCACTATGACTATGAGATATGGCAAGTGGATGTTAAGACGGCATTCTTAAATGGCCATCTTAGCGAAGACATCTATATGTCCCAACCAGAAGGCTTCGTTACTGAAGGCCAGGAACATATGGTTTGCAAGCTTATGAAGTCCATTTATGGACTTAAGCAGGCATCGAGAGTATGGAACATTCGTTTTGATGAGACTGTAAAGTCTTATGGTTTTATTCAAAATGAAGATGAACCATGTGTGTACAAGAAACTTGAAGGCATTAATGTAGTTTTTCTTGTCCTGTATGTGGATGACATTCTACTCATTGGAAATGATGTAGGGATATTGTCGTCTACAAAGGTTTGGCTATCTAGTCAATTCAGTATGAAGGACTTGGGAGAAGCCAGCTACATTCTCGAGATTAGGCTTCTTAGAAATAGGAAGTAGAGAATGTTAGGGTTATCCCAAGCAACATACATTAACAAGATGCTGGCTAAGTATAGCATGAACTCATGCAAGGGAGCTCTAATCCCTTGCAGACATGGGTTGTCATTTTCTTCAAAGGACTGTCCTAAGTCTCAATAAGAAAAGGATAGAATGAGTAGGATTCCTTATGCTTCGGCTGTGGGAAGTCTCATATACGCCATGCTGTGTACTAGGCCAGATGTCTGCTTTACCGTGAGCTTAGCTAGCAGATATCAATCAAACACGGGAGAGGTTCATTGGCAAGCTGTAAAGCATATTCTCAAGTATCTCAAGGGAATGAGAGATTATATGCTGGTTTACAGGGCTGATGATTTAGTTCCTATAGGATACATAAGCTCAGACTTCCAGGCGGATAATGATGAGAGAAAATCCACTAGTGGATATGTTTTCACCTTGTCTGGAGGAGCAATTTCATGGAGGAGTATCAAGCAGTCATGTATTGCTGACTTAACCATGGAAGCTGAGTATGTGGCAGCTTCGGAGGCGTCCAAGAAAGCAGTTTGGCTCCAGAAGTTCCTTTCAGAACTTGGAGTAATACCACATATGGGCAGGCCGATCGTGATGTATTGTGACAACACTGGAGCAGTATCGCAATCTAAGGAATCTCAAAACCACAAGAAGGGGAAACACATCGAGAGGAAGTACCACTTGATCCGGGATTTCATCCAGAGATGGGAAGTCGTGGTGGAACATATTATCTCAGAAAATAATCTAGCAGATCCATTCCCCATGCCTTTGGCTAAGAGAGTCTTCAAGAGACACTTAGACGCCATAGGGGTGGGCACCTATGGACTTCCCTAGTCTTAGAGTGCAAGTGGGAGATTGTTGGATTATATGCCCTCTTAGACTAGGTTTCTGATGTAAAATTGAATATTTTAATAAAAGAATTTATTTTCAAAAATTGTTTGTGAATTTTTTTTTTTTTTTGTGCTCAATTTTCGTTTGGAACAGACATATTGTGTTTAAATAAGTTATCCATGTGAATGGTGGTCTTTCATAGTAAGGTATGGATCGCGGGTTATTTAACACATAAACATTTGTTCTTAACCTATTGATGAGACTAGGAATCTCATCATATTTAAGTTATTATGTTATGAATTCTAAATAGGAATGGCTTACCTTTAGCCAGTGAGTAGTCCACTCACTTCATGACATAAGCGTATTTGGAATATGTAGGACAGGACCTGTAGTAGTGGTTTCTAAAAGTACTATATGATAGAAACCTAGAGTACTACTGCTACAGCGTGGACAAGTACTCTACGACTTGAGTATGAGTTGGTGGTCTGACAAAGCTGGAAGCATATGCTTTGATATGCTATAGTTGAGGTTCTATAGTAGAACCAATATGCTTGTGTATTGGGTATATGTAACTAGTTAGTTAAGACAGACTTGTACAAGATAGTTTCTGCACTATATCACCCCTTGTGATTGTCCGAACGGTCTAAAATGTCCAGGGCCCTGGGAAACATGACTCGGATGTTTGCTTTAGGGTAGCTCCCTTAGAAAGCGTAAACACTGCAGGAAGTCGTGGATCATTGGACTAGAAGTCTAAGGATGGTAGATGTCATTTAGAGGGGTGTTAGTACACTTCTTCCTCTCTAAATGTACGGCGATGTGTAGAGAGGTATTTTAGTCATTTTACCTGTAGGTCGGAGACTTTGCTAATGCAGCATTGTCCTTGGGGTTAATATTACCTTATGGTGATATTAGAAAATATTTAAAATGCAAAATACAACTATTTATATAGCAGGGGTATTTTGGTCATTTTAGCAGCCAAGGCTATATGTCTTTTTGGTCCTCGAAATAGCCCGTAAGTCCTAACTAATTTTTTGGTTGAGGAATTGGTCTCAGTTCAAGAGGATTTTATTTTATTTAGCATTTTTAATTTATTATTAGACTGGATAAAATAAATAAATAAATAAAATAAAAATAGGAGTTGAGAGAAATTAATTTTCTGGTTTATTTGGTTAATTAATTATTCAGGGCCTAAGTCCAATTTGAATAATTAGGAAATTAACCTAGGCTTAAACCAAGGGGAAATAATTAATGCTTAATTATTTATTGGGTTATTTATATAAGCCCAAGATATAAAGAATTAAAGAATAATTATTTTGGTTCATTTGGGTTCATTAATTATTTATTGGATTATTTCTATAAGCCCAGAAAATAAATAATTAATGTTTATTATTTTGGACTTTTTGGGTCCAAGAAAAATAATAAAATTATTTCGGCCCAATAGCTAGGACTGTAGGGTTTTTTCCAGATACGGTTCATATGAGTTTAGGGTTAAGCCAAACTTATTCTCAGGATAACATTCGGATGTTTGAAATTTGATATCCCGGGGATATGTTTATCAGATATTTGAGTCCTAGTTTTGGCTAACAATAAACAGGACTCTAGTAGATAGAAAACCCTAATTTCCCTAGCTTTTCTCTCCAGCCTCACGAAGGACTCCCAGAAGCCTCTCTTCTCACGAACATAGCTCTTTCTCGTGAGGCTCTTCATCCCCTTATTCTTATTTCTTTGCTAACCAATAGCAAGAGAACCAAGGAGACTTGAGACCGTTCTTCTTCACCGTTGTGTTCACCGACTAGAGGTTGGACGGAGGTATATTCTAAGAGCTAAAAGGCTTGGCGTTCATGCAAATAAGGCGAAGTAGGAGGCTAGTGGGTTTTCAACCAAAAGCTTCTTCAAGTGGGCAAGGCGAAGTGATTCCTGTTGTTCAATCCACTCCTACTCAACCTAGTAGGTTTAAAGCACAAAAATGTATGATCTTTACGCTTTCGTGTGGCCTCTAAGGCTTGCGGTTTTTTTTTCTCTGTTTTTTTTTTCCCGTTGGTTCATGTTCCTCTGTTTCTACCCATTAACAATTCCCCCAGATTGGACCTAACGCCACCCCCAGAAGACCTATCTAGCGCCAGTCCCATTCTGGAACCAGAACCCCTGGCATTTTTCATTTATTTTAGGGTTATTTTGTAATATTTAAAAGTGTTTAGTTCAGAAATGAAACACCCTTCTATAATACTTTGTATTAGGTTATGTTGGGGGGACTATAAATACCCTATTATAATATTGTAAGCCAATAACCTTTGGAGGCATATGAAATTGTGAGAGTTCAAGAACTCTTTGAGAGCTCTGGAGAGGGTGATCCTCTTGGGTGATGTCTATTAAACATCAAGACTAAATCAAAGGATTTAGTCCCACTTTTGTTATTTTTTCTAAATCTTAAAGGATAATCTCAACTTCATCTCTATTCATATGGACTAGGTTACCTAGTGTGTTTGATAGGATTGAGTTCGATGCCTTCAAATTCCTTTCCTTGGTGTTCTAATCTCTAGTTAGATTAGGGTGTTAAGGTGTCTTTAAAGTAGGCTAGATTCACATTATCAAAGGAGTATTAATTTCGTAGCATTTTAGTATTCTTGTGTGCGAGTTTGGTAAGTTTCTTGTTCTTGAGTTTAATCTAAAAGTTTGGTGCTTTCTAAGATCATATCACAAAGCTTCAAGCTTCTTCTTCCTCTTCTTTCTCTCTCTTTTATCTTAGTTTTCCACCATTTTTTTTTTTTACTTTTTCTCTATTTTCTCTTTCTTTTTCTTACTTTCTTCTTTCTCCTCCTCTAATGAAAGAATTTTTGGCTGTTTTTCAGCCTTCTCACAACCATTCTTGTGACCAAAGCTCAAATTCTCATTATTGGTGTTCTAGGCTATTGTGGGCTTTCCGTTCCACATGTCGATTTTCCAAATTTTCCATCATCATCCTATTTTATTTCTTAAACTTATTTGATAAGCTTTATTTGGATGAATATCTCATGTAACCAATCATATTTTACCACTTGTTTTCATCCACCAATCATAGTTGACCACTTATTTCTATTTTGACCGTATTTTAGAATTTTCTCAAAAAATAATTATAATTTCGGTCCGTATCGGGAAAATATTTTATTCCACTAATAGAATCTATGAATTTTACTGAATTCAATAGTGGGAATCAAGATTCTCAATTCTTTCCAATTTATGGTAAAAATTACAGTAATACCCCCAATAAACGTTCGCCTCATCGCACTAATCATCTTTTGTTCTAGGCTTATACCCAAATTCTCAATCTATATAAAGTAGTCACCAATTGAAATACAAAGGTACGGGTAGAACGATCTCAAAATTTCATTTAGGTCCTAGAATTTTTTTTTAATACCAAAATATTCATCTCGGTATACTGATAATTTCTTATTTTGTCCACTGATACAAATTCTTATTTTATCGAAAGTAGTCACCAACTGAAATGTAAAAATATAGGGTATTACATGTATCACCCTACTACAGACATACCCAATAAGGGCAAGGATATCGCCCCATCTAAAGGACCAAGGGTCTTTACAATGAGGTAAAGAAATAAATTCTAAATAAATAAAAGAAATCATATACTTATTACAACTGCCTCAAAAACTTATACAAGTTTTTCATCAAATCAATCAATAGCTCTCAAAAGAAATACAAATAGATAATAAAGAGAATCTTCAATCTCTAGGGATATCCAACCTGCTCAGAGTGGTTAACCATTAAAACCGTGATACAAAAAGTGTGAGATGTACATCTCAGTAAGTCCTATGTGTATTCTTCTACAATTTAAAGTGGTTTCATCTATGCACAGTTGATAAATGAGTAAAGCATTTGCAAGTCTCAATTTAATTGCTTAAAGTAAAAAGCGGTATTTTTTTCCATTGTCACATATTGTACAAAACATCAATAAATAACTACTATAACAATGGTCATGGCACCACACCTTGTGCACCATAACAAGAGAACGGCTAGGATGTCACACATTGTGCATGCTGATACAAGGTAGGTGTACAGCCCACCGAATGATATACTCCTCCATCTCCCATCCCAAACTCACTAGTTGTCCAATCCGAGATAATAGTCATTACAGACTAGTACTAGCTTGGATGGCTTGATCTACCAGTACTGATGCTCTGCCAACTAGAGCTCATCTTCTGGAGATGGCCACCTACCGAAAACTTACCCTAACTGACAAAGACCAGCACAAGTAGCCTGCCCATATTGAGCACTCAATATAATATAATCAATCAAGAATGTGTTTAAATAATCATTTATAAATTCCTTGGCTTTGCAAGCATTTTTCCACAAGTGGGTTTTAAAACATTTAACAACTGCATTTGAGCGTAAAAAAAATTAATTTGTAAAAGAAAACATTGGAGTAAATCTCGTTTGTTAAAATCATTAAGCAACCAGTCTCGGCTTGCAACCCAAGTAATCATGCTTAATATATTGTCAAAATATAACTGACTTGCAAGTAATAGCTTTATATAGGTAAATCATTTATGTAAGACTTACTTACTTGTAACAATTCAGACAGATATGGAATACTAGCTGCCTTGATATTTTATTTCAAATAAATCCTTCATCTAAACCATATAATAACTCATAGTCACAATATGTCCCAATACATGGTATAATCAACATCATGCAAATCAAGCAGATCTAAGATCCTAATAGGCATTCTCATTTCAACTATCTCTTCAGTGCATAAATTCCTCCAAATAATAATCAAAGATCTTATGTCGTCCTAAACATCATATGACCAAATCTATATAAAGCAATCTATTCTTCGATATACCCCAAAGTGATCATAAGACCATGGCATAGCATAAATGTTATTCAAATACATCATCTAAGACTTGTTCTCAATATTTAATTATCCATTATCATAGGATCATCTCAAATAAAAGCTATGCATTTATCAAGAATACTTAGATAGATCACAAAATAATGGCAATAATATCCCCCAATTGCATGCTCATAGGAAAAGATTATCTAAAATCCCCAAATATACTAAGATCAAATATTCTAGATATCATAAATCTCCTATTGTTATATGAATAATTTAGTCATTCTCAAACCAATATAAGGATACTATCTTTCCTAAACAATAATCATATCCCGCTCACACCAAATAAAGCCACATTATTAACCCATCACATAAGCCTATACCGAACATAATGAATATCTAATCACTTCTCATTTATAACTCCTTAGAAATTGTCTCGGGTTACCTCTTGTTCAAATGAACCAAAGAAGAATGGAAAATGTGACTTCTTTGATCTTATTTTGGATCTGATTGAAAGAGATGGCAAAGCTCGCACTAGTAGTCAAGGCTTCGTGCATTTGTAAGGAAAAGAAGAGTTAAGAGCTTCCTTTCAGTCTAGTAATGGAAGAAAGGAAAAGTAGAAGATGGCAGCTCACTCATCTAGTGTGTTTGCCATGAGAAATAGAGAAAAGGAAGAAAACCACTAATCCTTTGTTGTTGTAGTTTTTAGAGAGTAAAGGAAACAAGAATCGGGTTGTTTTGGTGTAAGAAATGACTAGCAATAACTAAAGAATGGTTTTTATTTCGTGTGTTATTTGAGCAATAAGAGAAGAAGAAATGGTAAAATTTAGCTTGTTGCTCTAGTGAACGAGATAGGCCGAGGAGAGTTTGAGAGGAAGTTTTGTGCTTCGGTTTTGTGCCAAATAAGAGTTTGCTCTTACTTGAGCAATTTCATATGTGTGTATTTGTGATGGTCGAATGCATGAGTGTAGGAGGGGCTGGGATTTTGGTTAGCTAGCCTAGGATTAGGATAATCCAATCTTCAAAAGATATGATAAGTATTTGAACTTTTAAAGGTGATAGGGTAAAGGTGAGTGTTTTGGTGTGAAGAACTTTTTCCTGGTTTTCGGCTAATATAATCAATAGAAGTGAAACACAACTTTGTTGTGTTAGTATTGATGACCAAAATAATGGAGGAAAAAGAGATGTAATGTAGCCAAATTTTGTAGATAAAGAAAAGACAAAATTTTAGTTTTTGGGATAAAAAAAAAATTCTGGTTTTAAATGAAAGATAATATGCAATTGTTTTGGATAAGTTTATCTCCTATCTACAAGAGTTTTTGTTAAGCTAAATTAGCTCCAAAATGGTGGCACTTAAGCTGCTATTTTCCAAAACATTATCTCTATAGAAGATTAAATAAGTTTTAATAAAGATAAATAAGTAATTTCCAAAAGATAAAATCTGTATTTTATTTTAATAACCTACAATTCAAAAACATTGAATTAGGTAAGCCCTATCCCTACAAGGTGATGGTTGGAAATTATTTTTCCGGCTTCTTATTTTTTCGAAATCCATTAAATAAGAAGGTATATGATACATAGATAGCTTATAGAAATCATATTATATATGCTAGACATTTTTCTTGTGTAGATAATATCTTTATTTCGAAGATATTTATAACATCAAAAGTAAGAATATTTTTTTTTCTGGTTTTATCATTTTAATTCCAAGATAATACTCTCTTAAATCTTCGGAGATAAAACCCACAATGGCGGCTAGCACAAGGATTTTCAGTAAAGGGAAATAGAGAGAAAATAGGCAACTAAAGAAAAGAGCAAGAAATATGCATAAGCTTGGGTCTGAACTTAAGTTACCAAGAAATATACACTAGGCTTTATCTACTAAACCATATTAACTCTTGTTAATATTTTTCTTAGTAAATTCCTTTCTCTCTTAATCAACACATCACTTCCCCCCCCCCAATCAAATTCTATTCATCAAAATAAAGTTCATCTAACATAATCAAATGTTCCTTTAACTCAATAGATGGATACACAAATAAACAAACACAAAGAGCACATAAACTCATACAAATGCATTAAATCATTATATGCACAATTACAATACCATGCAATGCACCATTTCCCATAAGGTCTAAGGGCAGTTTTGGCCTAGGTATTACACACCTTACCAGATTTCTTAACATGCCCCTCTTTAGTCCAACCCTAATATAATGGTACTTGGCATTTTCCATCCATACAAGGCCTTGGCATTTTCCATCCATACAAGGCCTTGTAGGGTGCCATTCCGATTGATGCTTGAAGATAATTTTTTTATGCCAATTCAGCATAAGGTAAGTAATCGATCCACTTGTCACCAAAATCCAAAACACATACTTGGAGCATATCTTCCAGGATCTAAATAACTCTGTCAAACTGACCATCAATCTAAAGATGTGCAGAAGTGCTAAACTTTAGCATTGAACCTATTGATTCTTGAAACTAGTCCCGAAATCATGAGTTGAAATTGGGATCTTTGTAAGTTACAATACTTATGGGTACTCCACGTACTCTTACTATCTCTTGGTTGTACATCCGAGCCAGCTTTTCCATTGAGCCTCTTACATTCACCGGTATAAAATGCACGTTTTTTGTTAACCTATCCACTACCACCTAGATAGCATCCTTTTGGGTCTTCGTTATTGGGAGTCTAGTGACAAAATCTATAGTTATCTCTTCTTACTTCCACTCCAAAATTGGTAATGGTTGCAACAACCCAACAGTTTTCTTGTGCTCCATCTAGATATTCTGACAAGTTAAACAGGCAGCAACATATTGAGTTACACTTTCTCAAGTTAAACAAGTTAAACTTTCTCAACTCTGGATCTTTTGGTACACATATACTATCGTGAAAATATAACATGCTAGCCTCATTTGTCCGGAAATCATCTTCTCCTCTTTTGATTTCCTTATCTTTGAAAATTCAAAAATTTGCATTGTCGTGCAGTGCTTTGATAATTTCTGGCTTGAGATTGGGTTTCAATCTCAGGTTCTTTATGGAAATCTTCTTCTCTTGAACTTCTACCTCCTGACTCAGTATTTTGTGCATAGCTTGCACTTCCTGTACTCTTAGATTGGCCATCTTCACCTTCCGTCTCTGTGCATCTACCTTCACGTTAGCCTTGTTAGGTTGGTAATTGATGGGACACTTATATTTTTCCAAAAACTCCATCCATCTTCATTGTTTGAGATTTAGATCCTTCTAAGTGAAAATGTACTTCAGACACTTATGGTTAGTGAAAACTTCAAATTCTACTCCATACAAATAGTGTTGCCATTTCTTCATGGGAAAACACAATAGTAGATAGCTCCAGATCGTGTGTCGGGTAGTTGACTTCATGCAGCTTTAGCTTTCTTGAAGCATAGGCTATAACATCCCTATCATGCATCAATATAGTGCCTAATCCTTCATTTTATGCATCAGTGTACAATGCATAAGGCTAATTCTCCTCAGGAAAACTCAAAATTAGGACAGTTATCAATCTTATCATGAGTTCCTGGAAGCTTTTTTCGTACTTCTTAATCCGTACAAAAGAAATATCTTTCCAAATGAGTCACATCATTGGTAAAACTAGAGTGGAGAAACTTTTAATGAAGCACCGGTAATATCCGGCTAATCTAAGAAAACTTCGTATCTCGGTAATGTTCTCCAGTTGCATCCAATTTGCCACGGCTTCCATTTTGATAGGGTGTACTTTGATACCATCCTTGGATACCACATATCCAAGGAAGGATACAATATCTAGCTAAAGCTCACACTTACTGAATTTTGCATAGAGCTTACGCTTCCTCAACTTCTCTAATACCAAACTCAAATTCTCAGCATGCTCCTCCGGACTCTTGAAATTAATTAAGATGTCATCAATAAAGACCACCACAAACATGTCCAGATATGGTTGAAAAACTTGGGGCAATAAATCCATAAAGACTGCAGGAGCATTAGTCACTTCAAATGGCATCACCACGATTTCATAGAGTCCATAGCTTGTATTGAAAGCAATCTTAGGGATGTTTTCCTCCTTTATACGCACTCAGTAATATCCTTGCCGAAGATCCAGCTTCGAACAACAACTTGAGCCTTGCAACTGATCACACAACTCATCGATTAAGGGTAGAGAATATTTTTTCTAATCATTAGGTTGTTTAATCCCTAATAATCGATGCACAACCTCAGAGATCCATCTTTCTTCTTGACAAATAGTGTTAGTATTATGCCATGGAGGCAATCGCATATATTCTATATATTATACATTTATTGAATAAAACAAGACATTCTTTATCTTTCAGTTTGTTGTATTAATGCTTTCGTGTAAAAGAACTATTAGATAAAGTCCCAAGTGCAACACTACATTAAGAAAATCATGATAGAGATTAAGATGTAAGGTTCCTACTATATTATATAGTGTTTGTACATAAATCATCCCTAGTCATAGTATTAATGAGATAGGACATCATTAATGCGTTAAGACTAGCACGTGTTATACTTCCTTCTTTGATTAGGCGGTAGTTCTCACATCTGTGAATACTATTATACTCAAAATTAACACATGGATGCTTGTTACTATAACAAGTACATTAGATGGCCTAGCTATGAGATAATCACATAGATAAATATTTAGTGCCAGTGATAAAATCTCGTCATAGCAAATGTGCAAGTATCTTTAGACTTGAGATCTTTAAGGTACTTTATTTGCTAAGCGTTGTACATTGATTCCAATCTCTGTAGTTTTGACAAGACCGCCTATGGGATAGATATTGGGTGCAACGTGAAGTAAATGAAAGTAGTCGAGGTAATTAACAAATGATTCACTACTCCTAATAGTAGGGGTGAATATCTCACGACCACCTATAGGAATCATTACTCAAAAAGTCCTTAGCCAATGTGACAGTGTATTGCAAATGGTTCCAATTGGTACACATGGTGAGTAGTAGATTCCGAGAATAAATACTAATATATTCATCGTAGAATTAATTAATATTCTTGAGAGAGTCGACACTAATTCCGTACTCTAAATTGAATGAGATATTGTATGGGAAAAGAGTTTATTGCACTGCTGTTTGCTAATGAAAGGTTTAAGTCAAGCCACTTGACTTTTTGGACTTTTGGGCGGTCATGATGTACTGCTAGGTGCCACTCATGATCTTCTTAATATGGATTTATTAATTAGATAATTGATAAATCAATCTTAGTCAGAATTAATAAGCTAATTCTAATTATTAAGGATTATTAATCTTAAAGATGTTTAGATTAATTCAAATTTCACTATTAATTGACTAGGAAACCTAACAGGTTACACACAATCGAGGATTAAGGACGCGAGATGTTATTTCATAACATTACAGGATTATTTGAGAAAAGAAGAAGTTGTTGTGGTTAAATTATAATTAGTTATAATTTATAGACCATATTGTAAATAAAAAAATTACAATACTAATTAGGAATTAAGGAAACCTTATTTCTTTAGGCTTTTGGTTACCAAAACACACAAAATATATACTAACATATGCTACGACGTATTTTGCTGTGTGAGAACCGGAATAGAAAAGGAAAATTGCTTTCATGTATACCTTCCTGTGTGTTCTTCTTCTTCTCCCAAAAGCCCTAGCCGCTTATCGTTGTCCTACTACCACCAGAACAAGGTGGTCTTGTCTTTGAATCCTCTTGTGGATTTCTGTTGGAGGCAATTCTACATTTAAATTGCAATGGCTATGACCGGACGGTGAACTACTCGTTTGACTAAGTTTGTGGGGTTTGCTGGATCGCGCAATCAACATCTAGAAGGAGATTTTTTTTTTTTTTTTAAATCTACTCATAGCAAAGGTAAACATTGTACTATTTCTTTTACCCATTTTATTCACAGACATGCGATCTTGGGATTGGAATTCGGTTTTTTCTGTTGTATTAATTTGATTGTGCATGACCTGAGTTCCTAACAGTGGTATCAGATTCTCTATGTTTGTGGTTTTAATAGGTTATCATGCTTTTGTGGAATCATTTCATGAAGCTTCTTGTGTATTTTGAATACAAAGTTTAATCGGGTGTTGAAAATCGCTAAAAATTTGGGTTGTGTAAAATTACGTTCAAAAATGGTTTTGGAAATTGTTTCACGTTGTTCATGAATTGCTAGTTACATATTGTAATGGTTGTAGTAATATGTTTGTCCAAAAAAATCTATTTTCCAAAAGTTTTTTGTGAAGAAGAAATCATTTCTGTTAATTAACTTCTACAACGAATTGTTCTTCTTTTTAGTTGTTTCTATTTTCCAGTGAACAAAGAGCAGAGAATTTTTTTTTTCCTGGCATTGAACAGAGGAGTAGTCTTCTATAAATTGCTAGAGAAGACGAACGGAAATTTTCTCACAAAAGAGCGAAAAAAAAAAATTCGTTTTTGGCCCAAGCCGCCATTGGTTTACTGGAAGCTAAGTCGTGGCTTAAGGCACAAAACAACCCATGCCGCAGTTGGCTCTTCCTGAGCTGCAGCTAGGTTGGACTGGATTGCTTGAAAATTGTGGTTGGCATATACAATGCTAGTCGCAGATTTGATTTAAAAAAAAATTACAATTGTTTTCTTTTCAGGTTCTTCACTAAGGCTCGCAATTTTCTTCTTTTTCCATTTAGCATCGAAATTTCCCCAAAAAATCTATTTTGGGACTAACAGAGTTATTTTTTCAGAATTAGATTTTGGAAAATAATATATTTTTCTAAAAATTGATTTTAGATTATTATTTTAATTTCTAAAATAAGATTTTAACAATTAATATATTTTCTAAAATATTAATTTTAGAATTTAATTTATTTTTCTAAAATAGTGATTTTGAAATTATATGCTATGTTTAATTTTATTTTGAACATAAAATTAGCATGGTAGTTTGGTTATGGACCCAATTAAATTGTTCATGCATTTTATTTCTTTGGTTTTAAATTAAATAGGGTCTACGTGTCCTGCCTCTCTCTCTCTCTCTCTCTCTCTCTCTCTCTCTCTCTCTCTCTCTCTCTCTTTTGTAATTTCTCTTCTTATCTAATTCACCTCAAATGTAATTGGAGGTTTCTATATTTTGATTTTATGTAATTTGATTACATAGGTTAGATAGGATTAGAATTTATTACCGGACAAGGAAAAAGTGATCAAGACCAAAAGCAGGACGATAAGGCATTTTTCATATATCATGCATGAACACTTAGGATTGACCAAATTAATTTCTTTTGTGGATTAAAGAAATTAATATAGTAAATTCTTTAACCAAACCATGTTATTATTTGGTGATGTATGAATATGTAGATACTATGCATGCAACGTATTGAAGGATCGCCGAAAACATCAAAGGAAAATGCAGCAGAATTTTTTTTTAGTTTTCCAAGCCACATTCTGAAAAGAGTACCTACTTTTCATATTGGTCGTTGATTAACCAACGTAGGGACGGGTTGCACTAGAACTTCTTGCTTTGCAAGGAGAGAAGGAGGCGCATGTTGTTCAACTGGAACTCCTACCAATCTTCTACTCCTACGCATCAAGTGTTTTCCCTTCATCTTCCGAAGTATGATTCTACCCTATTCTTTGGTTAGCTTGGTGAAAGCTCCTTCTTTGGATAATCAAAATACTCTCTAAGAGAGAAAGAAGAGAAGGACCAAAACCAGAAGAAGAGAAAACCTTAGAAAAGGACGGCACACTAGAGAGGAGAACTTAAAACCACGTTCTATTTTTTCTTCTCCTTTACCTCCTATTTTTGGCCAGCGTTAGGGCTTCATTAAGCCCTAATGGCCGAAAACATTAAGCCCTAATGGGCTTGGTGCTGTTCTCCAAAACCAATCTAAGACTAGCTCAATTCTTTTAATTAATTAATTATCTTTTATGGGCTTTATTAAATACTAAGACTAATTAATTAATTCTAATTGGACTCTTAATATATGTCAACATATATCATACTAATTAATTAATTTATTCCAACCTAATTCTCTTAATTAAATAATTATATTTTCTGGGCCTTATCGAAACCCAAAACTAATTAATTAATTCTAATAGGACTCACTTAGAATAAATATAATTTTTCTTCCAAATAATTATCCATTAAGACCAGATTGTGTCTAAACAACACCAAGGTAACTTGAGCTATTATGGGGACCAAGAGACATATTATTTATGGATACTAAAATGACCAAAATGCCCTTACAATTAAATTGTCATATTATATCATTTTAAATATTTACATTTATCACCATATGAAAATATTGACCCCAAGAATAATATTGCTAAAGTAATATCTCCGACCTACATGTAAACTGACAAAAATACCCTCTATGTAACACACATTAATGAGACAAGATAAATATACTAACACCTATCTCAAAGACATCTACCGTCCTTAGATCTCTAGTCTAATAATCCATGACTCACTTGAATGTACATGTTTATCATTGGAAGCTACCCAAAAGTACATATTCTAAAGTCACGTTCCTAGGGCTTTGGATCATTAGATTATCTTGGACAATCACAAGGGGGTGATTTAACCACACTAAGTGAGGCATAGAAAATCTGTTGTATGAGCCCGTCTTAACTACTAGAGTAATACACCCAGCATACAAGGATATTGATCCCACAAAAGAAATCTCACCCAACATACATCAAAGCATAAAACCCTAGCTTTGCCAAACTACTAACTCATACTCAAGTATGAAGGCATCAGTCCACACTGTAGCAGTAAAAGTCTGGTCTCTATAATTATAGTACTTTAAGAGAGACCACTACTACAGGTCCAGTTCTATGTATATGAAATATGCTTATGCATATGATATGACTGAACTACTCACTAATTCAAGGTAAATCATTCCTCATTGAAAATCATGGCACAATAGTCTTACCTTGATGAAATGCCCAGTTCCATCAAACGATTAAGAACTCAATTTTATTTGTGTGAGAAGTACCTATGGTCTATACCTTATTTTGAAGACTGACCCAACAAATAGACCATTACTTATCAAACTTGGACCATTAAATATGTAATAATATAAGGAACAAACTAAATTGAATGAATAAATATTTTATTGCAATATGTTCATACAAAATACATAGTTTTTGAGGGGATACGTCTAATAATCTCCAACTTATACTAGAAAGACTAAGAAACTCCATAAGTGCCTGCCCATATGATATCTAAGTGTCTGCAAAACACCTTTTCTGTCAAATCTTGGTAATTGTTGTTGGGATGTATGCCCACTTAGACTAGGTTTCTGATGTAAAAATCGAATGTTTTAATAAAAGAATTTATTTTCAAAAATTGTTTGTGAATCTACAATTTTAGTTGTACACAATTACGTTTGGAAAAGACCCATTGTGTTTAAGTAAGCGGTCCATGTGAATGGAGGTCTTTCACAGTAAGATATGGATCACGGGTTACTTAACACATAAACTTTTATTCTTAACCGATTGATAAGAATGGGAATCCCATCATGCATAGGTTATTATGGTGTGAATTCTAAATAGGGAATGGCTTACCTTTAGCCAGTGACTAGTCCACTCATTTCTTGACATAAGTGTATTTCGAATACGTAGAATAGGACCTGTAATAGTGGTTTCCAAAAGTACTATATGGTAGAAACCTAGACTACTACCGCTACAGCATGGACTAGTACTCTATGACTTGAGTATGAGTTGGTGGTCTGACGAAGTTGGAAGCATATGTTTTGATATGCTATAGTTGAGGTTCTATCGTAAGGCCAATATACTTGGGTATGTGTGATTAGTTAGTTAAGACAAACTTGTACAAGATAGTTTCTATATTATATCGCCCCTTGTGGTTGTTTGAATGAACTAAATATCCAGCGCCCTGGAAAACATGACTTGGATGTTTGCTTTAGGATAGCTCCATAGGAAAGTGAAAACAATCCTGGAAGTCGTGGATCATTGGACTAGAGGCCTAAGGATGGTAGATGTCATTTGGAGAGGTGTTAGTACACTTCTTCCTCTCTAATTGTACGGCGATGTACGACGATGTATAAAGGGTATTTTAGTCATTACACCTGTAGGTCGGAGACTTTGCTAACGCAACACTGTCCTTGGGGTCAATATTTCCTTATGGTAATATCAAGAAATATTTAAAATACAAAATACAGCTATTTATATGGCAAGTGTATCTTGGTTATTTTAGTAGCCAATGCGTTGTGTCTTTTGGTCCCTAGTATAGACCGTGAGTCCTAATTAAATACGGGCTAATGAATTCATCTTAAATTAAATGAAATTTATTTTATTTAAGTAGCCTAATTTAATTTTTGGGCTAGAATAAAATAAACGTCCATGGAGAGATAGAATTAATTAAATTAGTTTAGTGGGTTAATTAATTATTTAGGGCTTTGGCCTTGTTTGAATAATTAAAGAATAATCTGGGATTAAACTAATATAAGCTTATTAATTGGACTGGAAAAATTAATTATTAATTAGGCCATTACGTTGGTACTAATTAGAATAATTAATTAAGCCCAAATGGTTAAACTAAGAGTCCAATGCCCCAGTCGAGTTTAACCTAGAGTTTTATTTAGGTTAAACGGGAGGATTGGAAACAACGTCGTTGTTACAGAACACACTCTAAGAGATAGATTCTTCTCTGTGAAAGGCCAGGCGACTCTCTCTCCAGAAATATTCCCTAGCCTGTTAGTTGTTAACCAAATAGTAGTTAGGCAGGCCAAATACAGGAAGACCGAGAGTTTGGCGTTCGCATACATGTGAAGGAGAAGTAGGAAGCTTGCAAGAATTGCACCAGAGGCTTCTACCAACACACCTACCCCCGTTGCGCACGTTTCGGTCCAGTCACCTTTGAGAATCAGAAGGAGAGGTAAAAAATTTTAAAACCTCAGGATTAGGACTGGGTGTTACCGGCGCCGGCTAGGGCAGCCGGAGCCGGCACCGACCCTGTCTTGGAATCCCCTGTTGTGTTTTTCCAATTTTTTTATCTTCGCTTCCGCTGCGTGCCCTGTGTTTTCCCACTTTCCGTGCATCCAATTGGTATCAGAGAGTGAAGGTTTTGTGAAAATATAGGGAGTATGCATCTAGATGAATAAAACTGAACACATATGTGTGATTAAAATTTTAATCCTTCGCTATTTATGGTATGGATAGATTCTCTGTTAAACCTCGCGGGTGGACGTATAGGAATCTGTAATTTACTATTTTTCTTAGTAAATCGTGTAAGCCCAATGTTTATGGGTATAGGCAGTTGTTGGTTTTAGTTGATTTCATTGCATTAAGATTGAAATTGAAGAGCCAATGGCACCAAAAACCGTGCATAAAAATAGGGAAAATTCTCAGAGGAAATTCGCAAGAAAAAAAAAACTGCAGGAAGGAGCCGTCCAGAACTGAACTGGCATTGGCTAGACCGCCCGAACCGGCGTTGACTAGGGTCTGGAAGGCTGGTCCGCACTGTTTTCTCATGGGTCCTGGTTCTATGCGGCGGGTGCAGTGGACCACAGTTCAGATGGGTGGCTGATCCAGTGCGGTGGGTGCAATGGACTGAGGAATTTTTTTTTTAATTTCTCCTTGTAATTTTTCTTGCAATTTCTTTTGGTTTTGGGGTCCATACTAGGCGAAGTTAAGATTTTGCAATAGTTAATATTCAAGGAATATTTTTGCATGAAAAATATTAGTAAGGGATTTTAGGATTAAACATGACCATTAATTAATTAATTAATGTGTTTAATTCTATTACCTGGGCACTTAGGTTTAAAAATAGAAGAGCATGAAAACCTCTACTATTTTCTAGCATGCTATTTATTTTTAGTACCTATGTGCACATTTTCTCGAAGACCAAAGTCTTTGGGAATGTTTTTGACAAGGAAAATATTTTTCTACAAATTAAATGGTTATTTTAGCTGGAACAAAAATTAATCCTTAGATATTTTCTCAAAGGATTTAATCCTTGACATAGAAAATATATTGGATTTAGATGTTTTTGTAAGGTTAAAATAGAAAGCCATTTTGTTTTAGTTTGGCACAAGAAAAATTGTTTTGTCAAATAAACTTGAGACCAAAGTCTATTGAAAGTTTTAATTGGAAAATTTTTGAAATCATTAAGTTTTTAACATAAATAAAATTAGTCCATGGAAAAATTATCTAAGGATATAAACCTTGACATAGCTATTTTTATGGACTTAGACATTTTATTTTTGAGTTAAGGGAAAACTTAATGCAAATTTTCAAAAGGATATTTTTCAAAAAACCCTTGTTTTAGAAGACTAAGTGGGAGAGGGGTTCCAACAGCCCCACGGCTTCCGTCACGATCTTCATTTGAGATCGCGGGTCCCCTCGCGTCACCCTGGGAGTAAACCCGTATAGGATGGGGATACCACAAGGATCTAGATCTAATGGAGGAATGTAATTAATAATTCAGGGCACGTACTATGATCTGCCAGCAGCTCGTTGGAGGTTACTGTGCGAGGTATGTCCATAGGAAATAAGAGGAAACAACCATTCTCTCGATGGAGTTATCTTCTAAATTATTACCTAGAATGGAAATTAATTTCTGGTAGTTAACACACTTAGCTTAGGAAACTGTTAACCTTCCCAAGAAGCTATGCCAGCTTTCCTAAGAGCCAAATTGATTATTATAGTTTTGATATTAAGGATAAAGTGCATATATTTGTTTTGTTTTCACAAATTAAATCTTTTTTCTTTTATTTTTCGATTTTTCAGAAATGGTGGGAGGTTCTTTTTGTCCATTGGCCGTTATTCTCTGAGAGAATAAGCTAACAGGACCAAAGTATGTGGACTAGAAAAGGAACCTGGATATAATACTCACAGCAGAAGAGTATAAGTATATCCTTTATGAAACATACCCTGTTATCGGGAGGGTTCCACCACCAAGGAGCGTGAGGCTGAGAAGGCATGGAAGAAGGCCAACGAGATGGCTCGTTGTTACATGTTGGCCTCTATGTCTAATGTGCTCCAATCCAAACATGAGCACATGACCACTGCGTATGACATAACCCAATCATTATCCATGATGTTCGCGGATAAGAGTCGGCCAACAAGGCAGGAGGCTCTTCGAACCATCATCAACACTAAGATGGCTGAGGGAGCATCAGTCGAGAGCATATGCTCAAGATGATTGCTACTTTCAGGGAGGCTAAAATCTTAAGGGCTGTCATTGACCCCGAGAGCTAAGCGGGCATGGTTCTCGAATCTCTACCGGGTTCTTTTACTCAGTTCAAGTTGAACTATAATATGAACAAGTTGAACATGGGTTTGACTGAGTTGATGAAGGAGCTCCATATGGCGAAGAAGGTCATGAAGCCACAATCTAAGGCTATGATTGCTAAGGTTTCATCTTCTAGAACTGGGCCCAAGCCTAGAAAGTTCAAGAAGAAGAAGGGGAACGCAGTGATCCAGCCCAAAGACAAACCCAAGGGCAAGTGCTTCAAGTGTGGATTGAGGGGACACTGGAAAAATGAGTGTCCAGATCTTCAAGTCAAGAAAAACCCCATAGGTAATATTTTTTATCTAGAGTCTATATCAATGGTTGGATCAACTTCCACTTAGATTGTTGATTCAGAAGCCACTGATCTTGTCTGTAATTCCTTACAGGGGTTTAGAAAGATTTGAAGACTCCAGAAGGGTGAACATGGACTACGTATGGGAAATGGAGTACAAGTTTAGGCCCTTGCAATGGGAGAGTTGGATCTTGTATTTGATTGTAATAGAATAGTTATTTTTAAAAGATATTTTATGTATACCTGGATTTAGACAGAATTTGATTTCGATTGGGAAACAAATAAATCAAGGATATTCTATATCTTTCCATTCTAATATTTCTATCAATAGAGATGGAGAAATTTTATGTATTGGGCACATGTATGGGAATCTATTTTTCTTAAACCCTATTAACAATCAATTCAATAACGCTCGATCTGAACCTTTAACAAGGAAGAGAAAGACTAATGTCAATGACTCTTATCTCTGGCATCTAAGGTTGGGGCATATCAACTCAACCAAGATTCAGTGGTTGATCCATGATGGGCCTTTAGGCTCATTGAGATTGGAAAATTGGCCTCACTGTTAGTCCTACCTGATGGGAAAGATGACCAAAAGATCATTTGCCCTTAAGGCGGATAGTGCCAATGAGGTATTGAGTTTTGTTCACACTAATGTGTATGGTCCCCTGTCTATACCAACAAGAGGAGGTTTTGAGTACTTCATCACTTTCACGGATGATTGTACAAGGTTTGGTTACATTTACCTGATGAGATGCAAGTCTGACTCTTTTGACAAGTTCAAAGAGTTCAAGGTTACAGTGGAGCGTCGGACAGGTAAATTGATCAAAACCTTATGATCGGATTGTGGTGGAGAGTGCCTCCTTGGTGAATTCAAGGATTACATAGTACATCATGGGATGGTATCCCAGCTCTCTATGTCGGGGACACCCCAGTAGAACGGAGTAGCTAAGAGATGGAATAGGACATTAATGGAAATGGTCCGAAGCATGATGCCTTATGCTACTATTCTAGTATCTTTTTGGGGATATGCCTTGGAAACAGCAGCATATATTCTGAACTTAGTGCCTTCCAAGTTAGTACCTAGGACTTCTTATGAGATATGGACTGGGCATAAGCTAAGTCTGAATCATCTCAGGATATGAGATTGTCCAGCTTATGAACTGGTCAAGGGAGACAAGTTGAAAGTAAGATCAGAATTATGCTATTTTGTTGGGTATCCAAAAGGGACAAAGGGTGGTTATTTTTATCATCCCAAAGAGCAGAAGATACTAGTTAGTGCCAATGCTAAATACTTAGAGGATGATCAAAGTACTTTCACGAAATATTCAACTAAGTTGGAACTAAATGAGAAGTTATCTTCAAAAGTAACTTTTTCTGACCCGATTGTGGAACAAGAAGAGGCACAACCTCAAGAGCCTGTACAAATAAAGCCTCGTCGTAGTAGGAAAGTGTCTAGGGTTCTAGAAAGGTAGACTAGAGAAGCTTTCGAGCTGATCTCCGACCATCAGGAACAAGACCCTACTAGATACGAGGAGGCTATTGCTGATGCCGATGCAAATGTGTGGCACGAAACAATGAAAACTGAGATTGAGTCTATGTATCTCAATTAGGTTTGGGATCTTGTAGCTTCACCTGAAGGGATAAAACCTATAGGGTGTAAGTAGGTATACAAGAGAAAAAGGGGAGTAGATGGGAAGGTGGAATGCTTCAAAGCTAGGCTTGTGGTGAAATGGTATACTCAGAAAGAAGGAATCGACTATGAGGAAACCTTTTCCCCGGTAGCCATGCTTAAGTCCATCCGTATCCTCCTTACCATCGCATGTCATTATGACTACGAGATATGGCAAATGGATGTCATGACGGCATTTTTAAATGGCCATCTTAGTGAAGATATCTATATGCCCCAACCGAAAGGCTTTATTGCTAAAGGCCAAAAGCATATGGTTTGCAAGCTTAAGAAGTCCATTTATGGACTTAAACAAGCATCGAGAGGATGGAACATTCATTTTGATGAGACTGTAAAGTCTTATAGTTTTGTTTGAAACGAGGATTAACCATGCGTGTATAGGAAACTTGAAGGCATTAATGTAGTTTTTCTTGTCTTGTATGTAAATGACATTCTACTCATTGGAAATAATGTAGGGTCATTATCATCTACAAAGGTTTGGTTGTCTAGTCAATTCAGTATGAAGGACTTGGGAGAAGCCAACTACATTCTCATGATTAGACTTCTTAGAAATAGGAAGTAGAGAATGTTAGGATTATCCCATGTGGCATACATTGACAAGATGCTAGCCAAGTAAAGTATGGACTCATGCAAGGGAGCTCTAATTCCTTGCAGACATGGGTTGTCAATTTCTTCAAGGGACTATCCTAAGTCTCAAGAAGAAAATGACAGAATGAGTAGGATTCCCTACGCTTCGGCTGTGGGAAGTCTCATGTACACCATGCTGTGTACTAGGCTAGATATCTACTTTGCTGTAGGCTTGGTTAGCAGATATCATTCAAAATCTGGGGAGGTGCATTGGCAAGTTGTAAAGCATATACACAAGTACCTCAAGGGGACGAGAGATTATATGTTGTTTTATAGGGTTGATGACTTAGTTCCTATAGGATATACAGACTTAGACTTCTAGGCGGATAAGGATGAGAGAAAATCCACTAGTGGATATATCTTCACCTTGTTTGGAGGAGCTATTTCATGGTGCCTTAGAAATAACGGCAGCTTTGGAGGCATCCAAAGAAGCAGTCTGGCTCCAAAAGTTCCTTTCAGAACTTGGAGATATGCTACACATTGATAGGCCGATTGTGATGTATTGCAACAACATTGGAGCAGTATCACAAGCAAAAAAACCCAGGAACCACAAGAAGGGGAAGCATATCGAGAGGAACCACAAGAAATCTCACCCAACAAACATCAAAGCATATAACCCTAACTTTGCCAAACCACTAACTCATACTCAAGTGTGAAGGTATCTGTTCACATAGTAGCAGTAATAGTATGGTCTATATAATTACAGTACTTTAAGAGAGACAATTACTACAGGTCCAGTTCTATGTATATGACATATGCTTATGCATATGATGTGAGTGAACTACTCACTGATTCAAGGTAAATCATTCCTGATTGGAAATCATGGCACAATAGTCTTACCTTGATGAAATACCTAGTTCTATCAAACGATTAAGAACTCAATTTTATTTGTATGACAAGTACCCATGGTCTATACCTTACTGTGAAGAAAGACCAAACACATAGACTATTACTTATCATACTTGGATCATTAAATATGCAATAATATAAGGAACAAACTAAATTGAATGAGTAAATATTTTATTGCAATATGTTCATATAGAATACATAGTCTTTGAGGGTATACTTCTAATAATCTCCCACTTATACTATAAAGACTAAGAAACTCCATAAGTGCTAACCCATATGACATCTAAGTGTCTGTAAAACACCTTTTCTGTTAAATGCTTGGTAATGGGTGCTTGGATGTATGCCCTCTTAGACTAGGTTTCTGATGTAAAAATCGAATGTTTTAATAAAAGAATTTATTTTCAGAAATTGTTTGTGAATCTACAATTTTAGTTGTGCATAATTACGTTTGGAAAAGACCCATTGTGTTTAAGTAAATGGTCCGTGTGAATGGAGGTCTTTCACAGTAAGGTATGAATCATAGGTTACTTAACACATAAACTTTTTGTCTTAGCCGATTGATGAGAATGGGAATCCCATCATGTGTAGGTTATTATGGTGTGAATTCTAAATGGGAAATGGCTTACCTTTAGCCATTGAGTAGTCCACTCACTTCATGACATAAGCGTATTTCGAATACGTAGAACCGGACTTGTAGCAGTGGTTTCTAAAAATACTATATGATAGAAACCTAGACTACTACCGCTACAGCGTGGACTAGTACTCTGTGACTTGAGTATGAGTTAATGGTCTGACGAAGCTAGAAGCATATTCTTTAATATGCTATAGTTAAGATTCTATCGTAGGGCCAATATACTGGCATGTTGGGTATGTGTGATTAGTTAGTTAAGACAAACTTGTACAAAATAGTTTCTATACTATATCGCCCCTTGTGGATGTTTGAATGAACTAAAAATCCAGGGCCCTAGGAAACATGACTTAGATGTTTGATTAAGGATTGCTCCCTAGGAAAGCAGAAACAATCTAGGATGTCGTGGATCATTGGAGTAGAGGCCTAAGGATGATAGATGTCATTTGGAGAGATGTTAGTACACTTTTTCCTCTCTAAATGTACGACGATGTATTGAGGGTATTTTAGTCATTACACCTGTAGGTCGGAGACTTTGCTAACACAGCACTGTCCTTGGGGTTAATATTTACTTATGGTGATATCAGGAAATATTTAAAATACAAAATACAGCTATTTATATGGCAAGGGTATCTTGGTCCCTTTAGTAGCTAAGACGGTGTGTCTTTTGGTCCCCAGTATAGACCGTGAGTCTTCATTAAATATGGGGTAAAGAATTTATCTTAAATTAAATGGAATTTATTTTATTTAAGTAGTCTAATTTAATTATTGGGCTAGAATAAAATAAACGTCCATGGAGAGAGAGAATTAATTAAATTAGTTTAGTGGGTTAATTAATTATTCAGGGCTTTGCCCCAATTTGAATAATTAAAGATTAATCTGGGACTAAATTAATATAGGATTATTAATTGGACTAGTTTATTTGGGCTGAAAAAATTAATTATTAATTGGGTTATTAGGCTGGTTCTAATTAGAATAATTAATTTTGCCCAAAATGTTAAACTAAGAGTCCAATGGCCCAGTCCAGTTTAACCTAAGGTTTTATTTAGGTTAAACAGGGGGATTGGAAACAACGTCGTAGTTACAGAACACACACTCTAAGAGATGAATTCTTCTCTGTGAAAGGCCAGGCGTCTCTCTCTCCAGAAAAATTCCCTAACCTATTAGTTGTTCACCAAACAGTAGTTAGGCAGGCCAAATACTTGAAGATCGAGAGTTCAATGTTCACATACATGCGAAGGAGCAGTAGGAGGCCTGCAGGAATTGTACCAGAGGCTTCTACCAGCATACCTACCCTAGTTGCGCACATTCCGGTCCAACTACCTTTGAAAACTAGAATGAGATGTAAAAAAATTTAAAACCTCGGGATTTGGACAGAGCGTAACTGGCGCCGGCCCTGTCTTGGAATCCCCTGTTGTGTTTTTTCCAGTTTTTTTATGTTCGCTTCTGCTACGTACCCTGTACTTTCCCGCTTTCTGTACCTTTAATGGGATCCACCAAATTGTTGGTAGGGAAAATCTAATCAACCACGTTCTCCTATTTTTGGATGAACTCCTGGATGAGGTGATACTTTTTCTCTATGTGCTTGACCTTCCGATGGTTTCGATGTTCCTTGCATTGTAACACTGCTCCAAAGTTGTCACAATTAAAGGTGACAAGCCTATCCTTGTGTAGTACTACTCCAAGTTCTATAAGGATCTTCCAGAGCCACACAACTTCTTTAGAAGCTTCTGAAGGAGCAACGAACTCAGCTTCCATGGTAGAATCAGCAATGCAAGATTGGTTGATACTTCTCAATGAAATAGCTCCTCCAAACAAAGTGAAGACATATCCACTAATGGATTTTCTTTCATCTTTATCTGCCTAGAAGTTTGAGTCTATGTAACCGGTAGAAACCAAATCATTCGCACGATATACTAGCATATAATCTCTCGTTTCATTGAGATATTTAAGTATATACTTTACGGCTTGCCAGTGGGCTTCCCTTGGGTTTAACTGATATCTACCAACCCTACGTTCTGCAAAGCAGATATCTGGTCTAGTACAAAGCATGGCATACACGAGACTTTCCACAGTTGAAGCATAAGAGATCCTACTCATTTTCTACTTGTCTTCCTATATCTGAGAACACTACTTGGAAGATAAGAATAATCTATTTATAAAGGGTATAATACCCCCGTTACATTGATCCATGCTGTACTTAACCAATAACTTGTTAATGTAAGCAGACTAGGATAAGCCTAACACTTTTTGCTTCCTATCTCTAAGAAGCTTAATGCCTAGAATGTAGCTAGTTTCTCCCATGTCTTTCATACTAAATTAACAACATAGCTAAACTTTAATGGATGACAATATCCTCACAACATTTCTAATAAATAGAATGTCATCCACATAAAGTACTAAGAAAATCACTTTGGCACTGTCTGATTTCCTATACACATATGGTTTATCCATGTTTTGAATGAAACCATAAGCTTTCAACATTTTATCAAAACGTATATTCCATGCTCGTGACGCTTGCTTAAGTCCATAAATGACTTCTTAGGCTTACTAACCATTTGTTCTTAACCTCAAGCAACAAAACCTTCGGGCTAGGACATATTGATGTTTTCGCTAAGTTAGCCATTTAAGAAGGTTGTCTTGACATCCATCTACCATATCTTGTAGTCATAATAACATGTGATCCCTAAAAGAATTCGGATAAACTTAAGCATAGCTATAGGTGGAAATGTTTCCTTATAATCAATCACTTCTTTCTGAGTATAACCTTTTGCAACTAACCTTTCTTTATAGGCGTTGATCGTTCCATCTGCACCTCTCTTTCTCTTGCATACCCACTTACACCTAATGGGTTTTATCCTAATAGGCACAGTGATAAGATCCCAGACCTAATTTTGGTACATGAACTCAATCTCGACATTCATGGCTAGTAGCCATATATCTGCATTAGCATCAATAATGACCTCATCGTATCTAGTGGGATCTTATTCCTGATGATCAGAGACTAGATCATAGATCTCTCCCATTTACCTTTCTGGAACTCTTATGATTATCCCATTACGGTAAGGCTCAGTTTGTATAGGAACATCCGATTATGTTTCTCTTGGTTCCTCGATCAAGGTGCTAGAATTACCTAAATTGAATTAGTGACCAACTTCTCTTCTAACTCTATTCTGCTTGAATACATGATGGACGTAACTTGTTCATCCTTTAGGTATCTAGCATTATTACTAACAAATACTTTATGCTCTTGTGGATGATAGAAATATCCACCCTTGTTCCTTTTGGATATATAATGAAGTAGCATAACTCTGATCTTACTTCTAGCTTACTTTCTTTTGTCAGCACATAAGTTGGACACTCTATATCTTGAGATGGTTTAGACTGGGCTATCGTCTAGTCCACATTTTATAGGGTGTCTTAGGTACTAATTTGGAAGGCACCAAGTTCCAAATATATGTCGTTATTTCTAAGGCATACCTCGAAAAAGAAATAGGAAAAGATGCATGACTTATCATGCTTTTGACTATTTCTATCTAAGTTCTATTTCTTCTCTCAACTACTCAGTTCAGTTAGGGAGTCCCAAGTACAGTTAACTGAGATACTATGCCATGATGTACCAAGGAATCCTTAAACTCAACGAGGAGGTACTCTCCCCCAAAATCCGATCTCAAAGTTTCAATTAGTTTACCTTGTTTGACACTCTACTTCAGCCATAAACTCCTTAAATTTATCAAAAGAATCAGACTTGCACCTCATCAGATAAATGTAACTAAAACGAGTGTGATCATCTGTGAAAGTGATGAACTATTAATAGACTCCTCTAGTTGGTGTAGCCATTAGACCACAAACACCCATATGAACTAGTGCTAGTATTTTTGTGGCTCTATCTACCTTTTTGGTAAAAGATGTTTTGGTTATTTTACCTTCAAGGCAATATTCACACTGAGGTCATTCTTCCGGTCTCAATGAACCTGAAAGCTTATCATGGATTGGCCTTTGAATCCAATTGGGATTTATATGTCCCAATCTTACATACCACAAATATGAATCATTTGGTATGGCCTTTCTCTTTTGATTATTTTGATTTTGAATAGGACGTATATAAAAAAGATTCCTATACATGTTTCCTGTACAAATTAAATTACCATCTCAACTATTGAAAACACCAGAATGGAAAGAAAAAGAATATCCTTGATTCATCAATTTGGAAACTGAAATTAAATTCTATTTAAAACAAGAAAAATATAAATATCTTTTAAAATAAACTTCTTTTTACAATCAAAATTAAGCTCCAGATCTCCCACTGCTTCAACCCATATTCTTGCTCCATTGCCTACTTGAAGTCCATGCTCACCTTTACTAAGTCTCATTGTCCTTTTAAACCTCTGCAGAGAGTTACAAACATGGTCAGTAGCTCTAGAATTAGCTATCCAGGAAGATATTGATCCAACAATCAAAATAGAATCTAGGTATAGAGAAATACCTGAAGTAGACTTGGCTATGAAGTCCGGACAATCTTTCTTCTAATGCCCCTTTTTGCCACACCTGAAATATTTACCTTTGGGCTTACTATTGGGCTTGCCCTAACTAGATGGTATGGGTTGGGCCCTTGCATTGTTCTGCACCTTCTTCTTCTTGAATTTCTTAGGCTTTTCCTTAATTCCAGAAGAAGAAGCAGAACAAGAGACCAAAACCTTTGACACTGGCTTTATTATCTTCTCCACCGTCTGAAGCTCTTTCATAAGCTCTGTGAGATTCATATCCAACTTGTTCATGTTATAATTCAACTTGAAATAAGAATATGAATCATGCAGAGTTTCGAGAACCAAGTCAATTTGGCTCTTAGGATCTATTGTCGATCCTAGACCTTGGTCTCTTTGAAATAAGCAATCATGTTGAGTAGATACTCTTGAACCGATACCCCCATAGCCATCCTAATGTTCATGATTGCCCTGAGAGCTTTGTGAAACCCCACCTAAAGCCAACCTTAGAGTAAGGGGATTGAAATGCATATCATGTCATTCTGCATAATATATATATATATATATATATACTTTTTGAATGATTTTATGTGCTTTAGAATTGTGGTTTATAGGTTAAATGGCTTATTTATGCTTGTTGGGTAGGAAGGATAAAAAGATAATTTTGCTTGAGGTCAAAATAGGAAGATGGCTCGAGGTTTAGATAAGAAGAATATTTAGGTGAGAAAATAAGAACAAGAGTTAGTGTGGTTAAGTGGGTGGAGCTTTGTGAATTAATCTCTAAGGTCATGAGTTTAAATCCCATCACTTAAGTTTTATTCATGATTATCATAGCTATGTTTGAATTTTTTATTTTCTTTCATTCCTTAAAGATAGAAATGTTGTCTTAAGGGAGACATGAAGATAATGTCTTGAGTATGTGATCATGTCCTAAAAAGAATTCTAGAGGAATTCTTGTCCCCTTTAATCTTTCTAGCCTTGTCCTAACCTTTTTGAAACTTAAACTATCCTTAATTCACTAATCCATTTTTAATACCAAAAATCCTGTGATAATCCCCTAGCAATGGAATTCAAAAATCAGCTCTTGAGGATAGTGGATTGCCAAAAATAGGGAGAAGAATTAGGATGGGTTCCCAAGAGAAATAAATCACCATAGTTATACCTTCAATCCTACCTTCGTTTTGTTCATGATTTTAGTAAAGGAAAATCTGGAAATTTTCCAGAATTTTTGCAGAATGGGTTTCGAAAATTTCAGCCAACATTCTTACCCTGTTTGCTGCCAGAAAAATGGTCATTTCATGTGAGGTTGAAGGCTGAAAATTCTGAGAATTTTCGGACTGCACAAACTTTTCAAAACCAGAAAATTTCCTGCAGCAATTCGCTGTTTTGAAGCTGGAATTGAAGCCATCTTTTGGTAATCAAATCAGCTGGAACATCCTCTATTTTCTCCAGAAAGAAGGCTGGAAAACTACCATTAGAAGACCTCCAAACACCCTCAAAAACCAGCTGCATATCGGGCCAAAGAACGCAGAAAATTCTGCACAAAAAAACCATCATCATTTGAAGCTCTTGAACAATTGAAACTAGAAAATTTTCCAGCTTGGTTCTCAAGGCCAAGGCTGAAAATCACCATTCAAACCTCTAAAAATTGGACCTTGTTCAGCCATAGACTGAACACCATTGACCTCCCTACTTACCTTGAGTGTTTGGACTCCATGATCACACTTCAAAAAGCTCCTAAGATCACTCTATCCAAAACTCATTTGAACTTCAAAATAATTACAGAATTTTTGCTCCATTAAAACACTCTTGTAGCAAGTGATTAACCAGAAATTTCTCTGCTATCATAGACCATTTTCGGCCAGTGTTAAAACCTGAACAGTCTCCATTCTTGGCATTAAACCTAGCATGTTCAGCCTACACCATTAAAGAGCAAAGAGACCTCCCATGATCAACCACCATTAACTAATCTTCTACCTCAAATAACTCCTCATTTTCCTCCATTTGAATTTCAAAAAACTGAACACTCTCTCTCCTTCTTGCTAAGGCCAAAACTCCTAATTGCACAAGACCATTCGGCCAGCAATAATCCCAGAAATTCGTGAGCCATTTTTCTCTCAAACTCTCTGAAAACTCCAAGAACACGCACTTAACCTCTTCATGCCTAAACCTATCCTAAACATCTCCAATCACTCTCAAATACACCAGATCAATCATACATAATCCCTAGACTTCATTTTTTGTCTTTATAACACAAAATCACATAAACTAGAATTTTCGAACAGATTAAAATCAGCTTTTTTCTTGAAGGTCCCAAGAACATCAAAAGGTAAAACAAGAACAACCTTCTTGTTCATCCTCTTCTATTCAATTTTTATTGTTCCATTCTAATGCTCTCTCTCTCTCTCTCTCTCTCTCTCTCTCTCTCTCTCTCTCTCTCTCTCTCTCTCTCTCTGGTCGAAATGATAATGGCCAACCATGGCTATTTTTCGGACATCACAAGACTCTCAATCGCGTGGACCTTCACTAATCAAGAAATCTTCCTCAAATGATCATCTATCAAGTATTTCCTCTTAAATCCTCCTTTTAATTTCTGAATTCATGTCTCTTAAATGTTGATAGGAAGATTGAATATGAGTGGGGGATTGAGTATATGTATGCGGATGAAGGGGCTGGAGTTAGGTCATGAGGGTTGATATATATGATTAAGCTTTACAGATTTTTCTTTTGAATCAATGTATGCTCATCATGATTAGTGAGATTTATGGATGTTTGAAGCATGTTGGATGTTATGACACCAAAGGTGATTAGGCTTTTATGTTCTTATTTTTCATTGAAGCCATGAATGATGATTATACCTAATAGGAAAATAGCCATATGATTGTATGTGTTAATTTAAATATATGTCCATGAATAGATTAGCCTATTAGTTGATGTTTGGGAATGTGTTCATGAATCTTTTCTAGCAATAGGGAAATCATGGTGAAAGATTATTTTCTTGTTAATGCTAGGTTATTTTTATTAACAAATTTTATTACTTTAATTAGAATTACTGCTATATTTTTCTCTATGAAATTCGAAATTGGCTAGGAAGGTTTGGATTAGAATGTTAATTAAAATATTAATATTTTATTAGTCAAATAAATAATTTCTTTTATTAAAAAAATATAATAATAAATAAAATCCATTATAAAATATATAAATATATATATATATATATATATATATATAAAATATTAGAATCAAGTGACCATGTAGACCATAACTAAAACTTCTACCTATATCCATAAATATTATTTATATTAAGATTTATTTATTATTTTATAATTAAAAAATAAATATAATTCATTTATTATTAATTTTATTGGTCATTCATTATCTACTAATCATTAATTAAAAATTAAGTGTAATTTATTATTTATTTATTTATAATAACAATATTTAAATATTAACATTTACCAATATTATTTAGGACTTAGTATTATTCAATATTTAACACTAGTTTATTTATTAGTAATACTACTCATAATTTATTATGTGAAACTATAAGTTATTGGTATTTATTTTAGGACCCTTAGTTATTTTAATTATCAAGATAGATTTATTTTATAAAATACTTTATCAGCTAGTAGTAAAGCCTAAGTCACTATGGTCAAGGTGAGTTGTGGTTGTGACTAGTTGAACTAAGAATTATTTATGTAAGACAGATATGGTCCGAAGGTTATCTAATACTTTGTGTTTACCCTAGGCAGGGTAAGGTTGACCTTGGAAGATTTTTGAGTTCAAGAAGAGCAAAGGATCAAGTAAGCTCCTGCATGGAGTCATTTGAAGACTAAAGTTAATATGGCAAGCTGATGTGTCTGGACTTGGGTATAAAAATCATACAAAAACTAAGCACATTCCCAATCAAGTTTAAATTAAAACGTTAAACCCAAATCACACATATGAGCAAGCGTACTCATCATTAACTGAGCATAGGGTTCAAACGAGTGTCGATCCTCAAGGAACAAGTAGACATTAATTACCGTTCTTCAATTGTTTAACCGACTCGATAAAATAAAATTGAAATAAAATAAAACAAAAGAAAATAAACAAAAATATATACATGTCAAGGATGTAGATTTATATAATTCAAACCATTGATTAGACAACTATGATCATAAAGTACCCAATCTCTATCATAACTAATTATTCTCTTGGCATCATGAAGAATTAAAATAGACTCACTTCTTTCTCAATCCATGAATCCCTATCTTCTAGGTAACTTAGTATCACATACTCTGCCTCAACCAGTCTTACCTAAAAGATGCATTAAACACAATTCTTTGATTAAGTCCCATTCTCGGGCAAACTTAACCCATGAAATTAACCAATTGAAACCATATTCTGGCAGACATCAATTAACCTTCAATTACTCTGTTCTTGCAATTAACCCCATTTTCAGGCAAGTTAAAAGGCAAAAAATATGAAATCAATCAATTTAAACCATCAACCCTATTCTCAAGCAAGTTAATGGCACAATCAATTGATCTCACAATCAACCCAAGTAATTAAATACCGAGAATAACAATCAGTTAATCAAAAGATCAAATAACTCTAAATACCATGAACATCTAAACCAATGTCAAATTACAATAAAACAATTAAAACATCATTGTCAAGAAAAGAAAACAAAGTAAAAGAAAGCACTCATAGACAAGCCTCTTTCTTCTTCCTTTGAAGACCTTCTTGTACAACCTTCCTTGAATTGAAGAATTCCTCCTTGGATTGAGTGATTTCTATGATGAATAGTGAATTCTCCCTCTTTTCCCTTGTGTTTTTCATCTATTTATAGGCTTAAGAAGTACCTAAACTCGTAGGTACAAAGTTCTTGGCCGAGTAGAAGTTGAAAGATATTAAAACTCCTCTGGTTTCAAAAAACGCGTAGATAAATCGCAGCACCGCCTCAACGATAGAACACAGCCAGCGCCGGCTGTGTTTTGCTTCTCCACTTGTTCGTCAATTTTTTTCCAAATTTTGCGCATAAGTTCCAGAATTCAGCTGGCGCCGGTTCCACCCTTACAGCCGGCACCGCCTCTGCTCTGTTTCGTGACGGTTTTGCTTCGTTTTACCTAAAAATCTGAAATAATGAACAAAATACCTTTCCAAGGGTAAAATCTCAAATATGAAAAAATATGCTAGTTATTGCACAAAATATCTTATAAAAGAGTCTCAAATAACTAGGCAAAGTATGACTAATTTAGCCCCTATCATATTCCCTCACACTTAGCTCTTTGCTTGTCCTCAAGCAAAGTATCAAGAACAAGTAGGAAAAACACAAGGTTTCAATCAAGTCACTCAATCAGTTCCAAAACCATATCTTCAATGATTTCTTCATTCATGAACATAAAACATATGATACTAAATCTTTCACAACCAATGCAAGACTTGTGTAGTGATAAATGACTTAGTAGAACCATCTCAATACTTCACAATATTCTCAAACCATTGGAAAGAAGTCAGTTCAAAAAGAATATGCATTCCATATGCTTACTTTTCATACATTCTCTCCACTAATCCGAGACATATCATGGTTCTACTTAGATCAGGTAGGACTTTTAAGCTTGTAATGTAAGGCTAAAGGCTTGTAGTGTGGCTTAGCAAACGAAGGATATAGGAAAATCAAAAATCAAAGAAAAACTAAGAGTTAGCAAGAAAAAGGGTAACCAAAATAAATCTATAATTTCCAACTTTTCTTACTCTCCTATTCCAAGAATCAATCAAACCATAACCTTATATGACAAACCTTATGCACTTCAAGCAAATCCTGCATTGTTCTCTTTTTCTTTCCACTCTTCTTGTCATTAACTATTTTTCTCACAAGATTACTCAATTTTCCAGCAATGGTGTCAAGTGTTTTATATGAACTTAACTTTTACAGTTCAACCACCATCCCTTTTGTGATCTTTTTTTCTTTTTTTTCTCTTTTTTTTCTTTCAATTCTCTTTTCTTTTACTCCTCTTTTGTTTTCACTCCTGCTGTTCTTTCTCATTTTTCAGCCCAAAATTTTTTTCTTTCTTCCTCAATTTTTTAATTTCTTTCTTCCATTCTACTTCCTTTCTTTTCCCAGCTCCACTTGTAATTGATCCATGACTGAAAGTAACAAGTCATGATCTTTATCCCTGCATTCTTTCTCATCATACATATACTTTCATCCTTCAAGAGTATAAAGATTTGGAAAATTATACAAACTCTCAACACAAACAATGGCCAAAATATTGTGACGGGTTTTAATGAAAGAAATCAACAATTTAGGCTAAAAAATAGGCACTATGGACATTATGAAAATAGGTAGGCTTGAAAAGCTCAAACTATCCAAAGAAGTATTCAAGTAAGCTCATCCTTAAGTTAAATCATGGTTGCCTTTCTTATTTCGCCTTAAGAGGTATTCAAGTAAGTTCTAGAATGCTCCATGAATTTTAGAGAAAAAAAAAAACAGGTTTAAGAACAATGCAAAGTATTTGATCAAGACCTACTTTGTCCAAGTGAGTGCAAAAAGTCATGCATAAGCTATAAATGATCTAGAACATATGCTCTATAATCCATCATAAAGACATGCAAAAAACAAAAAATATAGCTTGAAATCTCGAAGAAAGTCAAAAAAAATTTTGAAATTTTTTTGAAAATTTTGCTCACAAGAAGGATAAAGTATATGTATAGAAGAATTTTCAATCGAATCACTCCCCCACACTTAAACTGGACATTGTCATCAATGGCCAAATAAATATAACAAGGAAGAAGGTGCCATAGGACCAAAAATAAAGGAGAAAAAAGAAAGAAAGAAAATACATCCATACATTGTGCTCAAAATAAAATTGATAAAAACTTGGATAAAGTATATCACCAAACCACTCCCCCACACTTAAATTGGACAATGTCCTCATTGGCAAAAATTAAACATAAGAAAGCATCTCCAAAGGGACTAAAAATAATAAGGGGTTAGAATATTTAAGTAATACTGCCCAGGTGCAATAATGCTCCAATAGATATCCAAACTGGAGGTAAAGAGAAGGGCTTGTCCAAGAGGACTTTATTCCTATAAAACAAAACACAAATAAAAGTACAAGGAAAATAATAATAAAATAAAAACATACCTAAATAAAAGAAAACAAACTAAAGAAAAAGACTAAAATAAAACAAAAACTGTTCACACTCATCATGCTTTCTCAGCAAACATTTTGAAAAGAAATTAAAGGTTAACATAGAAGATAGGCATGATGAATATAGAATGGAGAGAGGTTTTTGAAAAATAAAAGGTTTATGAAAATGATTTGTCTCAGTAAAGCCAAACACATAAACCTCATTCTCTAACATTCCTTTAGACACATAAACATCTTTTTATATATGGGTGCACATGGTATCTAACGGATGCATCAACTTTGAAATAAGCAATTCCCCCTTCAAAAGAATTTTTACAATTAAAATTCCCCTTAAAACTGAGCAATTGTGTTCTAAAAGATGGGATAAAAAAAATCCTTACTTTTCTACACATCTACAAAAACTAAGTTACCTCCTATTGAATGGGGTGAAGGGTAGAGATTATCACCATCCTCCAAAGACTTTTTACGATATAGTATTGAAAAATCCAACGCCTTGAAGCATGATAAATTCAACACATCATTATTTGGACCCATATTCTCCGAGAATAGAAGAGGAACCTAGGAAACCATGTGACAAAGAGAGGTTAGGATTATTAGCACATAGAGAAGAATTGAATACCTCCCTTCCCATATTAGATAATTGTCCCTCATAGCATTTCTCCTTGGAGATTCTCTTGTTCAAATGTATGGGCCAGCATGAACTTATGATTCTCCTCAACAATCTTAACTAAGTGTTTCATTTGCTCACACAATCGTTAGGAAGCTTCTTCATGCCACTGAACAGATAAATTTATAGTGGCAACAAAAGAATTCACTAATGCTTCTAATAACGTCTCACTAAAAACATCAACGTGAGCTTGTAATTTTGCCAATCAATACACTAATATATATATATATATATATATATATATATATATATTTGAATGCAAGAAAAATGATGAACATGTAATAATGATGAATAATGCTATATAATTCATGAAGACATGATAAAAAGAACAAAACAAAATGACCAAAATAAAAATTGTTTCAAATAGCAAAAATGACTTCACTACTTTCCACGACCTACACCTATAAAAGACAAGAAGAAAGTTAGATAGCCAAAATTCATATTTAAAACAAAATTAAAAGAAGAAAAAGTTAGTAAAATTAAATCACTAAATATACAATATATACAAACAAACAAAGATAAGTTAGTGATTATGAACATGTATATACCCATTTACATATTTACAACATATAGCTAAATTACAATACAATTATACAAACAACAACATAGGCACTTCATACAAGGAATGTATATACATATTTACATATTTAATTATTTACATATTTACATGGTTAAATCAATAAAATCCAAGCTTTCATGCTATTGTTCCCTGGCAACAGCGCCAAAAACTTGATGTGTCCGGACTTGGGTATAAAAATCATACAAAAACTAAGCACATTCCCAATCAAGTTTAAATTAAAACGTTAAACCCAAATCACACATATGACCAAGCGTACTCATCATTAACTGAGCATAGGGTTCAAACGAGTGTTGATCCTCAAGGAATAAGTAGACATTAATTACCGTTCTTTCATTGTTTAACCGACTCGATAAAACAAAACCGAAATAAAATAAAACAAAATAAAATAAACAAAAATATATACATGTCAAGGATGTAGATTTATGTAATTCAAACCATTGATTAGACAACTATGATCTTAAAGTACCCAACCTCTATCATAACTAATTATTCTCTTGGCATCATGAAGAATTAAAATAGACTCACTTCTTTCTCAATCCATGAATCCCTATCTTCTAGGTAACTTAGTATCACATACTCTGCCTCAACCAGTCTAACCTAAAAGATGCATTAAACATAATTCTTTGATTAAGTCCCATTCTCAAGCAAACTAACCCATGAAATTAACCAATTGAATCCATATTCTGGCAGACATCAATTAACCTTCAATTACTCTGTTCTTGCAATTAACCTTATTTTTTAGGCAAGTTAAAAGGCAACAAATATGAAATCAATCAATTTAAACCATCAACTCTATTCTCAAGCAACTTAACGACACAATCAATTGATTTCGCATCAACCCAAGTAATTAAATACCAAGAATAACAATCAGTTAATCAAAAGATCAAATAACTCTAAATACCATGAACATCTAAACCAATGTCAAATTACAATAAAATAATTAAAACATCATTGTCAAGAAAAGAAAAGAAAACAAAGTAAAAGAAAGCAGTCATAGACAAGCCTAATTCTTCTTCCTTTGAAGACCTTCTTGTACAACCCTCCTTGAATTGAGTGATTTTCTATGATGAATAATGAATTCTTTCCATTTTCCCTTATGTTTTTTTTTTAATCTATTTATTGGCTTAAGAAGTACCTAAACTCGTAGGTACAAAGTTCTTGGCCGAGTAGAAGTTGAAAAATACTAAAACTCCTCAAGTTTCCAAAAACACGTAGAAAAATCGCAGCATCGCCTTAAGGACAAAACACAGCCGGTGCCGCCTGTGTTCTGCTTCTCCACTTGTTCACCGATTTTTCTCCAAATTTTGCGCATAAGTTCCAGATTTCAGCCGGTGCCAGTTCCAGCCTTACAGTCGGCGCCTTCTCTGTTCTGTTTCACTACGGTTTGCTTCATTTTACCCAAAAATCTGAAATAATGAACAAAATACCTTTCCAAGGGTAAAATCTCAAATATGAAAGAATATAACTAATTATTACACAAAATGTCTTATAAAAGAGCCTCAAATAACTAGGCAAAGTATGACTAATTTAGCCCCTATCACAAGCCAAACTCAATGTATATGAACATTTGTTTTGTAAAGGCAATTAAGGACAGTCTTCCTTTTTATTTCAGTCAAGCAAACCATTTGAAATTAAATAAGCAATTTTACACAAAACGCTAAACTCTTTATAAAACCCAACTTTGGCAACAATTTTAGAAACCTTAATTGCTATTTGCAAGTAAATCATTGTATGATCAATATTCTCCCAAGTGGGATAAGCAATGTTGAGTACTCAATAAGAGTAGACTATTAGGACTAGTCTTTGAAAGGTTAGGTTAAGTCTCTTAGTAGGTGGCCACCTTTGAGGTGTGAGTCCTTCCCGGAAAGGATACCAGTCTTGTAGGTCATACCAGTCTAAGCTAGCATGTTCAGTCAAGTGGACTGTGTGTTTTCGGAGTGAACAACCGATAAGTTTAGGTGTAGAGATGGAGGAGTATCTCACCCGGTGGATCGTACACCTACCATATGTCAGTATGCTTAATGTGTGGCATTTTGATCATTATACTGTCATGGGGCTTAATGTGTGGTGCTATGGCTACCTCTTTAGGTGGTTGTATTTATTGTGCACATGTATGTTTTGGAAAGCAAATTGCCACTCTTCATTTAGGACATTTATTTAATACTTGCCAGCACTTTCTCTTATGAAACTTTCACAACTAGCATACATAAATTGTTTTACCTGAAACACTCAAAGCACACACGGGCTTACTGAGATTTTTATCTCACCACTTTTTATATCATGTTTTCAAGTCGATCCTACTGTGAAGGTCATTAACTAGAATGTTGCCTATGATTTTGAAGACTCCGTATTATTTTTTTTGTGTATTGCTTTTGAGAGATAATAGCAGACAATTATTTTTGAATTTGTTCATATATTGTTGGGTTGTAATAAGTTTAATTTTGAAATATTTTTTTTATTTTATTTTGTGTGACCTAGTTATAAAGACCCCTTGTCCTGTGGACAGGGCGACATCCCCAGCCTTAGTGGGCCTTGGTAGTGGGGTGTTACAAGTCTCCTGCGTTGCGAGCCAGCTCTTGTCAGCAAACATAGTACGCAATGACAAATTCATATCATACACAGTGGCCATATGGTTATGCTTCGATTGGAGTTGATACGAATCTTATGTGGCTTTTTCTTGGTATTGTGGGTGGATTAGTTGGTTATATGTTCAACTCAACTCAATGGACCAAAAACAGAGATTCTTGTGACAAAAATGAGAAACTAAAAATAACAACCTACCCTCTATCAAACCCTTGAAGAACTAAGCTTCAAAGACCCTCAAGTAAAGTAGAAAGTTCTGCTATAATCTCACCCCAATATCCTTGAAGTAACAAAGGCAAACAAGAACAAATAGAATAGAGAAAATAGGCAACCAAATATTGAAATTCAAACAAACCTTAGAAGAACAAAGCAACTAAGACCCATTCAAAGTAAAAAACATTGGATTATCCAATAGATTTATAGACTTATTCATAAGGACTAACTCTTAAGGATGGTCTTGAACATGATGAACAAGGAGGCTAGGGCCTCTCAAGATTCTCCCTTAAATTTGAATTACAGTCTACGAATTGTGTTATCAAATCACTAAAGGTGCTATTTATACTATCCTAACCCTAGCTAAATAATCCCTGAGGTTCTATTACAGTTTAGGGTCATAATAAGTCTTTACAAGCAATTAAAATTGGAGAAAACTGGAGAAAGTATAAAAAACGTAGGGCAATCGTCGGCTGCCCAGGGGGAAGCCGACGCTGGTTTGGACACCATAGCTGGCGCCATTTGTGATCTATCTTTAGGGCGGTTTATGTTGTAATTGAGGTGGTTGTTAGGGCAGAATGGAGCCGGCACCGGTTTGGTTGCTAGGAGCCGGCACCGACTGTTTAGTAGAAAGCTTCCCTTGGTCAAGTTTCGTCCGCCTTTGCTGCCAGCTTGAGTTCTTGTTAGGGTCCTTCGTTGATGGTCATCAACATGAACTCTTGGCTAGCTTCCTCAACCTTCCAATCCTTTTTCATCCTCAAGCATAGTTTGATGATCAATTGAAAATCATCTTGAAGCTTCTTGGACCTAACTCTTGTTATCGGTCCTTGTCCTCTATAATGAAGTGGAGTCTTATCATCTTCCCCTCCTTGAAAAGGATTCATCTTCAAATCATTTCCATCATCTACATCAAAGGGAGAGAGGTCACTAATATTAAAAGTGGCACTAACATGATACTCACCGAGAAGATATATCTTGTAAGCATTATCTCCAACTTTGGCAAGAACTTGAAATGGTCCATCCCCCCTAGATCTAGTTTGCTCCGTCCTTGCGTGGGGAATCTCTCCTTGCAAAGGTGCACCCATACCCAATCACCCTGCTCAAATGACACATTTTCCTTCCTTGATTGTACTTATGGGCGATCTCTTCATTGTGTTTTGCGATGGTTGCTTTCACCTTCTCATAGAGTGCCTTCATCATTTCCACCTTCTTAGCTCCATCGAGGTTCAACCATTCACCTATAGACAAAGGAACCAAATCTAAAGGAGTTAGAGGATTAAAACCATATACAATTTCAAAAGGAGAATAAGAAGTGGTAGAGTGAATAGCCCTATTGTAAGCAAACTTAATGTGTGGCAAGCACTCCTCCTAATTTTTCAAGTTCTTCTTGATCATGGTCCGCAAAAGTTAGGTGAGTGTTCGGTTGACCACCCCCGTTTGTTCGTCCATTTGAGGATGACAAGCTGTCGAAAATAAGAGATTAGTACCAAGTTTGTTCCATAAAACTCTCCAAAAGTGGCTAAGGAATTTAGTATCCCTATTTGAGACAATAGTCCTTGGAATCCCATGCATTCTCACCACTTCCTTAAAAAATAAATCTGCAATATAAGACGCATCATTAGTCTTAGAACAAGCCACAAAATGAGCCATTTTGAAAAATCGATCAACAATTAGAAATATAGAATCTTTATCCCCCCCCCTTGGACCTAGGCAATCCTAAGATGAAGTCCATTGAAATATCAACCTAAGGCACATTAGGAGTGGCCAAAGGAGTATAAGACAATGTGAAAGAGATCTAGACTTAGCTCGCCTACAAATAATGCATTGAGAAAAATGTCTCTCCACACATTTTCTCATTTTTTGCCAAAAGAAATGTTCCTTAAGGATGCTTAAGGTCTTTGCAACACCAAAATGCCCCATTAGTCACCCACTATGGGCCTCCCTAACTAGCAACACCCTAATAGAACCCTTTAGCACACAAAGCCTTGCCTCTCTAAACAAGAATCCATCATGCCTATAATATTTAGCAAATACACTTTTCTCAAAAGCATGGAACATATCCCCAAACTCCTCATCATCAACATACAAATCTTTCACAAATTCAAAACTAAGAAGTTTAGCATCCAAAAATTTTAGTAGTGCATACCTTCGAGATAGTGCATCTGCTACCACATTTTATTTACCCTTTTTATATTGAATGACATATGGAAAGGTCCCAATAAACTCCATCCACCTTGCATGCCTCTTGTTCAAATTTTTTTGGCTCTTGAGGTGTTTAAGGGTCTCATAATCGGTATGAATGACAAACTCTCTTGGCAAAAGATAGTGTTGCCAATATTCTAAGGTCCTTACCAAGGCAAAAAGCTCTTTGTCATAGGTAGAATAATTGAGGGCTGCCCCGGACGATTTCTCACTAAAGTATGCAATGGGTTTTCTATCTTAGGTCAAGACCGCACCTATTCCTACCCCACTTTCATCACACTTTATCTCAAAGGCCTTCTCAAAATTAGGTAGGATAAGAATTGGAGCTTGGCTCAATTTTTCTTTGAGGGTTTGAAAGGCTTGTTATTAGGCTTCCTCCCACCTAAATCCCACCTTTTTCTTTACCACTTCGGTTAGAGAGGCTGCTATAGTGCTAAAATTTTAGATGAACCTTTTACAGAAGCTAGTTAGTCCATGGAAACTATGGACTTGGGTAATGGTGGTAGGGGTTGGCCAATCTTGGATGGCTTTCACTTTTCCCTCATCAACCTCAATCCCTTTGGCACTCACAATATACCCAAGGAATGTAATCCTCTCCAAACAAAAAAAGCATTTCTCAAGATTAGCATACAATCTCTCCCTTTGGAGGGCAACAAGCACACTTTGAACATGATTCAAATGATCCACATATGATTTGCTATAGATTAATATATCATTAAAGTACACAACAATAAATTTCCTAATGAATTCCCTCAAAACATGGTGCATTAATCGCATGAAATTACTAGGAGCATTAGACAATCCAAAGGGCATGACAAGCCACTCATACAACCTTTGTTTAGTTTTAAAAGTTGTTTTCCATTCATCCCTTTCTCTTATTCTAATTTGGTGATAGCCGGACTTCAAATCAATTTTTGAGAAAATGCATGCACTAAATAGCTCATTAAGCAAGTCATCTAGCCTAAGATTGGGATAGCGGTATTTTACCGTTATGTTGTTGATAGTGCGACAATCCACGCACATACGCCATGTCCAATCCTTTTTGGACACCAAGAGAACCGGAATCGCACATGGGCTTAGGCTCTCTCTCACTTTTCCCTTCTCAAGCAATGCCTCTACTTGCTTTTGCAATACCTTGGATTCCTCCGGGTTGCTTCTATATGCTGGTTGGTTAGGGATGACGACTTCGGGCACAAAGTCGATTTGATGTTCAATTCCTCTTAAGGGTGGTAGTCCTCCGGGCACCTCATTTGGGGAAACGTCTTCAAATTCTTAAAGAATAGCTACAATTTAATGAGGCAAAGATAATGTAGAATCATTAGTAGAAACATAAGAACCTTTGCATAAAAGAAGAATAATCGGTTCCTTAGCTTCTATAGCCTCTATGACCTCACTTTCTTTTTCAAAGAAATTCACTCTTCTTTTACCTTCCCTCTCTTATCCTTGCTCACTCCTATCCTTGATTGTCAAAGGCACTTGTTTATTCATCCTCTCTCTCAACTCTTTTTCTTTCCTCTTTTGTTCTTTCCTCTCAATTTCTTGTTTTTGCTTAACTTCTTGCACTCCCTTCTTATTTTCTTTTTCCTTCATGATTTTTTATCTTTGTTCACCTCACTAGGGGCCATGGGGATAAGGGTAAACTTAGTTCCCTCCTTGAGTAGGGAATAAGTGTTCTTCCTCCCATCATGTTTAACATGCCTATCGTATTGTCAAGGCCTCCATAAGAGCAAGTGACCTACTTGTATGGAGACCATATCACATAGCACATTATTCTTGTATTTTCCCATCTCAAAAGACACCAAAACTTATTTGTTTACTCTCATTTCTCCACTATCATTCAACCATTGCAATTTGTAGGGCTTGGGGTGTTTCGTCTAACTTATGTCCAATTCCTCAACTAAGTTTGCACTAATCAAGTTATTGCAACTCCCATTATCCACAATAACACTACAAGGAGTCTTGTTGATTAAACACCTAGTATAGAAAATGTTCTCTCTTTATTGGTGATCTTGATCCTCAATAGCTTGTGAATTCAATGACCTTCCTGTGACTCCCACCAAGGAATATTCTTGACCAACAACTTCCCCTTCATCACTTTTCTCATCTCCATTTCCCTCTTGGTCTCATTGGTATCTTTCTCTCTCCTCTTCTTCATTGGTAGAAATCTCACCATAGGGATTAGTATACATCATTCTCTTACTTGGGCACTCATGGGAAATATATCCATATCCAAGGCACTTAAAACACTTGATATCTCTATTCTTTTGTGGCCTCTTCATGGCTTTTCCCTTGTCCTTGTTCTATTCTTCTCTAGGTTTCCAATCCTCTCTAGATATCCAATCCTCTATAGGTTTCCAGCCTTCCCTAGGTTTGTTGAAGTCTCTTTAGAATGGATTAGGGGTTTCAACCTTTTTAATTGGCACCTTGCTAGTAGAGTTGGGGTTTAGAAGTGGTGGTCTAGTAAATGCCCTACTCTTTAATTTCCTTTCAATCTTCATAGTGGCTTGTACTATATCCTCCAATCAATCATAGGGATGCAATTCTACTAAGTTGGCAATCTCCTTATTTAATCCTCCCAAGAATCTTGCCCTTGTTGCTCTAGGATCCTCATTGATTTGAGCTCTCATCAATATAACTTCTATCTTTTTATGGTAATCTTCCACACTTTTGTTCGCCTGCTTGAGTGATTGGAGCCTTTGGTAAAGATCATTGTAGTAATGGTGTGGTATAAACCTTGCCCTCAACATATCTTTCAACAAGTTCTAACTAGCCACGGTTTCCACTCCCATTTGTCTTCTTTGAGCGCTAACTTGCTCCCACCATACCAAAGCATACTCCGAAAATCTCAAGATAGCCAACCTCACTTTGGACCTCTCACTATAGGTGTGACTTTCTAGGAATATCTCCATTTTGCTTTCCCACTCGAAATAAGTTTTGGGGTCACTCTTGCCATAGAATGTGGGTACTTTCAATTTAATATGGTTCAATTCCCTCTCCTCGTCATTTGCTTCTCTCTTTCCTCCTCTATTGCCCAATCCTCTTTGGTGTTCCCTACAAGCTTCAACTTGTTCCCCCTCATACCATTCATCAACTCCCACAAACTCTCTTTCTAGCCCACTTAGATTATTCCCACCATTCCTTCCTTAGCCCCTACCTCATCCTCCTCTCATACCATGTCTTCCCCCTCTCATAGAAGCTTGTTGGAATACCCCAATAGAGTGCTCATCCAACTCTTCCCCTTGTTGGGCATTTAACGGAGGAGTATGGGCATCACCATCCCTCATCCTTGGGCTAGGTACTTCAAATCGTTCTTGGACTCTCCTTTGTGCAATGGTAGAAGATTGTCCAAGATGATTTATCAACTCCATTATCATGTTTTGGAGCTCATTTTGCATTGTCCTCATCATAGCTTGCAAGTCTTCACGCAAACCCCTAACATCAATTTATTCTTCTTGAGGTCTACTAGGTCCACTTTGGTTAGGCATAGAGATCTCTTGTTCATGGGCCATGGTAATAGAATATTTACTTATTTATACTTGCAAAACAAAAGAAATTAGAACGAAAAATTGATCTTCACTTCACTTTCTTGCGTATTCGCTCTCTTAGGCACTTTTAATAATAGGCTCACCCTCTTGCCTTTTTCTCAATACTTAAGCCTTCTTGTTCAATCCCAATTCTTCCCAATGGCTAAAGTTTTAGTCCAACTTAGTGAATCACACAAATCAAAAGAATTTTCTAATTAGAGGGTCTTAGGGGGAATTTCAATAAACACTTGTTGGGCCCCTCAAGCAAATAAGTTTTAATCAAGAATTTCAAGAAATGTGGACTCAATTCAACATAAAAACAAACACTAGACACAGAAAGAGACAATTCTAAGCAAGAAACAAACAAGAATTAGCAAGAATAAAGAAACAAGAACAACTAGAACTATGATTAGGAAGAACTAGATAATCACAAGTGGACACTAGTAAAATTGAGTTTAATAAACATGGAATTCAACAATAGTGTGATATACTAAGTCCCAATATCCCAAAGAATGAAAATTAAGAATCAAATATCCCAATTATAGCAAAAAATATTCTCATGGAACATTTATCAAATATCTTAGATGCAAACCCGTCACTTAAGAACAACCAACATTTTCACCCATATTCAAGCCAATTTTCACCACAACCACAAAATAAATTTGTTCCCAAGGATTATAATAACATCAAGGAGCAATTTCCCCAAAGAAAAATTAAGTTAAAACAAAGATTTCATGACCTTTTTGGAGCATATTTTTGAGTTACGGGATTTTCCCTATTTTTTTTTCTTCAACTTTGTAGGGCTCCTTTTCTTGATTTCAAGCTTTGATTGGAATCAAGCTTTTTCTTGCTCTAATACCAAACCCTTTGATACGAATCTTGTGTGGCTTTTTATTGGTGTTGCGGGTGGATTAGTTGGTTATATGTTCATCTCAACTCAAGGGACAAAAAATAGAGATTCTTGTGACAAAAAGGAGAAACTGAAAATAACAACCTACCCTCTATCAAACCCTTGAAGAACTAAGCTTCAAAGACCCTCAAGTAAAGTAGAAAGTCCTACTATAATCTCACCCCAATATCCTTGAAGTAACAAAGGCAAACAATAACAAATAGAATAGAGAAAATAGGCACCAAAATATTGGAATTCAAACAAACCTTAGAAGAACAAAGCAACTAAGACCTTTTCAAAGTAAACAACATTGGATTATCCAATAGATTTATAGACTCATTCATAAGGAAGACTAACCCTTAAGCATGGTCTTGAACAAGATGAACAAGGAGGCTAGAGCCTCTCAAGGTTCTCTCTCAAATTTGAATTAAAGTATGAATTGTATTGTCAAATCACTAAAGGTACTATTTATACTACCTTAACCCTAGCTAAGTAATCCCTGAGGTTCCATTACAGTTTAGGGTCATCATAAGTCTTTACAAGTAATTAAAATTGGAAAAAAACCAGAGAAAATATAAAAAACGCGGGGTAGTCGTCGGCTGCCTAGGGGAAAGCTGGTGCCAGTTTGGACACCACAGTCGGCACCGGTTGTGATTTGTCTTTGGGCCGGTTTATGTTGTGATTGAGGCAGTTGTTAGGGCAGAATAGAGCCGACGCCAGTTTGGCTGCTTGGAGCTGGCGCCGGCTGTCTGCTGGAAAGCCTCCCTTAGTCAAGTTTTAAATTATACCATTGTTAATAATATAAATAGTTTGGCTCTTAGAAAGGCTAACAGAGCATCTAGGAATATTAATAGCATCCCAAGTAAAGTGTATAACCATTACGAATCAAAACTTCCTAAAATAGGTAATAGTTTAGAAAAAGCTCCACCGATAGGATGGCAACTAATTCACACCACCTACGGTCAATCTAGTACTAAAAACATCCAACGTAGGTTAGTTGTTCCTAGAAAATGTTAGTGTTGTGCTCTAGAGGCAATCACTTATGTCATGTATATTGCATATTAAATTAATAAGAGGCATTCTTTATCTTTCAGTTTGATTGTTATATCTAAACATGTGTACAAACCGTTAGATAAAGTCCCTAGTACAACACAGTGTTAAGGAAATCATGATAGAGATCATGATGTGAGATTCCTACTATACTATGCAGTGTTTGTACTTAAATAATCCTAGTCATAGTATTAATAAGATGGGACATTATTAATATGCCAAGACTGGCACATGTTATATCTCTTGATTGGATCAAGCGGTGGTTCTCATATCCGTGAGTATTGGGATACTCAGGATTAACGTGTGGATGCTTGTTTTGGAACAAGTTCATTGGATGACCTAGCTACGAGATAATCACTTGGATAACTATTTAGTGCCAGTGATAGAATCTCATTATAGCAAGTGTGCAAGTATCCTTAGACTTGAGATCTCTAAGGTACTTTGTTTAACGAGCGTTGTACTTTGATTCTAATCTTTGGAGTCTTATCGAGGACTGCCTATGGGATGGATATTGGGTACAACGTAAAGTAAATGAAAGTAGTTGAGAAAGTCAATAAAGGATTCAGCACTCCTAATAGTAGGAGAGTATATCTCAAGGCCACTTGTAGAAATCATTACTCATGAAGTCCTTGGCCAAGGCGACTATGTGATGGAAATGGTTCCAATTGATACACATATCGAGTAATAGATTTCTTGAACAGATACTAAAATATTCGGGCTAGAATTAATAATATTCTAGAGGGAGTTGGCACTAATTCCATGCTCTAGACCGAATGAGATATTGTATGGTGAAAGGAGTTTATTGCACTGATAATTTGCTATTGAAAGGTTCATGTCAAGTCACTTGACTTTCTGGACTTTTAGGTGGTCAAGAGTCATTGCTAGATGTCGCTCTTGATATGCTAAATATGGATTTATTAATTAGAGAATTAATAAATTTAATCCTTTATTTTATTAAGGATTATTAATTCTAATATTGTTAGAATTAATTCATATTATGCTACCAATAAGACCAGGAAACCTAATGGGTCACACACAATAAAGGTTTGAATGCTCAAATATATTATTTGATAATATTGTGGGGTTAATTAAGAGAAGGGAATATATTTATAGGTGAATTATAAGTTTGTTATAATTCATGGGACCTAATTATAATTAAGTAAAATTCAAGGACCAATTTGTTGATAATTGGACGTTGAAGGACTAAGTTACAATTTACAGTAATTAGAAATCTATAAATATAAGGAAACGGTTTCCTTAGGGTAAGAGACGCAAACTATTCACGCAATAACAGAGAAACCGTTTCTCTGCCTCTCTCTTGATCAAACCCTAGCCGTCTCTCTCTTATTAATCAAACCCTAGCCTCCTAAATTCTACTAGCATAGAATTGTGAGATTGTGAGCGTTCGACCTTGTGTGGATTATCATTAGAGGGACTTCTTTCTTGGACTTCAGTTGAGCTGCTGTGAACTAGTTTTGTGATCTGGATCGCGCTTGCGTTCTTGGAACAAAAAAATTTAAATTTCGGCTTCAAGAGGTAATTAGCGTGATCTTCTCTTTTTCCATGTCTACTGCAAACCCGTGATCCATGGCTTGGATTTCTTGCTATTTTCCGCTGCGTTTAATCTGTTTAATTAATTTAGAAATCCTACAGCAAATACCCTAGGTTTTTAATTTTACTTTGCCATTAGTTCTAGATACTTGTGAAAATCCATCATATAACGGGTCATGATTAAAATGACACGAGGAAATCCACTATCTCTAATAAGAGTTGTGATGGAAGCCATGGGGCCATTAGAACCCCTCTCCTACTTAATCTTTTATTAAAAATAGAGTTTTCAACCCGAAACGTTTTCTATAATCTTATGGTTTCATTAACTTTAGTAAAAATTTGAAAGTCAATATTATTCTCTATTTCAAGGATTAAATCCTTTGAGAGAATAAACTATGAATTTATTTTAGTATTCTAAGTAAATAACCAAGTATTACTAAATAAACTTAAGTTCAACAATATTCTCTATGTCAAGGATTAAATCCTTTAAGAGAAAAACCCATAAACTCTTTTATTTTAAAGTTTTTTAGATTAAAAATTTTATCAAAAACCGTCCTATCCTGTGAGACTTTGGTCTCACAAGAACTTGCACATTTGATCACAAAAACGAAATAAGGATGATACCGAAAGTAAACTTTTTCATGCTCAAACTATTCATTTATTTCTAAGTGAGCAAATAATGGATTAAACATCCTGAATTAAAAATTAATGATCTTGTTTAAACCTAAGGTGGTTCCATCCTTTACTATTCATTTTTCATTCAAATTATTCATCAATAGATAAATAAAACTGTTATAGAAAATTAATCTCAAAAAATGGTTTCAAAGCATGATTACATCAAGAAAAACAGAGGAACAAAACTTCAGCAGTGCTCTCCTATTTCTTAGACAATTTGTGCATAACTACCTCTGGGTAGAGTGGACCTGGCGCTTAGTCCATTGGGCCCACCTGGCATCGGGTCCAATCTTTTTTTCCAAAATATTCCAGCTAGACAGAGTGCACCGGGCGCCTAGTCCAATCGGCCCACCTGGCACTGGGTCAGCTCTGTAGTTCACCCATTTTTGGGAAAAAAATCCAGCTTTTCAGCCTCTTTTCGCCCCTCAATAATTCCAACAATCACGTTCTTCTAGTCCCCAAAAGTTATAGCTTAAAAGAATACAAAGAAACGTTAAATTGGGCACAAAAACATTTCTTTACAACTGCCTATACTTCTAACCACGAGGTGCACATCAAATCTATTCGAAACCAAAAAAAGAATGGGAAATCCATTAGAACATATGATCATATGCCTCTAACCAGAAGGCGTACATGAACACTAGAAACCAATGTATGAGGGATCATATGAATTCATAAAAGATTCATTTTTAATAGTAAAAGAACCACCTTTTTTCAGTTTTAACCCTAGTACATGCTCTTGGATGAAAACCATGGCTTTGATACCACTTGAAGTATTGCAGAAAACATCAAAGGAAAATGTAGCGAAAATGTTTTTCAATTTTTCGAGCTACATCTGGAAGAGAGTACTTACTTTTCCTTATTGGTCACGGATTAACCAACGTAGGAACAAGTTGCACTGGAACTTCTTGCATTTGAAGGGGAGAAGAATGTGCTTGCTATTCAACTGGAACTCCCGCCAATCTTATCCTCCTATGCATCAAGCGTTTTCTCTTCGTCTTTTGGAGTATGACTTTACCTTGTACTTGTGTTAACTTGGTGAAAGCTCCTTCTTTAGATAATCAAAATACTCTCCAAGAAAGAAAGAAGAGAAGGACCTAAACCAGAAAAAGAGAGAGCCTTGGAAAAGGATGGCACACTAGAGAGGAGAACTTAAAACCACGTTCAGTTTTTCCTTCCCCTTTACCTCCTATTTTCGGTCAGCCTTAGGGTTTCATTACGCCATAATGGCCAAAAATATTAAGCCCTAATGGTCATGATTCTATCCTACAAAACCAATCCAAGATTGGTCTAATCCTCTTAATTGATCAATTATATTTTTCGGCTTCATTAAATATGCAGACCAATTAATTAATTCTAATTGGACTCTTAAATATCTCAACATAATCAACACAATTAATTAATTTATTCCAGCCCAATTCTCTTAATTAATTAATTATTTTTTCTGGGCCTTATCAAAATCCAAGACTAATTAATTAATTCTAATTAGAGTCTTAGAATAAATTTTATTTCTCTTCCAAATAATTATCCATTAAGCCTACATCGTGTCTAAACAACACCAAGGTAGCTTAAGCTACTCCAGGTGCCAAGAGACATATTATTCATGGCTACTAAAATGACCAAAATGTCCTTACAATTAAAAGTCACATTTTATCATTTTAGATATTTTCATTTATCACCATATAGAAATATTGACCCCAAGAATAATATTGCTAAAGTAATGCCTCCAACCAATTGGTGAAATAACGAAAATACCCATCTATGTAGCACCTATCAATAAGACAGGATATATGCACGAACACCCATCTCAAAGATATCATTCATCCTTAGATCTCTAGTTCGATAATCCATGACTCACTTGAATGTATTTGCTTATCATTGGAAGCTACCCAAAAGAACACATTCCAGAGTCACATTTCGAGGGCTCGGATCACTAGATTATCCTGGACAATCACAATAGGGTGATTTAACCTCACAAAGTGAACATTGTTGCATGAGTTGATCTTAACTAACTAGAGTAATTTGTAACACCCCGAAGCCTAGGCCCGCTAAGGCCGGGGATGTCGCCCTGTCCAAAGGACAAGGGGTCTTTATAACTAGGTCACACAAATAAAATGGCTGAAATAAAATAATACTTTAACTTAAAAATTTATTACAACCCAAAATACTCCAAGAGTAAATCCATGAAACTCCAAAACAAAAACCATAAATAAAATTATCCACTCTCATTTCCCCAAAGCAATACATAAAATCAAAAGACACATTCTCTTCCAAGGCAGATATTACTAGCTACTCGACCCCACAACAGGATCAACCTGAAATCATGATAAAAAGGTGATGAGACAGAAATCTCAGTAAGTCCGTGTGTGCTTTGGGTGTTTAGTAAAAACAGTTCGTGGATGCAAAGTGTGAAACTTTTATAAGAGAAACATTGGCAAGCATCAAACATTAGTCAAAAGTGGCGTTTTGGCTTATCAAGCCGTACATAAGTAATGAAACCAACCACTTGAAAGAAAGGGATATGGGTTACCACACGTTGGGCCTCATAACCGGTCAGAATGCCGACACTTTGTGCAGACTGACAAAAATAGGTGATCGGCCTACTGGGCAAGATACTCCTCCTTCTCTATACCCAAACAGCAACCGGGTGTCCATTCCGGCAAAACACAGTCAGTTGACTGAAAATAAACTGCTAGCTCGGACCGGCACGACTCACTGGACTGGACATCTTATCCGGGAAGGACTCACCCCTCGGAGGTGGCCACCTACTGAGAGACTTACCCTAACCCTTCAAAGACTAGTCCTAGTAGTCCACCCCTATTGAGTACTCAACGACATTTCCCACTTGGGATAAAATGAACGAAGCATTGCTCTTCATGAAAATAGCAATTTGAGGGTTTCCAAAGTTTTGGGAGAAATCAGTTTTGGAAAGAGTTTTAAGTTTGGAAAATCTGCTTATTAGCTTTTAAATAATTTAAGTGTTGGAAATAAGAACGAATTCAACCCTCAATTGCCTTCAGATAAACGAGTGTCCATACACTCCACATTTAGCTTGCCATAAGGAAAACATTTTTCACATCGATAGGTTTTATGCAGGAGCTTACCTGATTCTTGCTCACAACAACAAGGTCTCGAACAGCTGACCTAACCCCACATGGGTAAATACAAATCTTAATCAATTTCAAGTCACAAACCACTTCCTCAATTTTAAATCAATTCAATTCACTACTACCATGATCCTAGTGTCCCAAGCTTTAAGATAAAATAATAACTAAATAGGTTTATAAGCTAAGTTTAATTGGCTATTTAAAATAATTAATGGTTTGGGAAATAAATTCTAATAAGTTGAAAGTTTAAACCTTGTTAGGAAAAATTTAGAGTTTATTTGATCAAGAGTCATAGATGGTACTAGGTAAAATAGCGATTTAATGATAGTTTAGTTGTTAGAAAATAATTGATAGCTAAAACTAGTTGAGATTAAATTTAATAAGCCTTTCTTGGAAAATAATAAGTAAATCCTTAAGGGTTTTAATTTAGTAAATATTTTACTAATTATGAATCATTCTCATAAAGCTTTAATTGATCTCTTTATTTTAAATAATATTTATTTATTTTATTTTCTAGCAAAAGTATTATTTATTTGACTAAAATATCCTTTATATATATAATAATTCCAAATCTACCCTTCCTAGGGTTTTTCGAAAATACTAGCAGTATTATTTTATTGAGTATTTTATGCATAAAGTGAAAATTAGTTTTAGGGACAACTAGATCATGATCAAATTTCTATGGCCATCCTCAATCAAGAACATACACAATCCTTCAATTCATTAAATCATCCAAATCTTGCATATAGGTATAGATCTAAATTTATTAAGACATGATTTAACCTTTACTAGAATAAATATGATCATGGCTTCAATATTCTAGTCATGCATATAACTCTTATTCACCAAAGGTGACATAATCTCTAGCATACTTCATCACACATACTACCTATGACATGCATCAAACTCAATTCCACATACAACCAACCAATATAATCATTTCATGCATAAATCCCATCTCCTTCACAATCATACATGTACTCATGCTTCAATCATCAACAACACATACTCAATCCCATTGCCATTCATCTTTTAACAACATCATCCTAGAGACATGATTATAGAGTTTAAAAGAAATATTGAAGGTACTTACTTGGTTGATGAATGCTTTGAAGGAGTTTAGAGTAGATCCCAACTCCTAGATGACTAACCTTGTCCAAGAGAGATGGCGAGAACAAGATTATGGAAGGAGAAGTCATCCGGCCAAAGAAGAGTGATTTTGGCCATGAGAGAGAGAGAGAGAGAAGAAGAAGAAGAAATCATTAGTATGTTTATTCGCATAGGTTCTCATTAGAGATCAAGGTTAGAGAAGATGAAGTTGCTAGAATAAGTTTACCTTGATTGTGTTCTTGTCCTTCACAAAAATTTCTGGTTTTGATCCGAAGTAGCAAGATGATTCGTGGAGATTGATGTTAAGAATGGTGTTGATGGATTCACAGCAGTGAGTAGACTAAATCTGGAGATTTTTGTGAGGGTTTGAAGGTGTATTAGGTGAAAGCAAGTAGTAGGTGTTCCTGGTGTAGTATGTGTGTTCTTGGTGGCTGAAGAAAAATCGAGAGAATGGATGTTGTAGCTGCCGAAATTCTGTAGGGTTTAGGAGGATGTTTTCTCTGATTTGAGAGGGAAAAGGAAAGGTTAGTTGTTACAATCTTGGTAGAATATTTTTAGGAAGTGATTTTGGAAACTAAATATTCTAAGAATATCTTGATTGTTTGGACAGCTTTGAAGGTCTACTATGGCTGACTGGTTGAGCAGCTGTTCTGAGGAATTAAAGCTGGTTCAAGGTAGCTTATGATGGTTGAAATTAAGGTGCACAATAGTGAAGAAGATGTCTGGTCAATGGGGTAAGATTTTATGGAAAGTTGCTAAACAAGATGGCTGAAATTTTGGAAACCAATCAAGCTAAATTGCAGGGATTTGTCGGAAAGATTTTCAGACAGCCATTGCTGCCTTTCATCCAGAAGCTTGAGGAAAACAATGGAGCTCTATTAATGGAGGTTTAAGGAAGGTTTTTGCAGAAGTAGGTTGGTGTTTCGGCTGGAAGGAAAATAGGAAACAAAGCTGGGAATTCTCTTGCACGGTTTTTTTTTCCGCTGCACAGTAATTTTCTGGTTAGAATTTCGACTGCCACTTCCAGCCGAGTTGTAGAGAGTTTGAAGGGGGTTTTAGGGGTATTCAAGGCTGGTTTCCAGCCTTCTTCATGGAGGAAAAACATGGCTAAGGTGCTGCACAAAATCTGGAAGAAAACAGCTTGGTTTTAAACCTCCAAAGCTGCAATTTTGCCCAGAATTTTCACTGGTTTTGTACAGCCCTTGAGCAGTTCGAAAATGGTAGAAATAATTCATGTTTCAAGCTGAAATTAAGGCCATTTTTCTGGCAGCATTTGGGAGGGAATGTTAGCTAAGAAGCTCGACATTTTGAAGGTACAACAAGCTGGAAAATTTCAGCCCATTCCATGAAGGAAGATGAACTAGTCTAGAATGAAATTTCAGCAAGCTCAATAGAGGGATTTTTCCTCTTGGAATTTCCCACAACTCTTCCATATTTTCAGACTATAAGAAGTCTTTTACCAAGACACTTTGGTCCTAAAAGACCTCAGCACTTTACTGAATTTTCTGGAAAGGAAAAGGCTAGAACATCTTGATCAAACTAAGGAGTTGAGAATTGAGGAAAATCAAAGATCAAGGAAAAATGAATTTCCCTTTAAGAATTTCGAGTAGAGTAAATGAATGGAATGAGATTACTCCTATCATGTCTCTCCTAGGACATTATCACTCCTTGCTCTAGGCCCTTAGGGCCGAAACCAATTCCCCCCAAGCAAAAATAAAATTTAATCTAGCTAAAGCTTCTATGATGGAATTTGAACCCAAGACCTCAATAATTAATTCCAAGGTTCTAACCACTAAACCACAACAACTCTTGTTGCTATTTCCACTAGAAAAATTATTTTCTATTCAATCCACAATCTATCTCCCTATTTTCACCTCGGGCAAAAATTACCATTTTGCCCATCTCACACAATACTTACTAACAAGACTTCAAGACAATAAAAATCAAATCCAAAGCACATAGAAATCATATGAAAATATATTTAATTATGAAATAAAGTATGATATGCATCCCAACCCCCTTACTCTAAGGTTGGTTTTGACCGGGGTTTCACTTAATTGATAGGGCCTAAATTAGTCATATATTTCTAAGTTATTTGAGGCTATTTTGTGATACATTTTATGCAATTAATGGTCATATTCCTTCATATTTGAGATTTTACCCATGAAAAGGTTTTTTTTTTTTGCATTATTTTAGATTTTAGGGGTAAAATAATGTAAAATCATCGCGGAACAGAACAAAATCGGTGCCGGTTAGGAGCCAGAGGCGGTGTCAGCTGCAGTCTAGAAGAATTGGCACAAAAATCAAGAAAAAATCAGCAAACGGACAGAGAAGTAGAACATAATCAGCACCGACTGTGCACTAGTACTGAGGCGGTGCCTCAATTTTTGTGTGCGTTTTTGCCAATTTTTAGAATTTTAGTACTTTCCTACTTCTAGTAGGCTAGAAACCCTAGAAGGATAAATTTAGGCACTTCTAAAGCCTATAAATAAAGGGAAAACACAAGATTAAACAAGGAATTCATGGAGCAAGACACATATCACTAAAAATTAAGGAGGAATTCATCAAAATCAAAGAGGGTTGTACAAGATGGTCTACGATGGAGGAAGAAGGAAGCTTGTTGATGAGTGCTTTCTTTTGACGTTGTTTTCTTTTCTTGAACAATGATGTATTAATTGTTTTATTGTAATTTGACATTGTTTTTTGTATTCATTATTTTTAGAGTTACTTTGATCTTTTGATTAATTGATTGTTATTCTTAGTATTTAATAACTTATGCTAATTACGAGATTAATTTGTTGTTTCTTTCTATTAACTTACTTGGAAAAGGGGTTGATGGTGGTCTCAATTAATTGATTTCATATTTGTTGTCTCTTAACTTGTTTGGAAAATGGGTTAATTGCTAAGAATTGGGTAATTAAAGGTTAATTGATATCTTCCAGGATATGGATTCATTGGTCGATTTAATATTTTAAAATTGCCAGGATATGAAATTTTAATCAAGGATTGTGTTTAATGCATCTTTTGGGTGAATTAGTTGAGACAGGATATGTGATGCTAATTTGTCTAGAAGATATTAATTTCATGGATTAGGAAAGAAATGAATCTATCTGAATCCTTCTTAATGCCAAGAGAATGATTAGTTATGATAGTGATTGGGTACTTGAAGATCATGTTTGTCGAAATAATAGTTTGAGTTCAATAGTTCTCCATCCTTGACATGTATATATATTCTTTTATTTTATTTTTTTATTTTCCTTTTTATTCTTTTCACTTTATTGAGTCGGTTAAATAATGAAAGAAAAGTAATACTTATTCCTTGAGAATCGATACTCGTTGTAAACCCTATGCTATACTTAATAATGAGTACACTTGCTCATATGTGTAATTTGGGGTTAACATTTTAATTTTAGCTTGATTGAGAATGTGCTTATTTTTATATGATTTTTTTATACCCAAATTCATACATATCAAGTTTTTGGTACCGTTGCCGGGAAACAATATCATGAAAGCTTGGATTTTGTTAATTTAACCATGTAAATAGGTAAATATGTAAATATGTAAATTTGTACCATTGTTCTTTTTCCAAAATGGTGCCATTTTTTGTATCCTGTGTATCTTTGTAATATAATTTATTAACTTTAACTAATGTTTAACTAACTAATTTGTTCTTTTAATTTTATTTGAATTGCGAATTCCATTATATAACTATCTTCTATGTTTAGGTAGAGTGACGAATTGGAACCAGAGGAGGCTTAATGAGGGTCAGTACCCCTATTACTCTTCCGAGATAACACTTAAAGCACCAGAATCAGCAAAGCTAGAGATAATTATTGGAAAATTTGTTGTCCATGTGATAAAACATTTCTAAGAAATAGATTCCACCTTTGACAAGTTTGAGGAGATGATCCGCAATAGGGAAAGACAAATTTGGTTCTTGACTGACATGGTGTTGAAGTCTCATGAACTAACACCAATAGAGAGAGAAGAAACAGCTGCTTTTATATTACAGAGTGGAAAGGAGTTGCCAAACATTGCAGACTACAACTGACGCCGACTGGAGGAAGAGAACCCTGCGCCGGCCGCACCCTGTCCTTTTTTCAGAAATCCCATTAGGAACTCCACTTTTCAGCCTTAAATTCCTTATCCTACCCATATACACAAAGCCCAAAAAGATGCCCAATTTGACAAATTCCTTGAGATATTCAAACAGCTACACATAAACATCCCACTTAGGGAAGCTTTAATCCACATGCCTAAATATGCTAAATTTCTCAAAAGCATGCTCATAAGCAAGAAGTGGTTGGAAGAACTGTCCACAGTAGTGCTAAATGTAGAATGTTCAGCCATATTATAGGACAAATAGAATTTGCCATGCAAAGAAAATGATCTAGGGAGTTTTTCTATTCCATGTTTAATTAGCACTTTTAATTTCTGTAATGCATTAGCTGACTTAGGTGCTAGCATTAATTTATTGCCATATAAAACAGTTAAAAAGCTAGGCCTATGAGAACCCTAACCCACTAGAATGAATATTCAACTCGTAAATAGATCTATCAAATATCCTAGGGGTATAATAGAAGATATGCTTGTAAAAGTTGACAAATTCATATTTCCCGTGGATTTTGTTATTCTTAACATGGATGAAGATTCCAAAGTCCCTTTAATCTTAGGTAGACCCTTCTTAGCTATAGCAAAGGCATTAATTGATGTTCATGAGAGGAGGTTGACACTTAGGATTGGGAATGAGGAAGTAGTCATCCAAATCCACAAAAGCATGCAACATCCTTTATTTTCTTATAATTCTTGTTTAAGAATTGATATTCTTAATGAACCTATTTTGGATTTCATTCAGGAATCATTTGAGAAAGAGTTGGTGGAAACTTTAGTAGCATATTTGGAGGACGCTATCGATGAGGATAGGATGAAGAGTTTTGAAAAAATTGAGAAAAGCAGTTTCGGGAGAATGAAATCATCCATAAAGGATCCCCCATAATTAGATTTAAAAGACCTACCCGATCACTTGGAATATGTGTTCTTGGTTGAAGGAAATATATTGCCAGTGATTATTGCCATAGAGCTCACTAAAGGACAAAAGACTAAATTGGTAAGTGTGTTGGGGAATTATAAGGGAGTAATAGCATGGAAGATCACCGATATAAAGGGAATTAGTCCATCCTTTTGCACTCAAAAGATTTTAATGGAAGAAGGAGCAAAGCCCGTAATGCAATCCCAACGTAGGTTGAACCCATATATGAGTGAAGTGGTAAAAGGTGACGTGATTAAGCTTCTAGATTCAGGCATCATTTACCCTATTTCTGATAGTATTTTGGTAAGTCGTACTCAAGTGGTACCATAGAATGGAGGAATGACGATAAGCCCCAACGATAAAAATGAGCTAGTCCCTATGAGATTGGTTACGAGTTGGAGGTTTTGTATTGATTATAGGATGCTAAACAAAGCTACTAGGAAAAGCTACTTCGCTCTTCCTTTAATTGACCAAATATTGAAAAGGTTAGCCGGAAATGAATATTATTGTTTCTTGGATGGATTTTCTGGCTACCTACAAATCCCCATAGTGCTTGAGGACCAAGAGAAAACCACTTTCACATGTCCATATGGTACTTTTGCATATCATCGAATGTCGTTTGGTCTTTGCAATGGTCTCGGAACATTCCAAATGTGCATGATAGCTATATTTGAAGGGCTCGTGGGGACATCATGGAGGTATTTATGGATGATTTCTCAGTTTTTGGTGATTTGTTTGACTTGTGTTTATCTAATTTTGAAAAAGTACTAGCAAGATGTGAAGAGACTAATCTCATGCTTAATTAGGAAAAATGTCACTTTATGGTACACAAAGGTATTGCGTTAGGGCACAAAATTTCAAGGAAGGGTATATAATTAGATAGAGCAAAAATTGAAGCAATTGAGAAGCTGCCTCCTCCTACTTCTGAGAAAGCTATAAGGAGCTTTCTTGGTCATGTAGGTTTCTACAGGAAGTTCATCTTAGATTTCTCAAAAATTTCCAAACCTCTTACCTCTTTACTTGAAAATGATGCTACGTTTAATTTTAATGAAAAATGCCTCAATGCTTTCACCATGCTTAAGGAGAAATTGACTAATTCACCTATTCTAATTACACCTGATTGGTCTCTTCCATTTGAACTAATGTGTGATGCAAGTGATTTTTGCAGTTGGTGCAGGACTTGGGCAAAGAAGGAATAAACACATCCAACCTATACACTAAGCAAGCAAGACTTTAATAGACGCACAAGAAAACTATACAACAACAAAGAAAGAATTGCTTGCCATAGTATTTGCTTTCAATAAATTTCGTTCTTATTTATTTTGTCCAAAGTCATTGTTTATACGGATCATTCTTCCCTTAAGTACCTACTAACCAAACATGATTTCAAACCAAGATTGATAAGATAGGTATTATTTTTGCAGGAATTTGATTTGGAAATTAGGGACAAAAAGATTGCAAAAAACTTGGCTGCGGATCACTTGTCAAGACTGGATAATCCCAATTTGGAATCATTAGTAGAGGAGGACATCAATGACACCTTTCTGGATGAATAACTCTTGCTCATAGAAGGTGAGATTCCAAACACCCCTTGGTTCGTAGACTTTGCTAAATACATGGTTGTAGAAATTATTCCAAAAGATCTTACAATGCAACAAAAGAAGAAATTCCTCTTCGAAGTAAGGCATTACTTTTGGGAAGACCCCTATTTGTTTAAGTGTTGTGCGGACCGAATCATTTGAAGATATGTGGACTCTAAGGAAGGAGAGGATATTCTTAGACATTGTCATGAAGGACTTGTTGGAGGCTACTACTAATCCAACAACATTGCATGGAAGGTACTTGAGTCTGGATTCTATTGGCCCACATTGTTCAAAGATGCCCATAGGTTTGTTCAAAATTGTGATATGTGTCAATGCATAGATAATATTTCTAAATCTAATGAGATGCCATTACAAACTTTTCAAGCTTGTAAAGTATTTTATTGTTGGGAGATAGATTTCATGGGACCTTTTCCTAGTTCTTTGGATAATAATCACATTTTGGTAGCTGTGGATTACATTTCTAAATAGGTAGAAGCACAAGCTTTACCGACTAATGATGTAACAATTGTGGTAAAATTTTTTAAAAACTTTTTGTAATACCCCGCCCAAAACCACCTTTGACTAAGGGGAAAAGTCATGCATTGCATAGCATCTTGCATTTTATGTGGTAGCTAGAATAATTTTAATTGCATGGATGCATGTGAATTTTTCCATTGCTCTTGCATTTGAATTAATTGATGTGAAATAGTTATGTTGTTAAAGACTTGTTTAAGGGAGGTTTGGTCGAAGATTTGGAAGGATGAGTATTGGGGTGGTAAGAACTTCTTGTAGAAAAATTAGCATTGGAGTTGTTTTGGAATAGCGGGGAGGTTGGTGATTTCCTTTGGTGACCCGAGTTCGAATCCTACCTTTTGTGAAGTTAGTTTCTCTTCTTGAAATTCTTTTCTTTAGACCATTTCTTATCTTGGCTGAAAAAGAATCTAGCTATCCTAGAGAAATTTTAGTGTTTTTACTCCAAGGAAATAAGTCTCTATATTTATTTCCTAAATTCAAGGACTTTGATGTGAATAAAGTTCACCTTTAATTTTCAGCTTGTGTTCCTTAGGATTTTCGAAAAACCCTAGCTAGTAATTAAAATATTAGCTTGATTTTAGCTAGATAGATGTTGCCATGGATTGGTGGAATTAATGAGTCCTTTTCCTAGTAGGAAATCTTGTTGATTTTAATCCTAGAATGTTAGCTAAAAATCTAGAAAAAAATTCCAGCAAGTGCCGCCACTTCTTGGAGGACTTGTAGCTCAATCAAAACTCTTCTAGGATTAGAGGAAATCCTATCCAAATCCTTGACAAAATCAGATTTTATTTCAATCCAAATTCAACTAGGATTTTCTTCCTTTTCCTAGCTGAATTTCGGCAGCTTTGTGTCACCACAAACTGTCCGAAAATTCCAGCTTCTTAGCTACAATCCAACTCTATAAATCCTAGCTCAAAACACCTAAATATTCCTCATCAATTCAGGGTACCTTAGCTGCACAAAATCAGAATTTTATTCACACAAAACACTGAAATTTGTCCAGCTTATGCACAGAAAATCCGGTCAGCTTTGTGCAGGAATTTCGGCCAGCCTTGAACTCCTACTCCAACCGAAATTTTGCACACATAAACCACTGAAAAACCCCAGCTGATCAAGCTATTTTCAGCACCCAAAACCCTCAATTTTCCTCTGGAAATTTCGGTAGAATTACAGCAGCCAAAACAGTCCAAAACTTGTTACTCTTGCACAGAATTTTCGCAGCACTTGCACAGGATTTTTCAGTCATCAAAACTCACTCAAACTCTTCCTTGTTTGGCCCAAAATTCTGAACACATTCAGCCCTTCCCTTGAGCAGTATTTCGGCCATCATAAAGGAGCAAATTGCAGAATCTTTTCCTCCATTAAACTCACCTAAAATCGGCAGCAAGGAGACACGCAACAAGCTGAAATTTCGCCTTTGCTGTCCATGAAACCTAAAGCCATTAGGAGTCTATCTAAACATCACCATCTAACCCTAAACCAATCTTCTCCAACTCTAAATCATAGCAACCGTCTACCCTCTCCATTCTACACGAAAATTTCAGCAACATCTCTCTGCAAAATTTGCTAAAATTTTCGAAAACACAAGAGCTATTCTAAGCCAAAAGTCGAACACACCTTAAGGTAAGCACAAATCCTTTCAACCTCTTGATGCCGTTTTCTCTAATGATTCTTTTCTCTTTCTTCTACCCTTAAATCACGCCCTATAGAGGCTGATTTCCTCTTCTTCCTTAATTTTCGGTCAAGAGGAGCAAAGGAGGTAGCTTCTCTCTTCTTCTCAAGCGAATTCGGGACGATCACCATAGGAGCATCGAGACCTCATTACCCGGTAGTTGCAAGGTAAGGGAATACCCTCCCTAGATGCCGAAGGTAAAGTTTAATGGTGTTTATTAGCGAGATAAACATGTGGTCGTAGTATATGATCTTTGGGGATTGAATAGTTTACCTGGAATTAAATAGGAGATTGCGAATTGTTATGAAAATAAATGAGATTAGAGAATATTTGAATTAATTGAGACCCTGATCATGATATTATATGGTTTAGATCAGGTGGATAATTGAGGAAAGCCAGCTGTGAATTTATCACGTTTGTCTGAGGCATATCCGGTAAGTCCTTGCATAAACTCTTTTATTAAATGTCGTGATGGCAAGTCCTTTTATAAACTGTTTTGTTAAATGTTGTGATGGCAAGTCTATATTGTGAAGCTTGGTAAAGCTATTTTCAAACAATGTTTGTTTGGGTTGTAAACGTGGATATATATTCTTCAAACGATTTTGTCAAACTAACGATTTTTAGCAAGAAAACTATTCTTTTCCTTAAATTTTTAGAAATCTCTTTTAAAGAAAATCACGTTTTACAAAGCCAAGGTTTGGAAATATTTTGAATCAGGAATTGACGGATATATTCGTTGAGTACTCAATAAGGGTAGGCTAACAATACTAGTCTTGGAGGGCTAGCGTAAGTCTTCTGGCAGGAGGCCACCTCCAAAAGATGAACTCTACTTGAAAAGGCAACAGTGTTGGTTGGTCAGGCCAGTCCGAGCTAACATGTGTACCTGGTATGGTATTTATATTCTCGGCATGGACACCCGGATAGTTTTGTTGGGTGTAGAGATGGAGGAGTATCTCACCCGGTGGGCTGTACACTCACCTTGATTAGAACGCCCAACGTGTGGTAATCTGGTCTGGACAAGGTGCACAGAGTGTGGTGCCTTGGCCAATTTGTTCTCATGGAGCCCAACGTGTGGTGACATGACTTTTATCCGAGTGGAGGATTTATTTTGTACAAAGTGTGACAATGAGAAAAACCCACTCCTTGCGAAAAGAGATTGTTTATGACTTGCTAAATTATTTTTACAAATGTTTTACACTTTGCATACACGAATTATTTAAAACACCATGTGCACACACAGGACTTACTATGATTTATTCTCACACCGTTGTACATCATGTTTTCAGGGGATAGACTGTGCTGAGTCAGCGGGGCATGTAATAGTTGAAGCTTTTGCTATTTTCTCTATATGTTCTAGGAGACATTTGTTGCTTATGCTTTTAAACAATATTTTGTTTTGCTCCAAGTTGAGCCTGATGTAATAAGAGTATTTCTTTATTTATCTAAGTTGATCCTTTTGGAGATTGCCTTTATATTTTATACCTCGTTCTAAAGACCCCTTGTCCTACGGGACGGGGCGACATCCCCGCCCTTTTAGGGTACGTAGTCGTGGGGTGTTACACTTTTCACCCGTTTTGGTGTGCCTAAGGTGCTCATTAGTGATAGAGGGACTCTTTTTTGTAATACTCAAATGGAAAAAGTTCTCAAACATCTAGGAGTGAACTATAGGTTTGCCACCCCCTATCATCCCCAAACAAGTGGACAGGTTGAAGTAGTTAATAGGGAAATTAATAGAATCTTGGAAAAAACTATTAACCATACCAGGTAGGATTGGAGTCTAAAATTAGATAACACTCTTTGGGCATACAAGACAGCTCTTAAGAACCCAATTGGCACAACTCCTTTTCGGTTAGTTTATGAAAAAGCATGTCATTTACCCGTTGAGATTGAGCATACAGCTTATTGGGCTATAAAACTTGTTAACCTCGATCTTAAGTCCGCTGGAAAGTTAAGGTTGCTCCAACTCACAACCTCGGAGGAGTTGCGAGAGGATGCTTATGATAATTTAATGTGGTACAAAGCAAAGATAAAAAAATGGCACGATAAGCATACCACTCGACTACACGAATTTGAAACAGGCGAGCAAGTGTTGTTATTCAATTCTCGCTTATGACTTTTTCCAGGTAAGTTGAAATCAAGGTGGTCGGGACCATATACGGTATGTAAAATATTCCCCTTTAGCACCCTTGAAATTACTCACCCTACGGGGTGCACTTTCAAAGTCAATGGCAATCTAGTGAAACGTTATGTTGATGAAAGTCTTTGCAACACAGATCAGGTAGTTGTGCTCTTCGACACTACAAAATAAAAATTCTTGGGTTATCTTGACTTCTTTCTTTTGTACTATGTATTTTTTTTCTTTTCTTTTTTGTACTATTTTCTTTATTTTGTGCTTATTTTTCTTTTTTAGTTTTTTTTGCTTTGGTGTGTTTCTTTTGTGTATTTTTCTTTTTAGGTACTTCAATAATGCTCCTTTCTGCTGGAATTCGACTCTTTTGTAGGAGAATGCACAATACACTGGAAGTATTTTCTTTCTTCTCTTTTCCTCTTTATTTTTGGTCCCATGGCAATATTTCCTTGCTCTATTTGTTTGGCCACTGAGGACAATGTCCAATTTAAGTGTGGGGGAGTGGTTAGAATGGGGAATTCTTCTATACTTCATTCTTCTTGAAATCCTTTTATGAAAATTTTTCAAAAATTTTCTAATTTTTTTGAGTTTTTAAGATGTATTTTTAATGCATGTTTTTGTGCTAGATCATAGAGCATATGTTCTATATCCTTTGTGGCTTATAGATGACTTTTTGCACGCACTTGGACTAAGTAGTTCTTGACCAAATGCTTTACATTGTTCTTAAACCTATTTTTTGCTAAAATTCATTGAGCATTCTAGAACTTACTTGAATACCTCTCAAGGCGAAATAAGAAAGACATTCATGATGTAACTTAGGGATGATGGTAATAGGCCTTCTTTGGATAGTTTGAGTTTTTCAAGCCTACCTATTTGATATTATCTCTAGTGCCTATTTTGGAGCCTAGTTGTTAATTTCTTTCTTAAACTCGTTATCATACTTTGTCCATTACTTCTTTTTGAGAGTTTGATTTGCCTTCCAAATATTTGATTGTTCTTGATAGATAAAAGTACAAGTAGAAGAATTGTGAGGGAAATGCTTGTATAAATGTCATGGCTTGTTACTTTTAGTCATGTGTCATAGCTTGAGGTGGAGTTGTGAAAAGAGAAAAAGAAAAGAAAAAGAAAGATTAACAAAAAACAAAAGCAACATTTGAAAAGAAGAGAAAAAGGAACAAACAAAAGTAGCATTTGAAAAGAAAAGAAGAGCATCGGAAGAATGTTGGTTGAGCTAGAATGAGAATTGCTAAAATTTTAATGATCTTGTGCAATATGGTTGAGGAGTTTAGAATTATAGATGAAAACAATACAAGATTTGCTTGAACTGTGCTACGATTGCTATACAAGGTTATGGGTTTTTGATTGATTTTGTGAGAGCAGACCAAGAAAAGTTTGGAATCTATTAGTACATATTATTTATCCTTTTCTTACAAACTCTCATCTTCTTTGACATTTGATTTTCCTATATCCTTCATTTGACAGCTACATTACAAACCCTTTAGCCTTATAGTACAAGTTTAAAAGTCCTACTTGACCTAAGTAGAATCATGATATGTCTTGGATTAGTGGAAAGAGTGTATGAAAGGTAAGCTTATTGAACGCATATTTTTGTTGAACTAAATTCTTTCCAATGGTTTGAGAATGATGTTAAGTGTTGGGATGGTTCTACTAGTCAGTCTTCACATACACAAGTCTTACATTTGTTATGAAAGGTATAGTAGCATATGTTTTGTTGTCTTGAATAAAGACAGCATTGGAAATATTATTTCGAAATTGATTGAGTGATTTTGTGGAAACCTGTGTTTTTCTACTTGTCTTTGATATTTTGCTTGAGGATAAATAAAGAGCTAAGTGTGGGGGAATGTGATAGGGCCTAAATTAGCCATATATTTTATAGTTATTTAAGGCCATTTTGTGATACATTTTATGTAATAATTGGTCATATTCCTTCATATTTGAGATTTTACCCTTGAAAAGGTATTTTGTTTATTATTTCAGATTTTAGGGGTAAAATAAGGTAAAATCATCGCGGAACAGTACAGAACCGGCGCCAGTTAGGAGCTAGAGGTGGCACCGGCTGTAGTATGGAAGAATTGGAGCAAAAAAAAAAAAAAAAAATTGGTGAACGGATGGAGAAGCAGAACACAACCGGCGCCGGCTATGCATGGGTACTGAGGCGATGCCTCGATTTTTATGCGCACTGTTGGCAATTTTCAGAGTTTTAGTACTTTCCTACTTCTAGTCGGCCAGAAACCCTAGAAGGACAAATTTAGGCACTTCTAAAGCCTATAAATAGAGGGAAAACACAAGATTAAACAAGGAATTCACAGAGCAAAACAAAAATCACTGAAAATTAAGAAGGAATTCATCAAAATCAAGGAGGGTTGTACAAGAGGGTCTATGAATGAGGAAGACGGAGGCTTGTCTATGAGTGCTTTCTTTTAACTTTGTTTTCTTTTCTTGAACAATGATGTATTAATTATTTTATTGTAATTTGACATTATTTTCGGTATTCATGATTTTTAGAGTTACTTTAATCTTTTGATTAATTGATTGTTATTCGTGGTATTTAATTACTTATGTTGATTACAAGATTAATTTGTTGTTTCTTTCTATTAACTTGCTTGGAAAAGGGGTTGATGGTGGTCTCAATTCATCAATTTCATATTTGTTGTCTCTTAACTTACTTGGAAAAGGGGTTAATTGCTAAGAACTGTGTAATTAAAAGTTAATTGATGCCTGCTAGGATATGAATTTATTAGTTGATTTCATGTTTTAAATTTGCCAGGATATGAAATTTTAATCAAGAATTGTGTTTAATTCATCTTTTGGGTGAATTAGTTAAGACAGGATATGTGATGCTAATTTATCTAGAAGATAGTGATTTCATGGATTGGAAAAGAAGTGAATCTATCTCAATCCTTCATGATGCCAAGAGAATGATTAGCTATGATAATGATTAGGTACTTTAGGATCATGTTTGTCAAAATAGTGGTTTGTGTTACATAGTTCTCCATCTTTAACATGTATAAATTCTTTTATTTTCTTTTTTTATTTTCCTTTTTATTCTTTTCGCTTTATTGAGTCGGTTAAACAATGAAAGAAAAGTGATTAAGACATACTTGTTTCTTAAGGACCAATACTCGTTGTAAACCCTATGCTATGCTTAATGATGAAGACGCTTACTCATATGTGTAATTTGGGGTTAACGTTTTAATTTCAACTTGAATAAGAATGGTCTTTATTTTTATATGATTTTTTATACCCAAATTTACACACGTCAGTAATACACCCAACATACAAGGATATTGATCTCACAAAAGAAATCTCACCTAACATACATCAAAGAATAAAATCCTAGCTTCGCCAGATCACCAACTCATACTAAAGTATGAAAGTATTCATCCACGCTGTAGCAGTAATAGACTGGTCTCTATAATTATAATACTTTAAGAGAGACCACTGCTATAGGCCCAGTTCTACGTATTCGAAATACACTTATGCCTATGATGTGAGTAAACTACTCACTGATTTAACGTAAACCATTACTCATTGGAAATCATAGCATAATAGTCTGACGTTGATAAAATGCCCAGTTCCATCAAACGACTAAGAACTCAATTTTACTTGTATGACAAGTACTTATGGTCTATGCCTTATTATGAAAAAAAATCCAACACATAAAGCATTGCTTGTCATACTTGAACTTTTAAATGTGCAATAATATAAAGAACAAATTAAATTGAATGAATATACATTTTATAGCAATATGTTCGTACAAAATACATAGGCTTTGAGGTCACACTTCCAATAATCTCCCTCTTACACTACAAAAACTAAGAAAGTCTATAAGTACCTACCCCTATGACATCTAAGTATCTACAAAACATATTTTCTATTAAAAGCTTGGTAAAGGGATCCGCCAGATTATTGGCAGAGGAAATCTAATCGACCACAATCTTCCGTTTCTAAATGAACTCCCGGATGAGGTGATACTTCCTCTCTATGTGCTTGCCCTTCCTATGGTTTCGAGGTTCCTTGCATTCTGACACCGCTCCAGAGTTTCCACAATGATTGGTGATAGGCGTTTCCATATGTGGTACTATTCTAAGTTCTATGAGGAACTTCTAGAGCTACACAGCTTCTTTAGAAGATTGTAAAGCAGCAACATACTCTGCTTCCACGGTAAAATCAGCAATGCAAGTTTGCTTGATACTTCTCCATGAAATAGCTCCTCCTGACAAAGTGAAAACATATCCACTAGTGGATTTTCTTTCATCTTTATCTGCCTGAAAGTCTGGGTCTGTGTAATTGGTAGGAACCAAATCATTAGCACGATATACAAGTATATAATCTCTTATTTCCTTGAGATATTCAAGTATATGCTTTACAACTTACCAGTTGGCTTCCCTTGGGTTTGACTGATATCTACTAATCATGCCTACTGCAAAGCAAATATCTAGTCTAATACAAAGCAAAACATACATGAGACTTCTCACAGCCAAAGCATTAGGGATCCTGCTCATTTTCTACTTATCTTTCTATGTCTGAAGACACTACTTGGAAGATAAGGATAATCCACGTCCAAAGGGTAAAATAGCCAATTTACATTAATCCATCCTGTACTTGACCAATATCTTGTCAATGTAAGCAGACTGGGATAAGCTAAACATTATTTGCTTCCTATCTCTAAGAAGCTTAATGCCTATAATATAGCTAGCTTCTCCCATGTCTTTTATACTAAATTGACTGGATAGGCAAACATTAATGGATGACAATATCCCCACATCATTTTCAATGAGTAGAATGTCATCAACATAAAGTACTAAGAAAATCACTTTGCCACTGTTTGATTTCTTATACAAACATGGTTCATCCATGTTTTGAAGAAAACCATAAGCTTTCATGATTTCATCAAAACGTATGTTCCATGCACGTGACGCTTGCATAATTCCATAGATGACTTCTCAGGCTTACTGACCATTTTTCTTAACCTCTAGCAACAAAACCTTTTGGCTAGGATATATAGATGTCTTTGCTAAGATACCAATTAAGAAGGTTGTCTTAACCTCCATCAGCCATATCTCGTAGTCCTAATGACATGCGATGGCTAAGAGAATTCTGATAGACTTAAGCATGGCTACTGGTGAAAAGATTTTTTCATAATCGATATAACACCACACTACCTATGCCCCATTAGGGCTGGGGATGTCACCCCGTCCACAGGACAAGGGGTCTTTATAAAGAGGACACACAAAATAAAATAAATGAAATACTTCAAAATTTAACTTATTACAACCCAGCAATACATGAACACATTAAAAAAAATATATGTTTGCTACTGTCTCTCAAAAGTAATACACAAGAAAAATAACAGAGAGTCTTCAAAATCATAGGCAACATTCTAGCTAAAGACCTTCACTACAGGATTGACATGAAAACATGGTATAAAAGGTGGTGAGATAAAAATTTCAGTAAACTCGTGTGTGCTTTGAGTGTTTCAGGATAAAACAGTTCATGTATACAAGTTGTAAATGTTCCATAAGAGAAAGTGCTGGCAAGCATTAAATAAATGTCATAAATGAAGAGTGGTGTTTTGCTTTCCAAAACATACATGTGCACAATAAATACAACCACCCAAAAGAGGTAGCCATGGCACCACACTTTGTGCACCATGACAATATAACGATCAAGATGCCACACGTTAAGCATACTTAAACAAGGTAGGTGTATGGCCTACCGGGTGAGATACTCCTCCATTTCTATACCCAAACTTACCAGTTGTCCACTCCGAAAATACACAGTCCACTTGATTGAACTTGCTAGCTTGGACCGGTATGACCTACGGGACTGGCATCCTATCCGGGAAGGACTCACCTCTCAGAGGTGGCCACTTACTGAGAGACTTACCATAACCCTTCAAAGACTAGTTCTAATAGTCTACCCTTATTGAGTACTCAACATTGTTTGTCCCACTTGGAAGGAAAATGATCATACAATGATTTACTTGAAAATATCAATTAAGGTTTCTAAAATTCTTGTCAAAGTTTAGGTTTTAGAAAGAGTTTAGCGTTTTTGTGTAAAACTGCTTGTTTAATCTCAAATGGTTTGCTTGACTGAAATAAAAAGGAAATTTATCCTTAATTTCCTTTACAAAACAAATGTTCATATACATTGAGTTTGGCTCGCCACATTAACTTTGGTCTTCAAATGACTTCATGCAGGAGCTTACCTGATCCTTTGCTCTTCTTGGATTCAAATGTCTTTCCAAGGTCAACCTAACTCCACATGGGGTAAACACAAGGCATAAGATAATATTCAGACCATATTTTCCTTACATAAATAATTCCTAGTTCAACTAGTTACAATCATGACTAACCATGACCATAATGTCCTATGCTTTAATACTAGTTGATAAGGTATTTTATAAAATAAATTTAGCTTGATGAGTTAAAATAACAAGGGGTTCTAGAATAAATACTAACAAGTTTCAACTAAATTATGAGTATTATTGCTAATAAATACACTAGTGTTAAATATTGAATAATACTAAGTCCTAAAAAATATTGGTAAATGGTAATATTTAAATAGAATATTATAAATAAATAAATAATAAATTACACTTAATTTTTAATTAATAATTAATAGATAATAAATGACCAATAAAATTAATAATAAATGAGTTATACTTAATTTTTTAATTAATAAATAATAATAAATTTTAATATAAATAATATTTATGGATATAGGTAAAAGTTTTAGTGGAGCTAACTAAAATGGTCTACAAGGTCATTTGATATTAATTAATTCTAACATTTTATTATATATATTATATATTATTTTTTTAATTTTGTTTTAATAAAAGCTATTGTTTATTTGACTAATAAAATATTAATATTTTAATTAATACCCTATTTCCAAGTCCTCCTAGCAATTTTGAATTTCATAGAGAAAATATAATAATAATTCTAATTAAAGTAATAAATTTTGTTAATAAAAATAATTTTAGAATTAACAAAGAAAATAATCCTTTACCATAATTTCCTATTGCTAGAAAAGATTCATGAACACATTCCCAATCATTAAATAATATGCTAATCCATTTATGAACATATACTTGAATTAACATATACTAACACATGGCCAATCTCCTACAAGGCATAATCATCATCCATTACTTTATTGAAAATTAAGCACATAAAAGCCTAATCACCATTGGTTTCATAATATCTAACATGCTTCAAACATTCATAAATCTCATTAACCATGATGAGCATTGATTCAAAAGAAAAACCCATAAAACTTAATCATGCATTCCACCTCTCATGTCCTAACTCCATCCCTTTCATCTATATACATATACTCAACTCCCCATTTATATTCAATCTTACTATCAACATCTAAGAGACACAAATCTAGAAATTAAAAAGGATGATTTAAAAAGAAATACTTGATAGATGATTGCTTGATGAAGGTTTATTGATTAGTGAAGGTCCACGCGCTTGAGAGCCTTTAGGTGGTCCGAAACATAGCCATGGTTGATCATCACCATTTCGGCCGAGAGAGAGAGAGAGAGAGAGAGAGAGAGAGTGAATGGCATTAGAATGGAATATTAAAAGTTGAGTAGAAGAGAAAGAACAAGGAGGTTGTTCTTGTTTTACCTTTTGATGTTCTTGCAATCTTCAACAAAAAGTCAGTTTTGATCTGTTTGAAAATTTTAGTTTGCTTGATTTCATGTTATAAAGACCAGAAATAAAGACTAGGGATTAAATATGAGTGATCTGGAGTATTTGGGAGTGATTGGAGATGTTTAGGATAGGTTTAGGCTTGGAGAGGTGAAGTGTGTGTTCTTGGTGTTCTTGAGAGAGTTTGAGAGAAAATGGCTTGTGAATTGCTAGAATTGCTGTTGGCCAAATGGCCTTGTGTAGATAGGAGTTTCCGTTTTATCAAGAAGAAGAGAGAAGTGTTCAGTTTTTTTGAAATTCAAATGGAGGAAAATGAGGAGTTGTTTGAGGTAGAGGATTAGTTAATGGTAGTTGTTCATGGGAGGTCTCTTGATCTTCAATGGTGTAAGGCTGAACAACTAGTCTAAATGCTAGGAATGGAGGGTTTTTCAGCTTACAATACTAGCCGAAACTTACTCTATAATGGCAGAGAAATTCTGGTTTGATCATTTGCTATAAGAGTGTTTTAATGGAGCAACAAATCTGAAATTAGTTTGAAGTTCAAATGAGTTTTGGAAAGAGTAATCTTAGGAGCTTTTTGAGGTAAGATCATGGAGTCCAAACACTCAAGGTTAGTGTGGAGGTCAATGGTGTTCATTCCATGGTTGAACTGTTGGGAGGTATGCCCTCATAGACTAGGTTTCGATGTAAAAAATTGAATGTTTTAATAAAAGAATTTATTTTAGAAATTGTTTGTGAATTTACAATTTTATTTGTGCACAATTACGTTTGGAAAAGTCCCATTATGTTTAGGTAAGTGGCCCATGTGAATGGAGGTCTTTCATAGTAAGGTATGGATCACGGGTTACTTGACACATAAACTTTTGTTCTTAATCGATTGATGAGAATGGGAATCTCATCATGTCTAGGTTATTATGTTATGAATTCTAAATGAGGAATGGCTTACCTTTAGCCAGTGAGTAGTCCACTCACTTCAGGACATAAGCGTATTTCGAATACGTAGAACATGACCTCTAGTAGTAGTTTCTAAAAGTACTCTATGATAGAAACCTAGACTACTACCGCTACAGCATTGACTACTACTCTACAATTTGAGTATGAGTTGGTGGTCTGACGAAGCTGAAAGCATATACTTTGATATGCTATAGTTGAGGTTCTATCGTAGGGCCAATATACTTGCATGTTGGGTATATGTGACTAGTTAGTTAAGACAGACTTGTACAAGATAGTTGCTATACTATATCACCCTTTCTGGTTGTCTGAATGATCTAAATATCCAGGGCCCTATGAACACATGACTTGGATGTTTGCTTTAGAGTAGCTCCCTTGGAAAATGAAAACAAAACAAGAAGTCGTGGATCATTGGACTAGAGGCCTAAGGATGGTAGATGTCATTTAGAGAGGTGTTAGTACACTTCTTCATCTATGAATATACGGCGATGTATAGAGGTGTATTTTAGTCATTACACCTGTAGGTCAGAGATTTTGTTAACGCAGCACTGTCCTTGGGGTCAATAATTCCTTACAGTGATATTAAGAAATATTTAAAATGCAAAATACAGCTATTTATATGGCAAGGGTATTTTGGTTATTTTAGTAGCCAATGTGGTGTGTCGCGAGTCCTAATTAAATACGGGCTAAGGAATTAAGTTAAATTAAATAAAATTTATTTTATTTAAGTAGCCCGATTTAATTATTGGGATCGAATAAAATAAAGGTCCATGGAGAGAGAAAAATAATTAAATTAGTTTAGTGGGTTAATTAATTATTCAGGGCTTTGGCCCAGTTTGAATAATTAGGGATTAACTTGGGACTAAATTGATTTAGGCTTATTTAATTGGACTGGTTTAATTTGGGCTGGAAAAATTAATTATTTGTTAGGCCATTAAGTTAGTTCTGACTAGAATAATTAATTAAGCCTAAAAGGTTAAACTAAGAGTCCATTGGCCCAGTCCGCTTTAACCTAGGATTTTATTTAGGTTAGACAAGAGGATTGGAAATAACATTGTTGTTACAGGACACACAATCTAAGAGATGACTTCTTCTCTATGGAAAAGGCCAAGTGTCTTTCTCTCTCTCTCTCCAAAAAATTCCCTAGCCTGTTAGTTGTTCACCAAACGGTAGTTTAGCAGGCTATATAATGGAAGACCGAGAGTTCGGCGTTCACATAAAAGGCGAAGTAGGAGGCTTGACAGGAATCGCAACAGAGGCTTCTACCAGCACACCTACCTCGGTTGCGCACGTTCTAGTCCAGCCACCTTTGAGAACCAGAAGGAGAGGTAAAAATTTTAAAACCTCGGGATTTGGACCGGGCGCAACCAGTGTCGGCAAGGGTAGCCAGTGCCGGCGCCGGCCCTATCTTGGAATCCCTGTTCTTGTGTTTTTCTAGGTTTTTTTATGTTTGCTTCCGCTGCGTGCCCTGTGTTTTCGTGCTTCCTGTGCCTTCAATTGGTATTAGATGAATAAAACTGGACACATATATGTAATTAAAATTGTGATCCTTCGCTGTTTATGGTATGGATAGATTCTCTGTTAAACCTCGCAGGTAGAGGTATAGGAATCTGTAATTTACTGTTTTTCTTAGTAAATTGTGTAAGCCAATGTTTATGGGTATAGGCGGTTGCTAGTTTTGGTTGATTTCATTGCATTAAGATTGAAATCGGAGAGCCATCGAAGCCGAAAGCTGTGCAGATAAATAGAGGAAATTCACAGAAGAAAATAGCAGGAAAAAAAACTGCAGGAAGGAGCCGTCCAGAACTGAACCGGCACCAGGTAGGCCCCCGAACCGATGCTGACTAGGGTCTAGAAGGCCGGTCCGCAATGTTTTCTCGTGGGTCCTGGTTCTGTGCGGTGAGTGCAGTGGATCACAGTTCAGATGGGTGGCTGATCCAGTGCGGTGGGTGCAATGGTCCAAGGAAATTTTTTTTAAAATTTTTCCAGCAACTTTCTTTTGGTTTTGGAGTCCATACCAAGCGAAGTTAATATTTTGCAATAGTTAATATTCAAGGAATATTTTTGCATGAAAAATATTAGTAAGGGATTTTAGGATTAAACAAGACCATCAATTAATTAATTAATGTATTTATTTCTATTATCAGGGCACTTAGATTTAAAAATAGAAGAGCATGAAAACGTCAACTGTTTTCTAGCATTGGATTTATTTTTGGTACCTATGTGCACATTTTCTAAAAGACCAAAGTCTTTGGGAATGTTTTTTACAAGGATAATATTTTTCTACAAATTAAATGGTTATTTTAGCTTGAACAAAAATTAATCCTTAGATATTTTCTCAAATGATTTAACGTTAACATAGAAAGTATATTGGATTTAGATTTTTTTTGTAAGGTTAAAATAGAAAGCTATTTTGTTTTAGTTTGACACAAGAAAAATGATTTTGTCAAATAAACTTGAGACCAAAGTCTCTAAAAAGTTTTAATTGGAAAATTTTTTAAATCATTAAGTTTTTAACTTAAATAAAATTAGTCCATCGGAAAAACTCTCAAAGGATATAAGCCTTGACATAGAGATTTTTATAGACTTAGACATTTTATTTTTGAGTTAAGAAAAAACTTAATGGAAATTTTCAAAAGGATATTTTTTAGAAAACCCTTATTTTAAAAGACTAAGTGGAAGAGGGATTCCAACGGCCCTACGGCTTCCATCACAATCCTCATTAGAGATCGTGGGTCCCCTCGCATCACCCTTGGAGTGAACACGTACAGGATGGGGATACCACAAGGATCTAGATCTAATGGAAGGATGTAATTAATAACTCGGGGCACGTACTATGATCGGCCAACCCCTCATTGGAGGTCATAGTGCAAGGTATGTCCATAGGAAATGAGAGGAAACGGCCATCCCCTCGATGGAATTATCTTCTAGATCATTACATAGAAGGGAGATTAATTTGTGGTGGTTAACAAACTTAGCTTAGGAAACTGTTAATCTTCCCAAGAAGCTTTGTCAGTTTTCCTAAGAGCCAAATTGATTATTATTAGTTTTGATAATAAGGATAAAGTGCACATATTTATTTTATTTTCACAAACTTAATCTTTTTTTCTTTTATTTTTCAAATTTTCAGAAATGGTGGGAAGTTCTTTTAGTCCATTGGCCATTATTCTCCGAGAGAATAATCTAATGAGGCCAAACTATATGGACTAGAAAAGGAACCTGGACATAATACTCACAATGGAAGAGTATAAGCTTGTCCTTTACGAAACCTACCTTATTATCGAGGAGGGTTCCATCGCCAAGGAGCGTGAGGCTGAGAAGGTATGGAAGAAAGCTGATGAGATGGCTCGTTGTTACATATTGGCCTCCATGTCTAATGTGCTCCAATCCAAACATGAGCACATGACCACTGCGTATGACATAACCCAACCATTAGCCACAATATTCGCAGATAAGAGTCGTCCCGCAAAGCAGGAGGCTCTTCGAACCATCATTAACACTAAGATGGCTGAAGGAGCATCAGTCAGAGAGCATATGCTCAAGATGATTGCTGCTTTCGAGGAGGAAGAAATCTTAGAGGCTGTCATTGACCCCAAGAGCCAAATGGACATTGTTCTCGAATCTCTACCGGGTTCCTTTACTCAGTTCAAGCTGAACTATAACATGAAAAAGTTGGACATGGGCTTGACTGAGTTGGTAAAGGTACTCTAGATGGCAGAAAAGGTTATGAAACCACAATTTAAGGCTATGATTGCTAAGGCTTCATCTTTTAGAACTGGGACTAAGCCCAGAGTATTCAAGAAGAAGAAGGGGAACGCAGCGGTCCAGCCTAAGACCCAGCCCAAAGACAAACCCAAGAGCAAGTGCTTCAAGTGTGGACTGAAGGGATACTAGAAAAAGAAGTGTCTAGATCTTCAAGCCAAGAAAAACCCCACAGGTAATGTTTTCTATCTAGTGTCTATATCAATGATTGGATCAACTTCCACTTGGATTGTTGATTCAGAAATCATTGATCACATCTGTAACTCCTTGCAGGGGTTTAGAAAGATAAGAAGACTCCGGAAGGGCGAACATGGACTACGTGTGGGAAATGAAGCACAAGTTTGAGCCCTTGCAGTGGGAGAGTTGGATCTTGTATTAGATTGTAATAGAATAATGGTTTTGAAAAATATTTTATATGTACCTGGATTTAGATAAAATTTGATTTCGGTTGCAAAACTAATAAATCAAGGATATTCTGTATATTTCCATTCCGGTATTTCTATCAGTAGAGACGGAGAAATTTTATGTTCTGGGCACATGTATGGAAATTAATTTTTCTTAAACCCTATTAACAATCAATTAAATAACACTCGATCTGAACCATAACAAGGAAGAGAAAGACCAATGTCAATGACTTATCTTTGGCATCTAAGGTTGGGGCATATAAACTCAACTAGGATTCAGAGGTTGATCTATGATGGGCCCTTGGGCTCATTGAGATTGAAAAATTGGCCTCAGTGTGAGTCCTGCTTGATGGGAAAGATGACCAAAAGGCCATTTGCCCCTAAGATGGATAAAGCCAAGGAGGTATTGAGTCTTATTCACACTGATGTGTGTGGTCCCCTGTCTACACGAACTAAAGGAGGTTTTGAGTACTTCATTACTTTCACAGGTGATTGTACAAGGTTTGGTTACATTTACCTGATGAGATGGCAGTCTGACTTTTTTGACAAGTTCAAAGAGTTTATGGGTGAAGTGGAGCGTCGGACAGGTAAATTAATCAAGACTTTACGATCGGATCGTGGTGGAGAGTATCTCCTTGGTGAATTCAAGAACTACATGGTACATCATGGGATAGAATCCTAACTCTCTGCACCGGGGACTCCCCAGTAGAACGGAGTAGCTGAGAGAAGGAACAGGACATTGATGGAAATAGTCCGAAGTATGGTGTCTCATGCTACTCTTCTAGTGTCTTTTTGGGGATATGCCCTGGAAACAATGGCATATATTCTGAACTTGGTACCTTCCAAGTCAGTACCTAGGACTTCTTATAAGATGTGGACTAAGCATAAGCCATGTCTGAATCATCTCAAGATATGGGGTTGTCCAACTTATGTACTGGTCAAGGGAGACAAGTTGGAACCAAGATCATAATTATGCTATTTTATTGGGTATTTAAATGGGACAAAGGGTGGTTACTTTTATCATCCTAAGGAGCAGAAGGTACTAGTTAGTACCGATGCTAAATACTTAGAGGATGATCAAAGTACTTCTAAGGTTCAACTAAGTTGGAACTGGAAGAGAAGTTATCTTGGGAAGAAACTTCTTTTGACCCGATTGTGGAACAAGAAAAGGCATAGTCTCAAGAGCCTGTACAAATAGAGCCTCGTTATTGTGGGAGAGTGTCTAGGGTTCCAGAGAGATGGACTGGAGAAACTTTCGAGCTGGTCTCCGACTATCTGGAACAAGACCCCACTAGATACGAGGAGGCTATTGCTGATACAGATGTAAATCCGTAGCATGAAGCAATGAAAGTCGAGATTGAGTCTATGTATCTCAATTAGGTTTGGGATCTTGTAGCTACACCTGAAGGGATAAAACCCATAGGGCGTAAGTGGGTATACAAGAGAAAGAGGGGAATAGATGGGAAGATAGAAAGCTTCAAACTAGGCTTGTGGTGAAAGGGTATACTCAAAAAGAGGGAATCGACTATGAGGGAACCTTTTTCCTGGTAGCCATGCTTAAGTCCATCCATATCCTTCTTGCCATCGCATGTCATTATCACTATAAGATATGGCAAATGGATGTCAAGACGGCATTTTTAAGTGGCCATCTTAGTGAAGACATATTTATGTTCTAACCGGGAGGCTTTATTGATAAATGCTAAAAGCATATGGTTTGCAAGCTTAAGAAGTCCATTTATGGACTTAAGCAGGCATTAAGGGCATATAACATTCATTCTGATGAGACTGTAAAGTCTTATGGTTTTGTTCAAAACAAGAATAAACCATGCGTGTACATGAAACTTGAAGGCATTAATGTGGTTTTTCTTATCTTGTATGTGGACAATATTTTACTAATTGGAAATGATGTTGGGTCATTGTCATCTACAGAGGTTTGGCTGTCTAGTTAATTCAGTATGAAGGACTTGGGAAAAGCCAGCTACATTCTCGGGATTAGACTTCTAAGAAATACGAAGCAGAGAATGTTAGGATTATCCCAAGCAGTATACATTAACAAAATGTTGGCTAGGTACAGCATGGACTCATGTAAGAGAGCTCTAATTCCTTCTAGACAAGGGTTATCACTTTCTTCAGGGGACTGTCCTAAGTCTCAAGAAGAGTAGGATTCCCTACGCTTCAGCTGTGGAAAGTGTCATGTACGCCATGCTGTGTACTAGGCCAAATATCTGCTTTGCCGTAGGCTTGGTTAGCAGATATCACTCAAACCCTAGGGAGGTTCATTGGCAAGCTGTAAAGCATACACTCAAGTACCTCAAGGGAACGAGAGATTATATGCTGGTTTACAGGGCTGATGACTTGGTTCCTATAGGATACATAGACTCAGACTTCTAGGCAGATAAGGATGAGAGAAAATCCACTAGTGGATATATCTTCACCTTGTCTGGAGGAGCTATTTCATGGAGGAGTATCAAGTAATCTTGTATTGCTAACTTAACTATGGAAGCTGAGTATGTGGCAGCTTTGGAAACATCCAAGGAAGTAGTCTGGTTCTGAAAGTTCCTTTCAGAACTTAGAGTCATACTACACATGGACTGGTTGATTGTGATGTATTGCGATAACACTGGATTAGTATCGCAATCCAAAGAATCTCGGAACCACAAGAAAGGGAAACATATCGAGAGGAAGTACCACCTGATCTAGGATTTTATCCAGAGACGGGAAGTCGTGGTGGAACAGATTGCCTCTGAGAATAATCTAGCAGATCTATTCACTAAGCCTTTGGCTGAGAGAGTCTTCAAGAGACACTTAGACGCCATGGGGGTGGGCACCTAAGGACTTACTTAGTCTTAAAATGCAAGTGGGAGATTGTTGGGATGTATGCCCTCTTAGACTAGGTTTCTAATGTAAAAAATTGAATGTTTTAAAAAAAGAATTTATTTTTAGAAATTATTTGTGAATTTACAATTTTATTTTTGCACAATTACGTTTAGAAAAGACCCATTGTGTTTAGGTAAGTGGTCCATGTGAATGGAGGTCTTTCACAGTAAGGTATGGATCACGGGTTACTTAACACATAAACTTTTGTTCTTAACCGATTGATGAGAATGGGAATCTTATCATGTCTAGGTTATTATGTTACGAATTCTAAATGGGGAATGGCTTATCTTTAGCTAGTAAGAAGTCTACTTACTTAATGTCATGAGCATATTTCGAATACGTAGAATAGGACCTGTAGTAGTGGTTTCTTATAGTATAATATGGTAGAAACCTAGACTACTACTGCTACAGCGTGGACTAGTACTCTACGACTTGATCTGTGTTGGTGGTCTGACGAAGCTAGAAGCATATGCTTTGATATGCTATAGTTGAGGTTCTATCGTATGGCCAATATACTTGGATGTTGGGTATGTGTGACTAGTTAGTTAAGACGGACTTGTACAAGATAGTTTCTATACTATATCGCCCCTTGTGGTTGTTTGAATAATCTAAATATCCAGGGCCCTTGGGAACATGACTTGGATGTTTGCTTTAGGGTAGCTCTCTTGGAAAGCTGAAACAATCCAGGAAGTCGTGGATCATTGGACTAGAGGCCTAAGGATGGTCGATGTCATTTAGAAAGGTGTTATTACACTTCTTCCTCTCTGAATGTACGACGATGTATAGAGGGGTATTTTAGTCATTACACCTATAGGTCGGAGACTTTGCTAACGTAACATTGTCCTTGGGGTTAATATTTCCTTATGGTAATATTAGGAAATATTTAAAATGCAAAATACAGCTATTTATATGGCAATGGTATTTTGGTCATTTTAGTAGCCAAGGCGGTGTGTGTTTTGGTCTCCAGTATAGACCATGAGTTCTAATTAAATACGGGATAAGGAATTAAATTAAATTAAATAGAATTTTTTTATTTAAGTAGCCTGATTTAATTATTAGGATAGAATAAAATAAATGTCCTTGGAGAGAGTGAATTAATTAAATTAGTTTAGTGGGTTAATTAATTATTCAGGGCTTTGGCCCAGTTTGAATAATTAGGAATTAACCTGGGACTAAACTGATTTAGGCTTATTTAATTGGACTAGTTTATTTGGGATGAAAAAATTAAATATTTGTTGGGCTATTAAGTTGGTTCTATCTAGAATAATTAATTAAGCCTAAAAGGTTAAACTAAGAGTCCAATGGCCTAGTCCAGTTTAATCTAAGGTTTTATTTAGGTTAAACAGAAGGATTGGAAATAACGTCGTTGTTACAGAACACACAATCTAAGAGACGGCTTCTTCTCTGTGGAAAAGGCCAAGGGTCTCTCTCTCTCTCTCTCCAGAAAATTTCCTAGCTTGTTAGTTGTTCACCAAATGGTAGTTAGGCAAGCCATATACTGGAAGACCGAGAATTCAGCGTTCACATACATGCAAAGGCGGAGTAGGAGGCTTATAGGAATCGCACCAGAGGCTTCTACCAGCACACCTACCCCAGTTGCGCACGTTCCGATGCAGCCACCGTTGAGAACTAGAAATAGAGGTAAAAATTTTAAAACCTCGGGATTTGGACAAGGCGCAACCGGTGCCGGCTAGGGCAGCTAGAGGCGACATCGGCCTTGTCCTGGAATCCCTGTTCATGTGTTTTTCCAGGTTTTTTTATGTTCACTTCCGCCGTGTGACTTATGTTTTCCTGCTTTCCGTGCCTTCATGAACAAGGTCTGATTTTCAGACGTTTGAATGGTGGTTTTTGGCCTTTGCCTTGAGAAACCAAGTTGGAATTTTTCTGGTTTTAATATTTCAAGGGTACTTAGAATGGTGATGATTTTGGTGCAGAGTTTTCTGCTTTCTTTGGCCCAATTTGTAGTTGTTTTTTTAAGGTGTTTGAATGTCTTTTAATGGTAGTTTTCCAGTCTTCTTCCTGAAGAAAAATAGAGGAAGTTCCAGCTGTTTTTATGACCAAAAGGGGGCTTCAAATCCAGCTTCAAAGCAGCAAATTTGCTGAATCAAACATTCTGGTTTGCAAAGGTGCAGTCCAAAAATTCTTGAATTTTCAGTCTTCAACCTTACATGAAATTACCATTTTTCTCGTAGGAAATGGGGTAAAAATGTTGGCTAAATTTTTCGAAAACAATCTTGCAAAAATTCTGGAAAATTTCAAGATTTCCCTTTTGAAATAACCCGTCGTTCAAAGTGAAAATATATATATATAAAGGAATTAATGATATATTTTCCCTTCCTTATTATTAATAGTATTACTAAGGCTATAAGGTAATAATATTATTCCTAATGTTATAGAATGTCCATCCCTAGTGCCATTATTATTAACAATAGTATTAGTAGTATTATTACTAATATTGTTATTATTTTATTCTATACTACTTTATTTTACTTTATTCTACTATCATTATTATCCATTGCTATTATTTTTATATATCTATTATTTAATACAAATACTTCATGGTAATATTAAATTATAGCATAATTAAATTCAATAATTATGTTGCATTGTTATATTATTTTACCATTAGTATATATATATATATATATATATATATATATATATATATATCTCAACTACACTATAAATATCCTATCTATATTATATTATATATAAGATATTTTAAGGGGCCCACTAGCATGATATTTGTGACCAAGTTTGACTATTTTTTAGACTTCCTCTAACTAAGCTTAATTAAGCTAAGTGAGATTAGGATAAGTTAATCATGATTAAGCAATTAGTAATCCCAAGAGGTTTTAAGAATTTCTTCAAACTCCTAGAGGATCCTAGAACTTTCTAGGGCAATCCACAACTCTCTTGAAAATCCTAGAGGAGTCTCAAGACTTCAAAAATGGCCAACTCACCCTAGATCTTTTATTAAGACCCAAAGAAGACCAAGGAAGCTAGCTATATAAATAGGAGCAAGGGAGGAGAATTTCGGCAGCAAGGAAAAGAAGAGAAGGACCGGCAGCAAGGAAGGGGAAAGGAAAAGGAGGAAAAGGAAGAAAAGGAGGGAGAGTTACAGCTTGTTTTCATCTTTGAAAGGTAAGAGATCACTCTTCAAAGCTAATAAAATGGTGCTAGAGGTTGGAGGCTAGCTGCATATAAAGTTAAGTGATGAAAATATGTTGATTTTGGTGATGGTTGATTAACCGGTTGGATGAGTGATGAAGTAGACATGATTTTCAGTTCATTTACTGCAATTTTGGAGTGATGATTTGCTGGAATTTGAACATAAATAATCCTAAGCATGTCCTAGACTAGTTAGGAAGGATTTGGATCATGTGATGTGAGCTTAGATGGCTATGAAATCAGAAAGTAGCAAGAATAATGTAATCTGCCAAAATTTACTGGTTTGGTGAACTTGGTATAACTTATTTGTTTGAACTAAAGAAAAGTGCTGAGCATGAAAACCTGTTGGAATACTGATGTTGGGAGAATAAATGATGTATTGAAGGGTTTAAATATGGTAGGGTATCTTGAAGAAACCGTAGAAATAAATTACAACAAGTTGAGCTTCTAAACTGTAGTTTGAACCTTCAACTCGGAACAGTCAGTTTAGCTAAAAAACTGAACGAAATGGAGAGAGGTTTGAATACCCTATGACCTGGAGTTGATAGAGAGATGTCCTAGGAGTATTTTAGAAGTAGTTTCACCTCATTTGGACTTGTATTGAAGGAGATATGCACAAAACACTGGAAGATGACAAATCTGGATCCCAAAACCCGGAGCAGTGAACTTATCTGGAAAACTGTACAAAATGGGATGGAATTTTCAGGACTTATGACCTAGAATTAAGAGAGGGGTATCTTAGGGATATTATGGAAGTAGCCTCACCCTAGTTGGACCCATATTGAATAAATTGTGTGAAAAATGGTGAAGGGTGGTAAAGCTGTAAAAACAGAAAAACCATCCAAAGCACTAACCCATTTATTTCTTTAAGAAAAATTATAGAAACCATATTTAAACCATTAGGTATTTGAATCTATTAAGTAATAATAAGGAAATGTACTAATGGTGTAGGTGAATCAAGTCGAGGGAACCCCTTCTAGGGCTATACTCGAGTGCAACTTCGGCTTAATATACATGGTGAGTCCCATTGATTTCTAAACTTTTTTAAAGGCTAGTGTGCTTTGATTTTCCATGAAATGCTATGTTTTATGCCATTTTGGAAATCCTCGAATATGTTTTAGGTTTACATGAGCAAGATTTGCTTTTATGCTATTTCGGACTCGAATAAATTTCATATTCAGCTTGGAAACCTTACTGGATGTTTAAAACACAGATTTTGTGAATTTAGTCCTTTTGGATTAAATATTTGTGATTTCCGAAAAATGGTAAATGTCGGAATCGGGGATTTGGAAAATAATCCAAATATCCTTATTGGAATATTTTATGAAAACTCTTGGAACTCGGGTATTCGGTAAATGACCGAATTATCCTTATTGGAACGCTTGTGAATATATTTCAAATCGGGTAAGGGTAAAATGACCCGGATACCCTCAAAAAGTCTTTTGGAACCTGGTATGGGTAAGATGACCCGAATGTCCTTGGAAAATGACTTTTGTGATTGAGTACGGGAAAAATAACCCGGTTACTCTTGGAAACATGTTTTGATGTGTGAGTAAAATCTTTTATCTGGTTTCAACATGATTTTGGAAAATATTGTTTTCGCCCCAAAATGTTTTGATTGAAGATCCTGTGGGATCAAATAACCCTCTGGCCTGATCAGTTAGATTGGGTTGGTATTGTTGCGTTGAGTACTCAGCAAGGACTTTGATATTTGTACTAGCCCATGTTAGAGGTAGACGACCCCAAGTAACCTGGCTAGTTTTGGGGATTGTCTTACTCCAAATAGGGCAACAAGACATTGAGATGAGTCGTCCTGGCTAGCCGTTTAGTGCCTGGCAATTGCCGTGTTTGTGAATACGTTTATGAACGCTTGTTGTTTTTGAGTTATTTGCTGGAATAAGGATGGGATGTTTAGGGCGTTTGACTCCTTAGCACCTCGATGGTGATTGACGTCAGGATTGGGACCCCTGGTTGATGGAGGCAAGTAAAAGATCCCTAAGTGCACGGTGAGGTACATTTGTACGCTGCTCACCCATCCGGCCTGACACAGGTGACGTGCTATAAGGCGCAGTCCCTGGCACCAGAAACCATGCAGCCGAAGGCGAAGTTCCTTGAACTTTGCACGCGGGTCGCAGTTCTAAAAGGGGAAGAACTCGCATTTATTAAAATTAGGGGCCATATGTTTGGAAATCATTATTTTTCAGATGTACATGATAACTTGATCCTAAATTTACCAATTACTGCTATTTCGCTGTTGTGAAATTTATTTCAGTAAAGAAATTGAAAATCACCTCTCTTCTGAGCAAAACACTAGCACACACAGGACTCACTGAGTATACCACTCACACGTGTATTTGTCCTTTCTATTTTAGTGATTGGAGCTGAAGAATAACGACGGTAATCCAGGACTTCTTCGTAGAACTGGATAGCAAATCTTTTGGAGTGATCATTGTACATAGACTATGAGATGTTTTAGCTTATGTATTTTGGAAGCTATGACAATGTACCTATCGTGACTCATATGTTTATATTAATAAAGAGCATGTTTCATATATTTTCTTAAGTTTCGACTTTATCACTTGCTTTAAGTTGAAATCATTATAAAGACCCCTAGTCTGAGGAGTCGGACGGGGTGGCATCCCACCTGAGCCTGGCCTGTAACACCCCACTACCTAGGCCCGACAGAGCCGGGGATGTCGTCCCGTCCAAATGACAAGGGGTCTTTATAACTAGGTCACACAAAAGAAAATAAAAGTAATACTTTAAAATTGAACTTATTACAACCCAAAAATATATGAACAAATCCAAAATAAATTGTTCGCTACCATATCTCAAAACAACACATAAGAAAAAAATAACATAAAGTCTTCAAAGCATAGGCAACAAATCTAGCTATTCATCTCCACAGCAGGATCGAACTAAAAACATGGCATAAAAGGTGATGAAATAAAAATCTCAGTAAGTCCGTGTGTGCTTTGAGTGTTCAATGAAAACAGTTCGTGGATGCAAAATGTGAAAACTTTATATGAGAAATATTGGCAAGCATTAAACATTAGTCAAAAACAAGAGTGGTGTTTTTGGCTTTTCCAGCCATACGTAATTTATAAGATCAACCACTCAAAAGAAAGGATTATGGGTTACCACACGTTGGGCCCCATAACCGGATGGTCAGTATGCCACACTTTGTGCACACTGCCGGTCAGAATGCCGACACTTTGTGCAGACTGACAAAAGGTAGGTGATCGGCCTACCGGGCAAGATACTCCTCATTCTCTATACCCAAACAACAACCGCGTGTCCATTCCGGCAAAACACAGTCACTTGACTGAAATAAAATTACTAGCTCGAACCGGCATGACTAAGTAGTACTGACGTTTCTCTAAGTTGAGTTTTATCTTCTAGAGGTGGCCTCCTGCCAGAAGACTCACTCTTGCTTTTCAAAACTAGTACTACTAGCCTACCCTTATTGAGTACTCAATGATAATTGTCCCACTTGGGAGAAAATTGGTAAAACATAGCTTTACTTGAAAATGGCAATTAAGGGTTTCTAAAGTCCATGCCAAAGTCAGTTTTAGAAATAGTTCAGTGTTTTAGTAAAACTGCTTTGAAAATTTTCAAATAATTGGTTTGACCAAATTAAGAAAGGAAACAGTCCTTAATTGCCTTTACCAAATCATTATTCACATACTTCGCGTTTAGCTTGCCATGGTAACCTTTTACAACAAACAAGTTTTATGCAGGAGCTTACCTGATCCTTTGCTTGCTCAAATTCAAAAGTCTTCCAAGGCTGACCTAACCCCGCCTGGGGTAAACACAAGACATAAGGTTACACTCAAGCTACATTCACTTACACAAATAATCCTAGTTCAACTTATTACAATCATGACCCTAACGTTCTAAGCTTTAAGGCTAGGTGATAAAGAATTTTATAAAATAAGTCTAGTTTGATAACTTAAAATAACTAGGGGTTCTAAAATAATTGCTAATAAATTATAGACTCAAATAATAATTCTTGAGTGTTATTAATAAATAAACTAAGGTTTGAATTTTAAATAATATTAAGTCCTAAATAATTTTAATAAATGATAATTTAAAAATAGCTTTATTATAAATAAATAATAAACTAAATAATTTTTAATTAATTATTAATTTTTTAATAGATAATAATTATTTAGTAATAAATAAAATTAGTAATAAATGAATTTTATTAAATTCTTGTTTAATAAAAATATTAATAGTCTAATTAAATATTCCAATCCAAATCCCCTAGTGTTTCGAATTTTGAAGGAAACTATAGTAGTAATTCTAATTTTTTTGTAATAAATTTTGTTAATGAATATAACCTAGAATTAATAAGAAAATAATCTCTTACCATGATTTTCCTAGTGCTAGAAAAGATTCATGATCACATTCTCCATCATCAAACAATAAATCAATCCATTCATGAACATACACTTGAACTATCGCATACCATCACATGGCCAAAATCCTACTAAGCATAATCATCAATCATGGCTTCCATGGAGAATAAGATCATAAAAGCCTAATCACCTTTGGTGTCATAATATCTAATCATGCTTCAAACATCCATAAAATTCATTGAGCATGAAGAACATAAATTGATTCAAAAGGAAAACACATACATCCTAGTCATATACAACCATCATCATGCCATAACTTCATTCCCCTAATCCACATGCATATACTCAATCTCCCAATCATAATCCATTTCTCTATCATCAACTAGGAGACATAATTTCAGAATTTAATAAGAGAAATTTAGGGATGAATACTTGATTGTCGAGTCCTTCGATGAAGATAAAAGAAGGTCCACGCGCAATGGAATGACTTGAATGGTCCAACGAAACAACATCCATGGTTGATGGTGGTTCAACCATTTCGGTTAGAAGAGAGAGAGAGAGAGAGAGAGAGAGAGAGAGAGAGAGAGAGAGACGTTAGAATGATATATTCGAATGGAAGAAGATGAACAAGAAGGTTGTTCATGACTCACCTTGTTGATGTTCTTGAGGTCCTCAAGAAAAGCTAATTTTTGATCCGGTTGAAAATTCTTGATTGTGAGATTTCGTGTTATAAATGGCAGAAATGAAGTCTAGGGATTAAGTAGAGATGATCTGGAGTTTTTGAGAGTGATTGGAGGGGTTTGGAGTTGGTTTAGGCTTAAAGAAGTTTAGTGTGTGTTCTTGGTGTTCTTGGTGTTTGTAGGTGAAAATGGAGAGAAATTAGAAGAAGTGCTGCTGGAATTTGGTAGAGGGCTGGCCGAATGGTAGAGTATGATTGAGGGTTTCGGTTTTCAGCAAGGAAGAGTAAGGGTGATCAGATTTTATTTGAATTTTAAATGGAGAAAATAGTGGAGATGTTTAAGGTAGGTGGTTAGCAATGGTGTTTGATCAAGAGTGGTCTCTATGGTCTTTAATGGTGTCGGCTAGAACAAGACTGTTTTGCTGAAATGATTGAAGGCTAAATGTTGCTCAAGCTGGCCGAAATTCAGTCCATAAAGGCAGAGAAAATTCTGGTTGTTTCAGCTTAATGCAAGAGTGATTTATGGGAGTGAAATGCTGGAATTTTTTTGAAGTTCAAATGGTGTTTGAATGGAGTGATCTTAGGAGTGTTTTGTGGAGCAGCTATGGAGTCCTTAAGCTTCAAGGTAAGTGTGGGTTTAATGGTGTTCAGTATATGGCTGAATAAGGCTCAATTCTACAGAGATTGAAGGTGGCTTTCGGTCCTAGGCTAGAAAGGAACATGGCTGGAAAAAAATTCTGTTCAAGTGTTCATGGCTTTTCCGAAATTGCAGATTTTTGGTGTAGGAATTTCGCACCTTCTTGGCTCGGTTTTTCAGTGGTTCTTCAGGGTTGTTTGAGGGTCTTCCAATGGTGGTTTTTCAGCCTCATTTCTGGACAAATGCAGAGAAGTTTGCTGGCTTGATGATGAACTTAAAACAGCTTCATTTCCTTGAGGAAAAGCTGCAAATTACCCAGAAAAATTTCTGGTTTGGTGCTGTTTTGGGCAGCCCGAAAATTGCACAATTTTTCCAGCTTCCAAGCCACTTGAAATGATCATTTTCTTGGCAGCAAATGAGTGGATTTATGGCCTTAATTTTCGAAGGAAAGGGCTGCAACAAATCTGAAAAATTTCCAGATTTCCCTACCACTAAAACATGAACATCTTGAAGATGGATTTGAAGGTCTTTCCATGGTGATTGATTTTCTCTTGGAACCTTCCTATTTCTCCTCCTAATTTTCGGTCAACCTCCCTTCCCCAAAGCTGATTTTCGAAATTCAAGGGAAAGAATTTATCACAGAATTTTTTTTTGGAATTCAAAGAAAAAGAATTAAGGGATTTTAGTTTATTTGAATTATGAAAATGCTAGGACAAAGCTAGAGGTAATAAATTGGACAAGAATTCTTCTAGAATTCTTTTAGGACATGAGGATAAGATTAGGACATTCTCTTCATGTCTCCCCTAAGACAATCATTCCTATTTTCATGGGAAGCAAGAAAACAAAAATTCAAACTTAATTAAGATAATCATGCTAAAAGCTTACATGATGGGATTTGAACTCATGACCTTAGAGATTAATTCACCAAGCTCTAACCACTAAACCACACTAATTCTTGTTCTTATTTTCTCACCCACATATTTTTCTTATCTACTCCTCAAGCTATCTTCCTATTCTGACCTCAAGCAAAATTACCATTTTACCCATTCTACTCAATAATTATAACTAAGCATTTAAACCTATAATCCACGATTCTAAAGCACATAAAATCATTCAAAAACACATATATTCATGCAAAATAATATGATATGCATTCCCGACCCCCTTACTCTAGGGCTGGTTTTAGGTGAGGTTTCACAAGGCCCACTGCATCAAGAAAAGAAATGTTGGGTGTTACAATTGGTATCAAAGCATTAGCCATCGAGTCTGATTTGCACATGTTCTATGGATATCAAAATATTATCTGTGGGCATAGATACATTATCTGTGGGTATAGATATAATATCTATAGGAATCAATGGAAATTTAATTCAACTATTCTTTTGTAGGTATGGCTAATAATGATGATAAAGGGAAGAGACCGGTAGAGGAACAGGATTGTAGAGATGGGTTATGGGAAGAAGGTGAAAGCTCTCACCCAAAGAAGAAGAAGATCAGGACTTTCTTAGGAACATCGATCTCTGGACCCTGTTATTATCATAGCTCCCTTAGAGGCCCGAGACCTAGAGGAAGAAACTTAGAGCCAACTCAGGATAGCAATATAGGAGATGTGACTAAAGAATCAGAGATAGTGGAAAGCCCTAAGCAGCCAGCCGAACCGGAAGGAGTCATAATCCCTCCGGATGAATCGGAAGACGAAGTGGTTGAGGTAGTTGCCATATCCTCAGATGAGTCAGCAGCCAAAGATGATGAAGACGAAGTAGTCGAAGTAATTGTTGTGTCTTCGGTCGAGTCAGCCGTAGGAGAAGATGTGGATATGTTAGGCCCTAGATCTGATACTCCCGAGTACTATCATGTATCGACTAATTCAGGATCACCTGCTTCCAGCGATGATAATAGCGAGTAGAAGGACTACCTAGGAAGTTTTAGTATGAGTATTATCCGATGTACATATTAAGTACGTGTGTTAGTAGGAGATAATAAGCAAGTATATGTAAATGTGCTAAAAACCCTGCAATTTTGGTGTAACGTATCAGGGTGTTATGTTTTTATATTATGATAATGTTCTGTGCTGACATACTAATCTAACTCCATTAGTGATATTAATTTAACTAGGAAATCGAACTATCTTTATTATGCCGCCAAAGCGAGCCACTCGTCACCCTCCAAAGGAATCATTTGCTAACAATGCAGCCAAAGGAGCATCTGCTGAATCCCTGGAAAACACTATAATGCAGACTTTCAAAAAAATGAAAGAAGTGTTACAACATGTGACCGAGAGGACAGCTAGAGAAGGACGACGAATTGAAGTTGAGGCGGATCAAGCGTTAGAGCGGTTCCTAAAATTCCAACCCCCTCCATTTTATGGCCGACCTGAACAAGAGCAAGAAGCAGAATCCTGGATAGAACAGATGGAGAATATACTCGCCGCTCTAAATAACTCAGAGCAGCGAAAGGTGCAATTTGCTGCGTTCAAACTTCAGGGATCGTCGCGAGACTGGTGGACACGGAAGAAGGGGCAAAAGGAATGGACATGGGAGGAATTTCGGGAGGAGTTCAAGAAGGAATTCATACCATGTTGGGTCGTAGAAAGGCTAGAACACGAATTTCAAAATTTCAGATAAGAGGGAAAGACAGTAGGGATGTATATTGCCGAATTCACGCGACTCTCGAAATATTGCCCCCTCCTAGTGCAGAATGAATCAGACAGGACTCGCCATTTTGTGAAGGGTTTGCACCCCGAGCTCAAGAGGGTATTGCTTAGCATGGCCCCAAGCAATTATAGTGCTACAGTAGAAATAGCATCAAGAGTTGTGGAGGCAGATTTGGAGCAGGCTAAGTAGGGAAGTAAGAGGAGATTTCAACCCCTAAACCGAAATAAGAGGCCGGCAGGGAATAAATGGCCCAATAAAGGGAAATTTCAAAGAAGAGAGGGGGGTAGTATGGGAAAGCTGTTCATTCATTGTTACAATTGTGGAGAAGAAGGACACAAGAGTTGGAACTGCCCATATCCGAAAAAGACAACGGGACGGATGAATCCAAGAGGAAATAAAATGGGGGCAAGATCAGAATTTGCCAAGGGAAATCCAAGCCAGCCCTCTGCACCCAAACCTGGAGCCAACAAGCTTGTCGTGAAAGCTCGAGTGGTAGCCCTGGATAAAGCAGGCACTAATGCATCGTCGGTGGTGGAAGGTAAGATTTTTATTCTTTGTAAAGAAGCTCAAATTCTAATAGATCCAGGCTCTACCCATTCTTTTATTGCATGCTCCTTTGCTCAAAAGGTTAATATTGGAAGTAAGGAGGCTCCATATGAGATGATAGTTAGTACCCCTTTGGGAAAGCAATTGACCAGTTATAGAATTTATCCGGGAAGTGAAATAAAAATTGGAGATGTGACCCTAGAGGGAGACATTATAAGTTTACCCATAGCAGACTAATGTGCCATTCTAGGAATGGACTGGCTATCACGACATCATGCGAGGGTTGTTTGTAGGAATAAACTGGTGCATTTTAGGGGACCAGAGGGAGGTACTCTAGAGTTTTAGGGAGATAGAGCAAAACAAAAAGTAAGTTTGATATCCAGAGTGAAAGCAAGGAGGTTGATTCGAAAAGGGTGTACTAGATATTTAGCCTACCTTCTGAACAAATCCATTAAAACTGAAAAGTTTGAAGATGTACCAGTGGTTGGAGAATACCCAGATGTTTTTCTAGTGGAGCTGAAAGAATTGACCACAGAAAGAGAAGTTGAGTTTAATATTGAATTAGTACCAGCAGCTGAACCAATCTCTAGAACCCCGTACCGGATGGCACTGGCAGAATTAAAGGAATTGAAGAAGTAACTGCAGGAATTGTTGGAGCAGGGATTTATTTGGCCAGGTACCTCACTTTGGGGAGCCCCAGTGCTATTCGTGAAAAAGAAAGATGGCACTTTGAGGATGTGCATAGACTGTAGTGGGCAAAATGCTCAAACGATAAAGAACAAATACCCATTACCTATGGTGGATGAGTTGTTTGACCAACTGCACAGAGCAGGATGTTACTCTAAATTGGACCTGAGACAGGGGTATTATCAAGTGAGGATTATAGAAGAAGACATTCCCAAGACTGCCTTCAACAAGCGCTATGGGCACTACGAGTTTGTGGTGATGCCTTTTGGAGTTACTAATGCCCCTGCTACTTTCATGGACCTTGTGCATCGGATTTTTCAGCCCTACTTGGATAATGTTGTTGTCATTTTTATTGATGATATTTTAGTATACTCTAAGAACCCTTAGGATCATCAAGAGCATTTGCAGAAAGTTCTTGAGAAATTAAGGGAAGCCAAGTTGTATGCTAAGTTTAACAAGTGTGACTTTTGGTTGGATATAGTATCTTTTCTAGGGCATGTGATCTCTAAATAAGGGATTTCTGTGGACCCTGCAAAAGTGGAAGCTGTAATAAATTGGAAACAACCGGAAAACCCTATGGAGGTGAAAAGTTTCTTAGGCTTGGTAGGATATTATAGAAGGTTCATGGAAGGATTCTCGAAACTTGCTTCGCCATTAACCCGATTAACCCAAAAGAAGGTGCCCTACGAATGGTCAGAAGGTTATAAGAAATGTTTTCAAGAATTGAAGCAAAGGTTGAGCACCTCACCTGTTCTAGCCTTGCCTGCTATGGATAAGCCCTACGAGGTGTATACTGATGCTTCTAAGGAAGGAATGACCGGAGTATTAATGCAAGAAAGGAAAGTAATAGCATATATATCGAGGAAATTGAAACCCCATGAGAGAAATTACCCTACTCATGATTTGGAATTAGCAGCCATTATGTTCGCCTAGAAAAAGTGGAAGCATTACCTTTATGGAGCAGAATTTGAGGTTCTTACCGATCACAAAAGATTGAAATATATCTTCACTCAGAAAGGTTTAAATATGAGACAGCGAAGGTGGATGGAGTTCTTAGAAGAATTTCGCTGCCCAATCAAGTACCTTCCGGGAAAGGCTAATGTAGTAGCAGACGCATTAAGTAGAAAAGGACATATATCTACACTACGGATGGTGCAGACCCCGAAGTTAGAAGCAGTGGCACTTGAAGGATGAATCAAGATGAATAACATATCAATACAGCCTATATGGTTGAAACAATTGAAAGGAGTTCAGGAGCAAGACTGGGAGTTGCAGCAGATCAAGGTGAATAGCAATGAACAGAAGAAAACTGATTTCTACGAAGATGACGCAGGGATCCTCCGATTTAGAGAGCGATATTGTATACCCAGACAGGCTGCTATGAAGCAGGAAATATTAATTGAAGCACATCGGAGTAAGTACACCATTCACCCTGGGGCAGTAAAGATGTACCGATACTTGAGGCAACATTTCTGCTAGATAGGTATGAAAAGCGATATTTCTTGGGTTGTTGCTCAATGTCTTACTTGTCAAAAGGTGAAGATAGATCACCAAAAGCCCGGGGGATTACTGCAACCACTACCAGTACCTGAATGGAAATGGGACAAAGTTACCATGGACTTTGTTACCGGTTTACCAGTAACCATTGGACAACGAGATACAGTTTTGGGTGATTGTAGATCGGTTAACAAAGACAGCTCACTTTATACCCATAAGTGAACGAGACTCTTTGGAGAAATTAAGTAAGATTTATATAGAGGAAGTAATCAGACTCCATGGAGTACCTTCCAGCATTGTATCTGATCGAGACCCCAGGTTCACTTCTCGATTTTGGAGGAAGATGCAACAACTGTATTGGACAACTCTGAAATTTAGCACCACTGCACACCCCAAGACTGACGGCCAGACAGTGCGGGTTATCCAAATTTTGGAAGACGTGTTAAGAGCATGTGCATTGGACTTTGGGAGTAGATGGGTTGATAATTTGGCTTATGCGGAATTTGCCTACAACAATAGTTATTAATCCTCAATCGGAATGGCACCATTTGAAGCTTTGTATGGACGAAAGTGCCGATCTCCTCTATATTGGGAAACCATAGGACGGCAGCAGGAGCAATATAATATCCTGGATATGGAAAGGGCACGACAAAAGATGTTGCAAATTAAGGAGAAATTGGAGGTTGTCCAGAGTAGGCAGAAAAGTTATGCAGACCGCCATCGGAAAGATGTGGAATTTGGTGTTAGTGATTTAGTATTCTTAAGGTTAACACCCCGTCGAGGTAAGGGAACCCGAAGGAAGAAGCAAGCTCCACGGTATATTGGACCCTTTCCCATCACCGAGAAAGTTGGACAAGTGGCTTATAGATTAGGATTACCACCAGAACTTCAAGGCATCCATGACGTATTTCATGTATCGCAACTTAGACGATTTATAGTTGATCCCAGTCATGTTTTAAATGATGATGCCATAGACTTAGCACCGACTCTGAACTATGAGGAAAAGCCAGTTAAAACCTTAGAATGCACCAAAAAGAAGTTGCGACAGAAGCAAATTCCTCTTGTTAAAATGCTATGGAGCTATCATCCTATGGAGGATGCTAAGTGAGAAATAGAAGCAAAAATGTATAAAAGTTACCCAGAACTCTTTGAAGGTGAGTTATAATTTCGAGGACGAAATTCCTTTTAGGAAGGGAGATTGTAATAACCCATCGTTCAAATGAAAATATATATGTATATATTTATATAAAGGAAATAATGATATATTTTCCCTTCCTTATTATTAATAGTATTACTAAGGCTATAAGGTAATAATATTATTCCTAATGTTATAGAATGGCCATCCCTAGTGCCGTTATTATTAATAATAGTATTAGTAGTATTATTACTAATATTGTTATTATTTTATTCTATACTACTTTATTTTACTATATTCTACTATCATTATTATCCATTACTATTATTTTTATATATCTATTATTTAATACAAATACTTCATGGTAATATTAAATTATAGCATAATTAAATTCAATAATTATGTTGCATTGTTATATTATTTTACCATTAGTATATATATATATATATATATATATATCTCAACTACACTATAAATATCCTATCTATATTATATTATATATAAGATATTTTAAGGGGTCCACTAGCATGATATTTGTGACCAAGTTTGAATATTTTTTAGACTTCCTCTAACTAAGCTTAATTAAGCTAAGTGAGATTAGGGTAAGTTAATCATGATTAAGCAATTAGTAATCCCAAGAGGTTTTAAGAATTTCTTCAAACTCCTAGAGGATCCTAGAACTTTCTAGGGCAATCCACAACTCTCTTGAAAATCCTAGAGGAGTCTCAAGACTTCAAAAATGGCCAACTCACCCTAGATCTTTTTTTAAGACCCAAAGAAGACCAAGGAAGCTAGCTATATAAATAGGAGCAAGGGAGGAGAATTTCGGCAGCAAGGAAAAGAAGAGAAGGACCGGCAGCAAAGGAAGGAAAAGGAAAAGGAAGAAAAGGAGGGAGAGTTACAGCTTGTTTTCATCTTTGAAAGGTAAGAGATCACTCTTCAAAGCTAATAAAATGGTGCTAGAGGTTGGAGGCTAGCTGCATATAAAGTTAAGTGATGAAAATATGTTGATTTTGGTGATGGTTGATTAACCGGTTGGATGAGTGATGAAGTAGACATGATTTTCAGTTCATTTACTGCAATTTTGGAGTGATGATTTGCTGGAATTTGAACATAAATAATCCTAAGCATGTCCTAGACTAGTTAGGAAGGATTTGGATCATGTGATGTGAGCTTAGATGGCTACGAAATCAGAAAGTAGCAAGAATAATGTAATCTGCCAAAATTTACTGGTTTGGTGAACTTGGTATAACTTATTTGTTTGAACTAAAGAAAAGTGCTGAGCATGAAAACCTGTTGGAATACTGATGTTGGGAGAATAAATGATGTATTGAAGGGTTTAAATATGGTAGGGTATCTTGAAGAAACCGTAGAAATAAATTACAACAAGTTGAGCTTCTAAACTGTAGTTTGAACCTTCAACTCGGAACAGTCAGTTTAGCTAAAAAACTGAACGAAATGGAGAGAGGTTTGAATACCCTATGACCTGAAGTTGATAGAGAGATGTCCTAGGAGTATTTTAGAAGTAGTTTCACCTCATTTGGACTTGTATTGAAGGAGATATGCACAAAACACTGGAAGATGACAAATCTGGATCCCAAAACCCGGAGCAGTGAACTTATCTGGAAAACTGTACAAAATGGGATGGAATTTGCAGGACTTATGACCTGGAATTGATAGAGGGATATCTTAGGGATATTATGGAAGTAGCCTCACCCTAGTTGGACCTATATTGAATAAATTGTGTGAAAAATGGTGAAGGGTGGTAAAGCTGTAAAACCAGAAAAACCATCCAATGCACTAACCCATTCATTTCTTTAAGAAAAATTATAGAAACCTTATTTAAACCATTAGGTATTTGAATCTATTAAGTAAAAATAAGGAAATGTACTAATGATGTAGGTGAATCAAGTCGAGGGTACCCCTTTTAGGGCAATACTCGAGTGCAACTTCGGCCTAATATACAAGGTGAGTCCCATTGATTTCTAAAACTTTTTAAAGGCTAGTGTGCTTTGATTTTCCATGAAATGCTATGTTTTATGCCATTTTGGAAATCGTCGAATATGTTTTAGGTTTACATGAGAAAGATTTGCTTTTATGCTATTTCGGACTCGAATAAATTTCATATTCAGCTTGGAAACCTTACTGGATGTTTAAAACACAGATTTTGTGAATTTAGTCCTTTTGGATTAAATATTTGGGATTTTCGAAAAATGTTGAATGTCGGAATCGGGTATTTGGAGAATAATCCAAATATCCTTATTGGAATATTTTATGAAAACTCTTGGAACTCGGGTATTAGGTAAATGACCGAATTATCCTTATTGGAACTCTTGTGAATATATTTCAAATCGGGTAAGGGTAAAATGACCCGGATACCCTCAAAAAGTCTTTTGGAACCTGGTATGGGTAAGATGACCCGAATGTCCTTGGAAAATGACTTTTGTGATTGAGTACGGGAAAAATAACCCGGTTACTCTTGGAAACACGTTTTGATGTGTGAGTAAAGCCTTTTATCTGGTTTCAACATGATTTTGGAAAATATTGTTTTCGCCCCAAAATGTTTTGATTGAAGATCCTGCAGGATCAGATAACCCTCTGGCCTGATCAATCAGATGGGGTTGGTATTTTTGCGTTGAGTACTCAGCAAGGACTTTGATATTTGTACTAGCCCATGTTCTGGGGATTGTCTTACTCCAAACAAGGCGACAGGACATTGGGACGAGTCGTCCTGGCTAGCCGTTTAGTGCCTGGCAATTACCATGCTTGTGAATGCGTTTATGAACGCTTGTTGTTTTTGAGTCATTCGCTGGAATAAGGATGGGATGTTTGAGGCGTTTGACTGCTTACCACCTTGATGGTGATTGACATCAGGATTGGGACCCCTGGCTGATGGAGGCAAGTAAAAGATCCCTAAGTGCACGATGAGGTACATTTGTACGCTGCTCACCCATCCGGCCTGACACGGGTGACGTGGTGTAAGGCGCAGTCCCTGGCACCAGAAACCGTGCAGCCGAAGGCAAAGTTCCTTGAACTTTACACGCGGGTCGTAGTTCTAAAAGGGGAAGAACTCACATTTATTAAAATTAGGGGCCATATGTTTGGAAATCATTTTTTTTTTTTCAAATGTACATGATAACTTGATCCTAAATTTACCAATTTCTGCTATTTCACTGTTGTGAAATTAATTTCAGTAAAGAAATTGAAAACCATCTCTCTTCTGAGCAAAACACTTGCACACACGAGACTCACTGAGTATACCACTCACACGTGTATTTGTCCTTTCTATTTTAGGGATTGGAGCTGAAGAATAACGACGGTATTCCAGGACTTCTTCTGTAGCACTGGATAGCAAATCTTTTGGAGTGATCATTGTACATAGACTATGAGATGTTTTAGCTTATGTATTTTGGAAGCTATGACAATGTACCTATCGTGACTCACATGTTTATATAAATAAAGAGCATGTTTCATATATTTTCTTAAGTTTCGACTTTATCGCTTGCTTTAAGTTGAAATCGTTATAAAGACCCCTAGTCTGAGGAGTCGGACTGGGTGGCATCCCACCTGAGCCCGGCCCACTGTGTCAAGAAAAGAAATGTGGGGTGTTACACCTTTACGAAGACATGAACAAGATGAAGGTAGAATTGAAGGTATAGCTACGGTAATTTCTTTTCCTTGGAAACCCATCTTTACTCTCCTCCCTATTTTCGGCAGTCCCCTATCCCTCATAGCTGATTTTTGAATTTCAAGGCTGGGGGTTTATCACAGAATGTTTTTGGAATTAAAAGAATGGATTAATGGATTAAGGATAGTTTAAATTATAAAGATGTTAGGACAAGGCTAGAGAAATTAAAGGGGACAAGAATTCCTCTAGAATTCTTTTTAGGACATGATCACATGCTCAAGATATTATCTTTATGTCTCCCTTAAGACAACATTCCTATTTTTAAGGAACGTAAGAAAATAAAAAATTCAAACATTGTTAAGATAATCATGAATAAAACTTAAGTGATGGGATTTGAACTCATGACCTTAGATATTAAATCACAAAGCTCTAACAACTTAACCACACTAACTCGTGTTCTTATTTTCTCACCCAAATATTCTTCTTATCTAAACTTCTAGCCATCTTCCTATTTTGACCTCAAGCAAATTGACATTTTTACCCTTCCTACCCAATAAGCATAAATAAGCCATTTAACCTATAAACCATAATTCTAAGGCACATAAAATCATTCAAAAAGTATATTTGTATGCATAATGACATGATATGCATCCCAACCCCCTTACTCTAAGGTTGGCTTTATGTGGGGTTTCACAGTTGATCCCTTTTTTCTGAGTATAAACTTTAGCAACCAACCTTGCTTTATAGGTTTTAACCTTTCTATCTGCACCATCCCAGGAGCCGAGCCACAAAGTTGGTTAGTAGCTCATTGGGTCTTAAGCCGCAGAAGAGCCTAGGCCATACCGCGACTTGGCTCAATCCTTCCACAACTTGGAGCATTTTGCACCAAATCCGTGGCAGGCTCCCATGCATCCTACCACGACCTTGGTCACAATTGTGACCAAGTTGTGGGTAGGCATTTGGGTTGTCGGGATTGGGTGCGGGCAGGTGGTTCATTGGCCATAGGTCCATAAGCCATAAACTAGTGTGGCTGGTGCGCAAGACCAAGGAGTTTTTTTTTATTTATGTTTTTCCTTGTAATTTTTGCGCAATTTCTTTTTCGTTTTTGGCCCCATACCAGGTTATTTTTTTTGCAATAGTTAATATTCATGGAAATATTTTGCATGACAAATTATAGTAAGGAATTTTGGATTAAACAAGACCATTAATTAATTTAATTAATGCATTTAATTCTATTTTTGGGGTACTTAGGTTTAAAAAATAGAAAAGCATGAAAACATTTACAGTTTTCTGGCTTGCTATTTATTTTAGTTCCTATGTGCTCGTTTTCTCAAAAACCAAAGTCTTTGGGAATTGTTTTTGCAAGAAAAAAAAAATATTTTTCTTTAATTAAATGGTTATTTTTAACTTAAACAAAAATTAATCCTTGGTTATTTTCTAAAAGGATTTTGTCTTTGTCATAGAAAATAATTTGTCTTTTGAAATTTTTGTAAGTTAAAATGAAAAATCATTTTAATTTATTTTTAGAAGAAAAATTACTTTTTTTGTTAAATAAAACTTGAGACCAAAGTCTCTAGAAAGTTCTAATGGTAATTTTTGAAATCAATAAGTTTTAACTTAAATAAAATTTATCCATGGAAAAATTTCTCAAATGGTATAAACCTTGACATAGAAATATTTTATGGGTTTAGATATTTTATTTTTAAGTTAAAAGCAAACTTAATGAAAATTTTCAAATGATATTTTTCCAAGAAAACCCTGGTTTTAAAAACTAAGTGGGAAAGGGGTTCTAACGGCCACATGGCTTCTATCACGATCCTCAATAGAGATCGTTGGTCTTCTTGTGTCACCCTCGGAGTGAACCCGTATATGATGGAGATTCCACAAGGATCTAAAACTAATGGAATGATGTAATTAATAAGCCGAGACATGTACTATGATCGGCCAGCCCACGTTGGAGGTTATAGTGCTATGTATGTCTACAGGAAATGAGAAGAAACGACCATCCCATCAATGGAGTTATCTTCTAGATCATTACCTAGAAGGGAAGTTCCTATATGGTAATTAACACACTTAGTTTAGAAAATTGTTAATCTTTCCAAGAAGCTATGTCAATTTTCCTAAGGGCCAAATTAATCATGTTAAAAATAATAGTGATAGGGTTAATTGTTATCATAGCCTCCATATCTAATGTGCTTTGGTCAAAACACAAGCACATGGCAACTACTTATGACATAAGCACATCTTTAGCCATGATTTCGCTGATAAGAGCTGGCCCACATGGCAAGAGGCTCTTCAAATGATCATCAATACCCAGATGGTTGAGGGAGCATTAGTTAGGGAGCATATTCTCAAAATTATCGCTGCTTTCGAGAAAGCAGAAGTCTTTGGGGCTATGATTGACCTAAGAGCTAAGTAGATATGGTTTTTGAATCTCTATCAAGATCATTTACTCAATTTAAGTTGAACTACAACATGAAAAAGTTAAACATGAGTTTAGCTAAGTTAATGAAAGAAGTTCAGGTGAAGGAGAAGGTCATGATGTTACAATCAAAGGCTATGATTGCTTATTCTTCAAGAATTGGGCCCAATCCCAGAAAGTTCAAGAAGAAGAAAGGAAATGCAGTCTCCCAACCCAGGTCCCATCCAAAAGAGAAACCTGAGGCTAAATGCTTCAACTGTGGAAAGAAGAGGCACTAGAAAAAGAAGTTTCTAGATCTTCAAGCCAACAAAAAACCCCATAGGTAATGTATTTTATCTAGAGTTTATATAAATAGTTTGGTTAACTTCCACTTGGATTGTTGATTCAGGAGCCACTGATCACATCTGTAACTCCTTGCAGGGGTTTAGAAAGATAAGAAGACTCTAGAAGGGCGAACATGGACTATTCATGGAAAATGAAACACAAGCATAGACCCTTATAGTGGGAGAATTGGAACTAGTTTTTTTTTTTATTTATTCTAATAGAATAATTATTTTGAAGGATATTTTATTTGGACTTGGTTTTAGATAGAATTTGGTTTCAGTTACAGAATTAATAAATCAAGGATAATTTGTTTCTTTCCATTTTAGTATAACTATCACTAGAAATGGAGAAGTTTTATGTACTGGGCATATGTATGGAAACCTATTCTTCATTAATCCTATTTACAATCAGTTAAACAATGCTCAATCTGAAACTTTAAATAGGAAGAGAAACACCAATGTCAAATATTCATATTTTTGGCATCTAAGGTTGGGTCATATTAACTCAATCAGGATTGAGAGGTTAGTATATGATTAGCCTTTGGGTACAATGAGATTGGAAAGTTAGCCTCAATGTGAATCTTGTCTTTTGAAAAAAAATGACCAAAAGATCATTTACCCAAAAGGCGGATAGGGCCAATGGGATATTAAGTCTTATTCACACAGATGTGTGTGGTCGTTTGTCTACACTAGGTAGAGGGGCATTTAAGTACTTCAACACCATCATGGATTATTGTACTAGGTTTAGTTATGTTTACTTGATAAGATGCAAGTCTAACTCATTTGACAAGTTCAAAGAGTTTAAGGTTGAAGCGGAACGTCAAACAAGTAAATTGATCAAGACGTTATGATCAGATCATGGTGGAGAGTACCTCCTTGGTGAATTCAAGGACAACATGATACATTATGGGATAGTATCCCAACTCTCTACACCGAGAACACCGCAGCAGAATGAAATAGTTGAGAGAAGGAACAAGACATTAATGAAAATGGTCTGAAACATGATGTCTCATGCTACTCTTCCGATATCTTTTTAGGGATATGCCCTGGAAACAACGACATATATTCTGAACTTGATACCTTCTAAGTCAGTACCTCAGACAACTTATGAAATGTGGACTGGGCGTAAGCCAAGTCTAAATCATCTCAAGATATGGGGTTGTCTAGCTTATGTACTGATCACAAGAGATAAGTTAGAATCAAGATCAGAATTATACTATTTTGTTGGGAATCCAAAAGTAGCAAAGGGTGGTTACTTTTATCATCCCAAGGAGCAAAAAGTATTTATGTGTACTAATGCTAAATACTTGAAGGATGATCAAAGCACATCCACTGAAGGTTCAACCGGGTTAGAACTCGAGAAGAAGTTATCTTTTGAATCGACATCTTCTAACTCGATTATGGAATTAGAAGAGGCACAGTCTCAGGAACCTGTACAAACGAGCCTCATCATAGTGGGAGGATATTTATGTTTCCAAAAAGATGGACTGGAGAGGTTTTTAATATAGTCTCCGAACATTTGGAATGAGGTCGCCCTAGATACGAGAAGGCTATTGTTGATGCCGATGTTAGTGTTATGCCCTAGAGACAATCACTTGTACATTGTATATGACACATTTTATTTTAATAAAGGTATTACTTATCTTACAGTATCTTTTGTTTAGTTTTGGGTGAAGTAACTATTAGATAAAGTCCCTAGAACAACACTATGTTAAGGAAATCATGATAGAGATCTTGATATGAGATTCCTACTACAATGTATTGTGTTAGTACTTAAATAGTCCTTAGTCGTAGTATTAATGAGACTGGACATCACTAACACGTTAAGACTAGCATGTGTTAGACTTCCTAATTTGATCAGGCGGCGTTCTCATATCAGTGAGTATTGAGATACTCAAAGTTGACATATAGATGATTATTAGTGGAACAAGTTCATTGGATGACTCAGCTATGAAATAATCACATGGATAACTATTTAGTGCTAGTGATATAATCTCAATATAGCAAACGTGCAAGTATCCTTAGACTTGAGATCTCCAAGGTACATTATTTGCTGAGTATTGTGCTTTGATTCCAATCTCTGGAGCCAGATCGAGGGCTGCCTATGGGATGGATATTGGGTACATTGTGAGGTAAGCGAAAGTAGTTGAGAGGGTCAATAAAGAATTCACCACTCCTAATAGTAGGGGCGAATATTTCACGGCCACTTATAGGAATTACTACTCGAGAAGTCCTTGGCCAAGGCGGTTGTGTATTGGAAACAGTTCCAATTGATACACATCTAGAGTAATGGGTTCCTGGTACAAGTACTATTATATTCGAGCCAAAATTAATTTATATTCTGGAGGGAGTTGGCACTAATTCCGTACTCCAAACCGAATGAAATATTGTATGGTGAAAGGAGTTAATTGCACTATAGTTTATTATTGAAGGGTTCATGTCAAGCTACTTGACTTCATGGAATCCTGGGTGGTCATGATGTGTTGCTAGATACCACTCATGATATGGGAATATTGGTTTATTAATTGATGAATTAATAAACCAATCCTGATTAGAATCAATATGATTAATTATAATTAATTATGGATTATTAATCTCAAAGACGTTTGGATTAATTCATGTTCACTACCAATTGACTAGGAAACCTAATAGGTCACACACAATAGAGGATTACATACTCAAGATGTTATTTGATTACATAGTGGGGTTAATTGCAAGAAAGAGAAGTTGTGGCTAAATTATAATTAGTTATAATTTATGGTTCAAATTGTAATTATGAGAACTTGATGTTTCCAATTACAATTAGGGAATTCTAACCATTTTAGAATTCTCAGTTTTAAGTGATTTTTGTGTGATATATTAGATATACACAAAACCTACTTGGTGGGGGATTCACAAAAATCCTAGGGCACACATACTCTCTTCCTCTTCTCTCTCTCCCTCGTGGTTCTTCACTATAAACCCTAGCCGCCATTATTGTTTATGCTAGCACATAAACCTCTTGGTGCTTGAGTGTCATCCCCTGTGTAGATTTCTATTAGAGATAATCACACACTGTGATTATAGTGGTTGGACATTCAACTCTCGTGGTGTTTGATCAAAAGGATTGCTGGATCGCACTTCAACTTAAAGCAAGGAAAAATTTTATTTTTTCAGACTCTTAAAGAAAGGTAAAGTTGTTACCTTTGTTCTCTTTATATATTGATTTCCATACATATGTAGATCCTGGGGTGGTATCTCATTCTTATTCTTTCCGCTGCACCATATATGATATGTGTGAGATACCGAACAACTTATGCAGATGCAAACCTATGGCATGAAGCAATGAAAGTCAAGATTAAGTTTATGTACTTCAATTAAATTTCAGATCTTGTAGCTTCAACTGAAGGGATAAAACCCATTGGATGTAAGTGGGTATACAAGAGGAAGAGGGGAGAGGATAGGAAGGTGGAAACCTTTAAAGCTAGGTTTGTGGCGAAAAGATATACTTAGAAAGAGGGTACGGACTATGAGGAAACCTTTTTTCCGGTAGCCATTCTTAAGTTCATCTATATCCTCACTGCCATTGTATATCATTATGACTATGAGATATGCCAAATAGATGTCAAGACGACATTTCTCAATGGTTATCTTAGCGAAGACATCCATATGTGCTAATCGGAAGGCTTTATTACTGAGGGCTAAGAATATGTGGTTTGCAATCTTATGAAATCTATTTATCGACTTAAACAGGAATTAAGAGCATGGAACATTTGTTTTGATGAGACTGTAAAGTCCTACGGTTTCATTCAAAATGAGGATGAACTATGCATGTACAAGAAATTGAAGGCAAAAAACGTGGTTTTTCTTGTAATGTATATGGATGGCATTCTACTCATTTGGAATGATGTAGGGACATTGTCATTTACTAAGATTTGGTTGTCTAGTCAATTCAGTATGAAGGACTTGGGAGAAACCAGTTACATTCTCAAAATTAAGCTTCTTCGTAATAGGAAGTAGAGAATGTTAGGATTATCCTAAGCTACATACATTGACAAGTTACTGGCCAAGTTCAGCATGGACTTATGCAAGGGAGTGTTAATCCCTTGCAGATATAGGTTATCTTTTTCTTTAAAGGATTGTCCAAAGTCTTAAGAAGAAAAAGACAGAATAAGTAGGATTCCCTATATTTCAGCTGTGGAAAGTCTCATATATGTCATGCTGTGCACTAGGTCAGATATCTGCTTTGTCGTAGACGTAGTTAGCATATATCAGCCAAACGATGGAGGGGTTCATTGGCAAACTGTAAAGCATAGTCTCAATTATCTCAAGGAAACGAGGTATTATATACTAGTTTACATGGCTAATGAATTGGTTCCAACAAGACAGATGGACTCGGACATCCAGACAGATAAGGATGCGAGAAAATCCACTAGTGGATATCTCTTCTCCTTGTCTGGAGAGACTATTTCATGGAGGAGTATTAAGAAATTTTGTATTGCTGACTCAAATATGGAAGTTGAGTATGTAGCAGCTTCAAAGGTATCCAAGGAAGCGGTTTGGCTCCAGAAGTTCCTATGAAAACTTGGAGTCGTGCTACAGGTGGACAGGCCGATAGTGATGTATTGTGATAATACTGGTACGGTCTTGGAATCTAAAGAGCCCAGGAACCATAAAAAGAGGAAGCACATTGAGAGGAAATACAACCTGATCTGAGATTTCATCTAGAGACATGAAGTCATGGTGGAACAGATTGCCTTGGAGAACAATCTAGTGGATCCTTTCACCAAACCTTTGGTTGATGAGACTCTTTAAAAGATACTTAGACGTCATAGATGTGGCACCTTAGACGCCACTTAGAGTGCAAGTGGGAGATTATTGGAATAAATGCTCTCTTAGACTAGGTTTCTGATGTAAGTTTGGTTTATATTAATAAAAATTTTATTCTTAGAAATTGTTAGTGAATTTTTCATTACTTTTGTGCACAATCTCGCTGGAAAATACCTACTGTATTTAAGTAAATAGTTCATGTGAATAGAGGTCTTTTACAGTAAGGTATGGACTATGGGTTACTTAACACATAAACTATTATTCTTAATCGAATGATGAGAACGAGAATCTCATCATGGTAAGGTTATTATGTTATAGATTCTACTTGGGGAATGATTTACCTTTAGCCCGTGAGTAGTCTTCTCACTTCATAACATAAGCGCATTTCAAATACGTAGAACTGGACTTGTAGTAGTGGTTACTATAAGTACTATAAGAAAGAAACCTAGACTACTATTGCTACAACATGGACTTATACTCTACAGTTTGAGTATGAGTTGGTGGTCTAACGAAGCTATGAGCATATGTTTTGATATACTATAGTCGAGGTTCTATTGTAGGACTAATATGCTTGTATATTGGGTATATGAGACGAGTTAGTTAAGATATACTTGTACAAGATAGCCTCTATGCTATATTTATTAGGAAATATGCCCTCTTCGACTAGGTTTCTAATGTAAATATCGAATGTTTTAACAAAAGAATTTATTTTTAGAAATTATTTATGAATTTACATTTTTATTTGTGCACACTTTTGTTTGGAAAGGACCCATTGTGTTTAAGTAAGTGGTTCATGAGAATGGTGGTCTTTCACAGTAAGGTATGGATCATGGGTTACTTAACACATAAACGTTTATTCTTAACTGATTGATGAGAATGAGAATCTTATAATGTCTTGGTTATTATGTTGTGAATTCCAAATGGCGAGTGGCTTACCATTAACTGGTAAGTAGTCCACTCACTTCATGACATTAGCGTATTTCGAATACGTTGAACATGACATGTAGTAGTGGTTTCTTAAAGTACAATATAGTAGAAACCTAGACTACTACTGCTACAGCGTGGACCAATACTGGACGACTTGAGTATGAGTTGGTGGTCTGACAAAGCTGAAAGCATGTAATTTGATATGCTATAGTTGAGGTTCTATCGTAAGACCAACATACTCGCATATTGGGCATGTGTGACTAATCAGTTGAGACAGACTTGTACAAGATAGTTTCTATACTATATCGCTCCTTATGGTTGTCTGAATGATCTAAATATCTAGAGCCCTGGGAAACATGACTTGGATGTTTGCTTTAGGATAGCTCCCTTGGAAAACAAAAATAATCCAGGAAGTCCTAGATCATTGGACTAAAAGCCTAAGGATGGTAGATGCCATTTAGAGAGGTGTTAGTACATTTCTTCCTCTCTAAATGTACGACGACGTATAGAGGGGTATTTTAGTCATTACACTTGTAGGTCGAAGACTTTGATAAAGCAGCATTGTCCTTGGGGTCAATATTTCCTTAAGGTGATATTAGGAAATATTTAAAATGTAAAATATAGCTATTTATATGGCAAGGGTATTTTGGTCATTTTAGTTGCCAAAGTAATGTGTCTTTTGGTCCCCAGTATAGACCGTGAGTCGCCAGTATAAAATATTTCCTTAGCATGTGACTTTGATAATGCAGCATTGCCTAAGCATTGTCCTTGGGGTCCTAATTAAATACATGCTAAAGAATTGATCTTAAATTAAATTAAATTGTATTTATTTTATTTAAGTAGTCTGATTTAATTATTGGAGGCTAGAAAAATAAAGGTTCATGGAGAGAGAGAATTAATTAAATTAATTTGGTGGGTTATTTAATTGTTCAGGACTTTTGTCCAGTTTGAATAATTAAAGATTGACATGAGACTAAACTAATATAGGCTTGTTAATTATACTAGTTTATTTGGACTGAAAAATTAATTATTTATTGGGCTATTTATTTGGTTCTAATTAGAATGATTAATTTAAGTCCAAAAGGCTAAACTAAGAGTCCAATGGGCTAATCTAGTTTACCGTAGGATTTTATTTAGGTTAAACAGGAGAATAGAAAAGGAGGTTGGTTTTGGACTGCCTCTTCTCTGTGTCTAGAAAGAATGTTACTTTTCACTGCTTCTTCTCTGAGCAAGAAAAATTTACAATCGTTTCTCTCTCTCAAAAATATTCCTTAGCCCTGTGAGTTGTTCACCAAACTAGATTAGGCGGGCCATATATTGGAGGATCGAGAGGTTGGCATTCATATACATGCAAAGATGGAGTAGGAGGCTTGCAGGAATTGCACCTAAAGTTTCCACCAGTGTACCTACCCCAGTCCCACACATTCCAGTCCAGCCATTTTTGAGAACAAGAAGAAAAGGTTAAGATTTTTTTACCTCGGAATCCGTCCAAAGTAGGACCAGTGCCGACTGAGTCTACCAGAACCGACGTTGACTCCATTCGAGATTCTTCTGTTCTTCAATTTTTCTAGTTTTTTTGCTTTCGTTGCGTGCTTTGTTTCCCGCTTTAGACCTTCAATTGGTATCAGAGCATGAAGGTTTTGTGAAAATATAGGAAGCATGCATCTAGTTGAATAAAACTAGACAAATATGTGTGATTAAACTGTGATCCTTCGCTGTTTTTGGTATGGATAGATTCTGTGTTAAACCTCTCTAATGGAGGTATAGGAGATTTGTAATTTACTATTTTCCTTAGCAAATCGTGTAAGCCCGATGTTAATGGGTATAGGCGTTTGTTGGTTTTTGGTGTTGTTGGTTTTGGATTGAAATCGGAGAGCTAATGGTACCAGAAGTTGTGCAGGAAAAACCAAAAGAAAGCTGTAGGAAAAATAGAGGAAAATCTGCAGAAGAAGACGCAAGGGGAAAAAAATAGAAGAGCCTGTCAGACCGAAACCAACGCCGGCTAAGGCCGCCGGAACCGGTGCCGGCTCAGATATGGGCTCCAGTCTACACGCGAGCCACGGTTTGGATCTTAGGTTGCCCATGGGTGCGTGTTCCAGTGCAGCGGGTGTTGTGGACCACAATGCAGATGGGGTGTTCAATCCAGTGTGGCGGGTGCAATGGACCAAGGAGAAATTTTTTAATTTTCCTTGATATTTTCTTGCATTTTCTTTTTTGTTATGGGGTCTATACCAGGCGAAGTTAATATTTTTGCAATAGTTAATATTCATTGAATATTTTTGCATGAAAAATATTAGTAAAGGATTTTAGGATTAAATAAGACTATTAATTAATTAATGTGTTTAATTCTATTACTTGGGCACTTTGGTTTAAAAAATAGAAAAGTATCAAAATATCTACTGTTTTGTAGTATGCTATTTATTTTTAAGTACATATGTGCACATTTTCTCAAAGACCAAAGTCCTTGGGAATATCTTTGACAAGAAAATATTTTTTTACAAATTAAATGGTTATTTTAACTTGAACAAAAATTAATCCTTAGATATTTTCTCAAAGGATTTAATCCTTGACATAAAAAATATATTGGATTTAGATATTTTTGTATGTTAAAATAGAAATCCAAATTTGTTTTATTTTTGCACAAGAAAATTGTTTTGTCAAATAAATTTGAGACCAGAGTCTTTAGAAAGTTTTAATTAAAAATTTTTTGAAATCATTAAGTTTTAACTTAAATAAAATTAGTCCACGGAAAAATCTCTCAAAGGATGTATACCTTGACATAGAGATTTTAATGGATTTAGATATTTTATTTTTTGAGTTAAGAAAAACTTAATGGAAATTTTCAAAAGGATATTTTTCTAGAAAAAACCCATATTTTAAAAGACTACTTGGGAGAGGGGTTCCAATGGCCCCACGACTTCTATCACGATCCTCATTTGAGATTGTAGGTCCCCTTGCATCACCCTGGGAGTGCACCCGTATAGGATGGGGATATTACAAGGATCTAAATCTAATGGAGGGATATAATTAATAACCTAGAACATGCACTATGATCGGCCAGCCCACGTTGGAGGTTGTAGTGCGAGGTATGTCCATCGGAAATGAGAGGAAACGGCCATCCCCTCGATAGAGTTATCTTCTAGATCATTACCTAGAAGGAAAAATAATTTGTAGTGGTCAAAACACTTAGCTTAGGGAATTGTTTATCTTCCCAAGAAGCTATGCTAGTTTTCCTAAGAGCTAAATTAATTATTATCAGTTTTGATAAAGTGCACAAATTTATTTTATTTTCACAAATAAATTTTTTTTCTTTTATTTTCGATTTTTTAGAAATGGTGGGAGGTTCTTTTAGTCTATTGGTCGTTATTCTCTGAGAAAATAAGCTAACGGGACCAAACTATGTGGATTGGAAAAGGAACCTGGACATAATACACACAGCTGATGAGTATAAGTATGTCCTCTATGAAGCCTGCCCTGTTATCGAGGAGGGTTCTACCACTGAAGAGTGAGAGGCTGAGAAGGCATGGAAGAAGGCCGATGAGATAGCTCATTGTTACATGTTGGCCTCCATGTCTAATGGGCTCAAGTCAAAACATGAGCATATGGTTTCTGTGTACGATATAAGTCAATCATTGGCCACGATGTTCGTGGATAAGAGCCAGCCCGCAAGGCAGGAGGCTCTTCGAACTATCATAAACACTAAGATGGCTAAAGGAGCATCTGTCAGAGAGCATATGCACAAGATGATTGCTACTTTCAAGGAGGTAGAAATCTTAGGGGTTGTTATTGACCCCGAGAGCCAAGTGGACATGGTTCTCAAATCTCTATCGGGTTCCCTTACTCAGTTCAAGTTGAATTACAACATGAACAAGTTAAAGATGAGTTTAACTGAGTTGATGAAGGAACTCTAGATGGTGGAGAAGGTCATGAAACCACAATCAAACGCTATGATTGCTAAGGGTTCTTCCTCTAGAATTAGGCCCAAGCCCAGAAAGTCCAAAAGGAAGAAAGGAAACGCAGCGGCCCAGCCCAAGACCCAGCCCAAAGACAAACCCAATGGCAAGTGCTTCAAATGTGGACTGAAAGGACACTAGGAAAAAGAGTGTCTACATTTTCAAGCTAAGAAAAACCCTACAGGTAATGTTTTCAATCTGGAGTCTATATTAATGGTTGGATCAACTTTCACTAGGATTGTTGATTTAGGGGCCACTAATTATATCTGTAACTCCTTGCAGGTGTTTAGAAAGATTAGAAGACTCAAGAAGGGCGAACATGAGCTACCTGTGGGAAATGGAGTACAAGTCTGGGCCCTTACGAGTGGGAGAGCTAGATCTTATTTTTTATTATAATAGAATAGTGGTTTTAAAGGATATTTTATATGTACCTGGATTTCGACAAAATTTGATTTCAGCTGTGAAACTAATAAATCAAGGATATTCTGTATCTTTTCATTCTGATATTACTATTAGTAAAGATGGAGAAACTTTATGTAATGGGCATATGTATAGGAATCTATTCTTCTTAAACCCTATTAACAGTCAATTTAATAACGCTCAATCTGAACCTTTTACAAGGAAGAAAAAGACCAATGTCAAAGATTCATATATTTGGCATCTAAGGTTGGGTCATATCAACTCAACCAGGATTCAGAGGTTAATCCATTATGGGCCTTTGGGCTCATTAAGATTGGAATATTAGTCTTAGTATGAATCCTACCTAATGGGAAAGATGACCAAAAGGTCATTTACCCCTAAGGTGGATAGAGCCAATGAGGTATTGAGTCTTGTTTACACTGATGTGTGTGGTCCCTTATCTATACCAGCTAGAGGGGGTTTTGAGTACTTCATCACTTTCAAAAATGATTGTACAAGGTTTGGTTACATTTATCTGATGAGATACAAGTCTAACTCTTTTGACAAGTTCAAAGAGTTTAAGGCTAAAGTGGAGCGTCGGATAAGTAAATTGATCAAGATCTTACGATCGGATCATGGTGGAGAGTACCTTCTTGGTGAATTCAAGGACTACATGGTACATCATGGGATAGTATCCTAGCTCTCTACACCGGGGACACCCCAGCAGAACGGAGTAGCTGAGAGAAGGAACAGGACATTGATGGAAATGGTCCAAAGCATGATGTCTCATGCTACGCTTACAGAGTCTTTTTGGGGATATGCCTTGGAAACAGCGGCATGCATTCTAAACTTGGTGCCTTTCAAGTCAGTATCTAGGACTCCTTATGAGATATGGATTGGGCGTAAGCCAAGTCTGAATCATCTCAAGATATGGGGTTGTCCAACTTATGTACTGGTCAAGGGAGACAAGTTAGAACCAAAATCAGAATTATGCCATTTTGTTGGGTATCCAAAAGGGACAAATGGTGGTTACTTTTATCATCCTAAAGAGCAAAAAGTACTGGTAAGTACCAATGCTATATACTTAGAGGTTGATAAAAGTACTTCCACAAAAGGTTCAACTAGGTTGGAAGTTGAGGAGAAGTTATCTTCGAAATTAACTTCTTCTGACCCGATTATAGAACAAAAAGAGGCACAACTTCAAGAGCCTATATAATTGGAGCCTCGTCGTAGTGGGAGAGTGTCTAGGGTTCCGGAGAGATGGATTGGAGAAGCTTTCCAGCTAGTCTCCGACCATCATGAACAAGACCCGACTAGATACGAGGAGGCTATTGCTGATGCCGATACAAATCTATGGCATGAAGCAATGAAAGCCGAGATTGAGTCTATGTACTTCAATCAGGTTTGGGATCTCGTAGCTTCACCTGAAGGGATAAAACTCATTGGGTGTAAGTGGATATACAAGAGGAAGAGGGGAGTGGATAGGATGGTGGAAACCTTCAAAGTTAGGCTTGTGGTGAAAGGGTATACTCAGAAAGAGGGAATCGATTATGAGGAAACCTTTTTCTCGATAGCCTTGCTTAAGTCCATCCGTATCCTCTTTGCCATCGCATGTCATTATGACTACGAGATATGGCAAATGAAAGTCAAGACGGCATTTTGAAATGGCCATCTTAGTGAAGACATCTATATGTCTCAACCGGAAGGCTTTATTGCTAAAGGCCAAGAACATATGGTTTGCAAGCTTAAGAAGTCCATTTATGGACTTAAGTAGGTGTCGAGAGTATGGAAAATTCATTTTGACGAGGCTGTAAAGTCTTACAGTTTCATTTAAAATGAGGATGAAGCATGCATGTACAGGAAACTTAAAGGCATTAATGTGGTTTTTCTTATCTTATACGTGGATGACAGTCTACTCATTTGAAATGATATAGGGTCATTCTCATCTACAAAGGTTTGGCTGTCTAGTCAATTAGTATGAAGGACTTGGGAGAAGCCAGCAACATTCTCGGGATTAGGCTTCTTAGAAATAGGAAGTAGAGAATGTTAGGATTATCCCAAGCGGCATACATTGACAAGATGTTGGACAAGTACAGCATAGACTCATGCAAGGGAGCACGAATTCCTTGCAGACATGGGTTGTCTTTTTCTTCAAGGGACTGACCTATGCTTCGGCTGTGGGAAGTCTCATGTACGCCATACTGTGTTCTAGGCTAGATGTCTGCTTCGCCAAAGGCTTGGTTAGCAGATATCAGTCAAACCCCGGGGAGGTTCATTAGCAAACTGTAAAGCATATTCTCAAGTACCTTAAAGAAACGAGAGATTATATGCTAGTTTATAGAGCTAATGTCTTAGTCCCTACAGGATACATAGACTTAAACTTCTAGGTAGATAAGGATGAGAGAAAATCCACTAGTGGATACGTCTTCACTTGATCTGGAGGAGCCATTTTATAGAGAAGTATCAAGCAATCTTGTATTGCTGACTCAACCATAGATGCTGAGTATGTGGTAGCTTCGAAGGCATCCAAGGAAATAGTTTGGCTCCAGAAGTTCCTTTCAAAACTTGGAGTCGTGCTACACATGGACAGGCCGATTGTGATGTATTGCAATAATACTGGGGTAGTATCGCAATCCAAAGAACCCAGGAACCACAAGAAAGGGAAGCAAATTGAGAGGAAGTATCACCTGATCCAAGATTTCATCCAGAGATGGGAAGTCGTGGAGGAACAAATTGCCTCAGAAAACAATCTAGCAAATCTATTCACCAAGCCTTTGGCTGAAAGAGTCTTCAAGAGACACTTACTTAGCTACCATAAGGGTGGGCACCTACTGACTTACTTAGTCTTAGAGTGCAAGTGGGAGATTGTTAGTAAATATGCCCTCTTAGACTAGGTTTTTTATGTAAATATCGAATGTTTTAATAAATAAATTTATTTTCAGAAATTGTTTATGAATTTACATTTTTATTTGTGCACAGTTTCATTTGGAAAAGACCTATTGTATTTAAGTAAGTAGTCCGTGTGAATGGTAGTCTTTCACAGTAAGGTATGGATCACGGGTTACTTCATACATAAACATTTGTTCTTAACCAATTGATGAGAATGAAAATCTCATCATGTTTAGGTTATTATATTACGAATTTCAAACGGAGAATGGCTTACTTTTAGCCAGTGAGTAGTCCACTCACTTCATGACGTAAGCCTATTCTGAATACGTAGAACAGGACCTGTAGTAGTGGTTTCATAAAGTACTACATGGTAGAAACCTAGACTACTACTACTACAGTGTGGACTAGTACTTTACGACTTGAGTATGAGTTGGTGGTTTGACAAAGCTGGAGGCATGTACTTTGATATGCTATAGTTGAGGTTCTATCGTAGAACCAATATACTCGCATGTTGGGTATGTGTGTGACTAGAAAGTTAAGACAGACTTGTACAAGATAGTTTCTATATTATATCGCCCCTTGTGGTTGTCTGAATGATCTAAATATCCAGGGCCCTAGGAAACATGACTTGGATGTTTTGCTTTAGGGTAGCTCTCTTGGAAAGCAGAAACAATCTAGGAAGTCGTGAATCATTGGACTAGAAGCTTAAGGATGGTAGATCTCATTTAGAGAGGTGTTAGTACATTTCTTCCTCTCTAAATGTATGATGATATATATAGTGGGGTATTTTAGATATTACACCTGTAGGTTGGAGACTTTGGTAACGCAACATTGTCTTTGGGGTCAACATTTCCTTACAATGATATTAGGAAATATTTAAAATGCAAAATATAGCTATTTATATGGCAAGGGTATTTTAGTCATTTTAGTAGCCAAGGCAGTATGTCTTTTGGTCCCTAGTATAGACGGTGAGTCCTAATTAAATACAGGCTAAGGAATTGTTCTTAAATTAAATTAAATTGGATTTATTTTATTTATGTAGTCTGATTTAATTATTGGGTTAGAATAAAATAAAGGTCCATGGAGAGAGAGAGAGAGAGAGAGAGAGAGAGAGAGAATTAATTAAATTAGTTTGGTGGGTTAATTAATTGTTCAGGGTTTTGGCTTAGTTTGAATAATTAAAGATTGACTTGGGACTAAACTAATATAGGCTTGTTAATTGAACTAGTTTATTTGGGCTAGAAAATTAATTATGTATTGGGCCATTTATTTGGTTCTAATTAGAATGATTAATTTAAGTCCAAAAGGCTAAATTAAGAGTCTAATGAGCCAATTCGGTTTAACTTAGGATTTTATTTTTGTTGAACAGGAGAATAGAGAAGGAGGTTGGTTTTGGACTGCCTCTTCTCTGTGTCTAGAAACAATGTTATTTTTCACTGCTTCTTCTCTGAGCAAGAAAACGTACATCCCCTTTCTCTCTCTCGAAAATATTCCTTAGCCCTATGAATTGTTCACCAAACGAGATTAGGCGGGCCATATACTGGAAGATCAAGAGGTTGGCATTCATATACAAGCAAAGACGGAGTAAGAGGCTTGCAGGAATCGCACCATAGGTTTCCACCAGTGCACCTACCCCAGTCCCACACATTCCAGTCCAGCCATCTTTGAGAACAAGAAGAAAATGTGATGTTTTTTTACCTCAGAATCCGTCCAGTGTGAGACTGGCACTGGTCTCCATTCGGGATTCTTCTGCTCCTCAATTTTTCCAATTTTGTTGCTTCCGTTGCATGCTTTTTTTCCCGCTTTAGACCTTCAATATCACCCGTTGTGACAGTCCGAATGGTCTAAATATCCAAGGCCCTTGGAAACATGACTTGAATATTTATTTTAGGATAGTTCCCTTGAAAAGTGAAAACATTACAAGAAGTCATGAATCATTGGATTGGAAGTCTAAGGATGGTTGATATTTTTTTAGAGAGCTATTAGTATTGTTCTTCCTCTCTAAATGAACGACGAAGTGTAGAGGAGTATTAGTCACTTCACTTGTAGGTCAGTGACATTGGTAACACAGCATTATTGTTGGAGCCAATATTTTTTTATGATGATATTAGGAAATATTTAGAATGCAAAATACACTATTTATATAACAGGGGTATTTTTGTATTTTAGTAGCCAAGGCGATGCATCTTTTTGGTCTTTGGAATAGCTCATACGCCCTAATTATTTTTGAATTGAGAAAAATGGTCTCGATTAAAGAGGTTTTTTGTTTGATTCAGGAAGTCTAATTTATTATCAAATTGTAACAAAATAAAAGGTCGAGAGGAATTAAATTTATTATCTAGTTTGATTAGTTAATTAATTAGTCAAGGCCTGAGCCCAGACTAAATAATTAAAAAGATTAAGCTGGGCCTAAATTAGGTAAAAAGCCTTGAATAATTATCTTGGTCTATTTGGGCTCATTAATTATTTATTAGACTATTTTATAAGATTGAAAAAAAATAATTAAGATTTGTTATTTATGGGCTCATTGAGTCTAAGAATAAATAGTAATAATTTTTAGCCCAATAGCCTAGACCCGGGGGGGGGGGGGGGTTTATTCACAGAATAGAAGAGTTTAGGGCTAGCAAAACGTCTTTTCTGCAAACATATCTTGATAACATCCGTATGTTTTTAAAACACTAGAATTCTTGGTTATTATATGAGCTGTGTATGTTTGGTATATACGATTGTGAAAAAAATAATAGCCTGTGTAGTAATTTCTCTCTCAATCTCTTCTCTTCTTGATACTGCTACTTTGATAGCAGAGTGTAAAGAGTATAAGACTATCTTCTCGCTTGAATTATTTTCACCAACGGTATTTAGGCCGAGGAATACTCTGAGAACTAGACAGCTTCGACATTCATGTAGCACAGAGAAGTAGATGACTTGCAGGATTATCGCCTTCTGCTTCTAAGAGTGAACCAAGAATTGTTAAGTCAACACCGTTTGCATTGGCTAAGTAAAAACAAAAGATCAAAGTAAATCGCAGAGGTTACATATTTCCGTTATTCATGTTTTCCTACATTTTTCTTTGCCCCAGTATGCATGCTTTGTGTTTTTAGTTTTTCACAATTTATGGTTAACTACCAAATGAACAAGATTGAGTCCACTATACCTGAGTTGATCAATTTTCTCAGGACTGTGGAATCATCTATGAAGAAGGAATCTAATGTAGTCATATTGGTAGAATCTTCCTCTTCTAAGAGGAAAGTTTCCAAGAAGAAGAAGAAGAAGGTTCCCACTAAGCCCAAAGGTGGCATAAAGAAGAAAGAGGTGGCCACCAAAGGCATATGCCATCACTGTGGCAAGATGGGCCATTGGAGGCACAATTGCAAAGCCTACCTGGAGGCCATCAAGGATAAGAAGGAGAAGGAGAAGTTTACAGGCACTTCTACTTTTACTCATTGTATATTTATGATTGAGATAAATGCTGCCTTTACAAATAAGATATAAGTATTGGATACCGGATGTGGATCTCATCTATACAATAACTTACGGGGACTAAATGACAATATAAGGCTTAAAAAGGTGATGTTGACCTACATGTTGCAAATAGAGCAAAGGTTGCTGCACTTATTGTGGGGACATATGGCCTATACTTACCTTCTGGATTAGTTTTAGAATTCCAAAATTGTTATTATGTACTAGTTTTATTATAAAATATTATCTCAGTTGCTTATTTAGACTTATATGGAATCCATTTAATTTATAAGAATAAATATTGTTCTTTTTCATTGAACGATATCCATTATAATTTTGCAACATTAGTTAATTGTTTATACGTTCTAGACATTGATAATCTAATTCTTAATATAAATAATACGAAATAAAGGATACATAACACAATGTCATCTTACTTATGGTATTGCCATTTAGGCCATATAAATGAGAATCGCATTTCTAAGTTATACAAACTTGGTGACTTAGGGTCATTTGATTATGAATCATATAGCACTTATGAATCTTGTTTACATAGGAAAATGGCTAAAACTCCTTTTTCTAGAAAAGGAAAAATGGCCAAAGAGTTATTAAAACTTATACATACTGATGCATGTGGCCTAATGTCTATACAAGCAAGAGGAGGTTATCATTATTTTATAACCTTTATTAATTATTATTCACTATATGAGTATTTGTATTTAATGAAATACAAATCTGAGGCATTTGAAAAGTTCAAAACCTTTAACAATGAAGTAGAGAAATAATTTTTTAAAAGTATTAAGACTTTAAGATTTGAACCAGGAGGAAAATACTTAAGCCAAAAGTTTCAAGGTTAGCATAGAGATAATGAGATATTATCTTAATGGACTCCATCATATACACCTCAATATAATGGTGTATCTAAGAAAAGGAATCAGACCCTTCTAGACATGGTACGAATCATGATGGCTTTTGCAAACTTACTAAAATCGTTTTGGGGGCACGTACTAAAAATTTCTCTTTATATTCTAAACAGAGTTACATAAAAAACAGTTAATACTACCCCATTGGAGTTATTCTTTGGTAACCAAAGTTATCTCACCAGAAAATATGGAATTGCCCTGCCTTTGTTAAAAGACCACAGTCAGACAATCTTAATAGCAAGTCTGACAAGTGTTTATTTGATAGATATCTAAAAGAGTTGTTCAGATATTACTTCTACCTCTTTTACAAAAATAAAGTGTTTGTTTCAAATATTTCATCTTCTTAGAGAAGGAGCATATTCTCAAAAGAGATAGTGAGAGTAAAATTAAACTTAGTAAAGTTCAAGAAAAATAAACAAACACAAATCAACCATCTGATCCCACATCTATTAAGAGAATAGATAAATCTTCATCTACACAAGAACCTCGTAGGTCGAGTAAGATATATGTGGCACCTAAAAGATATGGATTTCTCATAAGTGACCAGAATGACGTTTTACTCATAGATGAAGATAAGCCTACTACTTACAAGGATGTTTTGAATAGTTCATAATATGACAAATGGCTTGAAGCCATGAGGTTAGAGATGGATTCCATGTATGACAACTAAGTATGGAATTTGGTTAATCTACCTAAAGGAATCAAACCTAATAGGTGTAAGTGGGTTTTCAAAAAAAAAAAAAAAATGACATAGATGGTAATGTAGTCACCTATAAGGCATAACTGGTTGCTAAGGGTTATTGTCAACAATATGGTATTAACTATGATGGAACCTTCTCACCATTTGCTATGTCGAAATCCATAAGGATACTCCTAGCACTTGCCGCTCATTGTGACTATGAGGTTTTCACAGTCTATATACATAGATAAAGTGCTAATGAGGTTTGGCATGGATCAATCCAAAAATGTATTCTTACTCATGTCTCATGGGATAAGCCTTTCAAAGTCAATGTATTTAAAGACATAAGTTGAAAAAGATCATATGAGTAGGATTCCATTGCCCTGTCAATTGGACCCATCATATATGCTATGATATGTACTAGGCTCGATGTATCTTTTACTTTTAGTTTAACAAGTAGATACTAGTCTGACTCTAGTGAGGGTTATTGGGAAGTTGTGAAAAATATCGTTATGTACTTATGAAGGACTAATGATGTATTTTTTGTTTATAATGGAGGTGATTTGAAAATAAGCGGGTATACTGATGCCATTTTTCAATCTAATAAAGATAATTTCAAATTACAGTATGGTAACATATTTACATTGTGTGGAAGGGCAACAAGTTGAAAAAATTCCAACCAAGATACTGTTTCCGACTTAACGACTGAAGCTAAGTACATAGCCACTTCTGAAGCAGCTAAGGAAATCATAGATTAACAAGGAGTAAGGATAGAGAGAGTTCCAACATATAAGAACATAGCTGACCCACGTACTAAGGAACTATTCCAAAAGAAATATGATAGACATGTTGAGTCATTTGGTATTAGATACATGAATAATTAGCTATAATGCATGTGGGAGTTTGTTATAGAAGCAATCACATGTATTTTGTATATTGTACATTTATTGAATAAAATATGGCATTCTTTTTCTTTCAATTTATTTTATTTATGCTTTCATGTAAAATAACTATTAGATAAAGTCATAAATGCAACATTGTGTTAAGAAAGTAATAATAGAGATCATAATGAGAGATTCCTACTACACTGTATATTGTTCGTACTTAAATCGTCCCAAGCCATAGTATTAATGAGATAGGATATCATTAATGCATTAAGACTAGCATGTGTTAACTTTCAGATTTGATTAAGTGGTGGTTCTTGCATCCGTGAGTATTATGCTACTAAAAGATAACTCGTGGATGCTTGTTACAAGAACAAGTACATTAGATGACCTATCCATAAGATAATCACATGGATAACTATTTAGTATCAGTAATAGAATCCCGTCATAGCAAATGTGACAGTACCTTAGACTCAACATCTCCAATGTGCTTTCTTTTCTCAACGTTGTACTTTGATTCCAATCTCTAGAGTTCTAAGAAGACTGCCTATGGGATAGATATTAGGTACAACATGAAGTAAATGAAAGTAGTTGAGAGGATCAATAAAGGATTACCACTCTTAATTGTAAGGGCGAATATCTCATGGCCACTTGTAGGAATCACTAGCCACTTGTAGGAATCACTACTCAAGAAGTCCTTGGCCCAGGCGATTGTGTATTGGAATTAGTTCCAATTGATACGTATGAAGAGTAGTGGATTTCGGAAACAAGTACTAATATATTCGGGTAGAATTTATTAATGTTCTGGAAGGAGTTGGCAATAATTCTGTACTCAAAACTGAATAAGATATTGTATGGTAAAAGACTTTTATTACACTGTTGTTTGCTATTAAAATGTTCAAGTCAAGCCACTTAACTTTATAGAGTTTTTGGGTGGTAATGATGTACTACTAGGTGCCACTTATGATCTACTTAATATGAATTTATTAATTAGAAAATTAATAAATCAATCCTAGTTAGAATTAATATGTTAATTCTAATTATTAAGGACTATTAATCTTAAAGATGTTTGGATTAATTCATATTTCGCTACCAATAGATAAGAAAATCTAATAGGCCATACACAATAGAGGATTATGAAATCTGGATGTTATTTGATAACATTACGGGGTTATTTGAGAAAAAAAAAAAGAAGTTGTGGTTGAATTACAAATAGTTAATTTATGGATCAATTTGTAATTTTAAAAAATTACAACACTAATTGGGAATTAAGGAAACCTTATCTTAAGGTTTTTGTTTACCAAAACACACAAAATATATGCTGATATAGGCTATGACATGTTTTGGTGCATGAGAACCCAAACAAAAAATGAAATTTATTTTCCTGTGTACCTTCTTTTGTTGTTTTGCAAGCACCAGAATAAGGTAGTCCTATTTTTGAATCCTCATGTGGATTTCTGTTGGAGGCAATTCTACTCTTAAATTTCAGTGATTGTGACCAGACGGTGAACTACTCGTTCGTCCAAGTTTGTAGGGTTTACTGGATTGCGCCATTCACATCTGGAAGGATAAAAATTTTTGAAATCTACTCGCAGCAAAGATAAACATTGTACCATTACTTTTACCCATTTTATTCACAAACATGTGATCTTAGGATTAGAATTTAGTTTTTTCCACTGCATTAATTTGATTATGCATGACCTGAGTTCCTAACAAATAGTACCAGTGCCCCCATGGTGACGTGCTGGGTCTAATGTAACCCTGCTTCACAAACTCTTCCAATTACTTCTTCAGCTCTGCTTGGGCCATTCGAAATGGTGTCTTTGATACAGGTTCTGCTTCAGAGATTACGTCTACCATGATCTTAACTTCCCATGCTAGGGGAAAGGAAGTAAGTTCAGCAGAAAAAACATTCAAGAACTCTTTCACCAGTTCAGTACTCTCCAAGATATACTGATCCTTGGGTGTATTCAACAACTATGCCAAATATCCCGTACATCCTTCCTTCAATAGCTTCTGGGACTTAGCACCAGCAATCATAAATTTCAATTCTTTCACTATCTTCTTGTTGAACTCAACTACATCACATCTAGTTGTTACAAATTGCACCGTCTTAATCTTGCAATCAACTTAAGCTCTATGCTTTGCCAACCAATCCATACCCAAGATCAAATCATAGTCATCAATAGGCAGGATTATAAGTTCTACCCTCAAAATTTCCTTTCCCACCTTAATCTCATAGCTCTTCATCAACTCCCTAGCTTCTGCCATATTTTCCAAAGACGTACTCACTAGAAAGATATAGGGTAATTCTTTCTCCTCCCATCCCAAATGATATGCATAATCCTTATTCACATATGAATGAGTGGATCCAGGGCCAATAAGAATATTAACAGGGAAACTTTGTACAAAACGCTTACCTTCTAGTATTGTTGCATCTGCTCCAACTTTCTCTCGATTCAGAGCAAAAACTTTAGCTTTGACTTAAGGCTTTTGCCCTGCTCCTCGAGTAGTTCCAGCTACAACTCCTTAGTTAGCTCCAGTAGGTTGAGTCGGGGCAGCTTGTCCAATCTTCAGAGGCTTGGGACAGTAGTTCCTCAGGTGAGAGGGGTCACCACAGTTAAAGCACCTTTTTGGCGCTCCTTTTGTCCAACAGTCTTTTTCCACATGTTCTCGCCTTCCACCAAATCCATAAGTCGGGATATTAGGTATAGGTCCTATAGTAGAGGTTTGGAGATGCTTTCCCTTGTTTTCTTATTGCGGTCCAACAGGTGTTTTATTACTCTAAGGCCTCACTAGCTAGAGAGTCTATTGGAAAGGCCAGTTCGCCAGCTAGGGTAGATATTTACTCTCCGTTTGAGTCGCCATATCAACCGCCGCTATGTAGGTTACCGATGGGGAAGGTACTAATGCCTTCCTCAAATCCTGCCTCAACCCTTTAACGAACTATCGAGTTTGTTCTATTCAGCATTAGCTAGGCACTTATAGTACTTCGAAGTTTGTGTGAAACGGGTCGCATATTGGGCCAGCGTCATGCTTCTTTGCTTGAGGAATTCAAATTCATCCTCCCTCATCTCCATTATCTACTGTGGGATATACTCAGCTCTAAAGGCCTCAAAAAGATAATTCTAAGTCCAATCTTGGTCAATTCTCTCCTAGTTCTACTGCACTCGTTGCTACCATGCAGGAGTGGGTCTTCTCAGCCTAAAAGATACAAACTTTACCATCCTCATTTCAGTGTATTGTAATGTAGCAAAAATGTCCTCTATCATCTGGACTCATTGTACAACCTTCTTATCCGGTTTCAGCTCACCATGAAGGTAGGGGACTAGAACTTGAGAAATCGTTCTAGAGCCTTATCTTCTTTGTTTGGTGACTTCTTTTCCAGCTTTTCCACCTTTTCAATTATGTTTTGAAGAATAACAACCATCATATCAAAGGCTTGCCCTATCGTCACTTCTGTAGGCTCCTCAGGGACTACTTCTAGCTTTTGCTTATAGTCCTCCTCTATATCGAGCGTAGATTATCACATCTGGCAGAAGTTTAGGTTAAAGACTCGCTTTCCTGAATTGTCCTGCTTCACACTGTGGTTTTGTGCCTTAGTTCCATCTTCTATCATATTTTACCCATCACAAGGATTACCGAAGGAAAAGATCATGCTTATGCAAATGAGCAATTAATATGATAATATCAATATGCAGTTTATTGAAAAATAAGTATCGCATATAATACTTAAGATAAAATATGTAATCAAACAGAATCATGCTTATATTTATTAGATCGTGCTTTTACAAAAGACAATGAGTATCTTACAATGTAGTCTTTTATTTCAACAATTCAAAGATTCCAAACAAAGAATTATTCCTGGATATACAAATAAATAATGGAATAAACATCTAAATCATAAAGTAAACACAACAAATCTCTATAGGCTCTAATCGTCACTGGAGTCATCAGAGTCTTCAGAAGCATCAGAGGCTGGCTCCACAAGCCATCCTACAGTGTTACTAGGAGATCCTAGTACGCAATCACCTGTAAAATAAAAAGAAATAAATTTCTTTTTAGGTCGGCCATGACTCAACCTAGTGTCTCCCTTACGCTTCAACTTTACTCACAAAGCCATATCACAAAACTTTTCTATGGCTAACATTTATGCACTCTTAGGTGCAGGCCTCTTGACATCAAACTCATATGAGTCACTCCCTAAAAGGGTCGAAATTCTCTCTTCTATGGATATGGTCACAGGTATATCAATCCTATCCTTCCCCTCCTCCTTCTCATCAACCACAAACATCCCCTTATCTTCCTCATCAACAAGCTAACCCATCTTGCCCTCACCCTTACTGGTAGGTTCATCTACATCTCCCTCATCACCACTATTGAACTTACCTATTCCCTCATTTCCTCACTATTATGTCCAATTCAATCACTAGAATAGGGGTTGGAGCTAAGTTGGGCATCTCCAGTTTCCCACTCTTAAGCTTAGGTAACTTATGTGGTGGAATCTTAATATCACCTTCTTCATAGGTAAGGTCAACCAACTCAAGTGCCTAATGCTCTGCTTCATTATCGCTCATGAAGAAATCTATCTCCAGTTTGACTCCATGTCAGGCGAAGCCAAGTTTGCTATGAGGATTGAGGCAGGTGAATTTCTATAACCTAGGGGCGAATCTCTCACAACTATAGTAATTCTTCTAACTATCTGATAAACAAAACACACATGTTAGTACCAAATCCAAAATACTTTAAAAAATAAAGAGTAAAAGATTAAATATTAGCCTTAAATTAGACTTTGATACTAATTCTAACACCCTACTACTGACGTACCCAAAAAGGGTAGGGATATCGCCCTGTCTTAAGAACCAAGGGTCTTTATAATGAGGTAAAGAAGGAAATTCTAAATAAATGAAAGAAATCAAATAATTTTTTTCAATTGTCTCAAAATTTATTCAAGTTCTACATTAAAATTACCAAACATTTCTCAAAAGAAATACAAATAAATAACAATGACAATCTTTACTCTCTAGTAGCGTCCAACTTGGTCAAAAGGATTAACTCCTAAAAACATGATACAAAGGGTGTGAGATTTTCATCTCCATAAGTGGTTACATAAATGATTTTCTTGTATGAAGCTCTTGTTTGCATGTCTGTTATATTTTGACAATATGTTGCAAATGATTACTTGGGGTGCAAGCCTAAAATGTTTGCTAAACAATTTTAACAAATGAAATTTATATAAATGTTCTCTTACGCACCAAACCATTTTGTAAACACTCACTTGCAATTGTTAAAATGCTTTCAAAACTCACTTGTAAAATTATACATTTAAAGCCAAGGTATTTAGAAATGTCGTTTTGAACACATTCTTAATTGATTATACAACGTCAAGTACTCTATAAGGGCAAGTTACTAGTGCTAACCTTTGTCAGTTACAACAAGTCTTTCGATAGGCAGCCACCTCGAAAAGATAAACTCTAGTTAGGAGAGCGACAGTACTAGTAAGTCGAGCCGGTCCGAGCTAGCACTAGTCTGTAATGAATATTATTTCGGATTAGACAACCTACGAGTTGACGATAAGAGCTGGAAGAGTATCTCATCCGCTGGGCGGTGCACCTACATTGTATCAGAATGCACAATGTGTGGCATCCTGATTGATCTCTTGTCCTAGTGCATAATGTATGGTGCCATGACCGTTTTTAGAGTGGTTAATTATTGTTGTTTTGTACAATATGTGACAATAGAAAACACCACTCCTTACTTTGAGAAACTGAATTGTAACTTGCAAATGCTTTTCTATAATTACTTATCAATTATACATAGATGAAATCACTTCAAATTGTACAACTCACAGGACTTACGGAGATATAAATCTCACACCATTTGTATCATATTTTTAGGAGTTAATCACTTTGAGTAGGTTGGATGCCACCAGAGACTGAAGATTCTTATTGCTATTTATTTGTATTTCTTTTGAGAAATATTTGGCAATTTTGATGTAGAACTTGTATAAGTTTTGAGATAATTGAAATAAGTTATTCAATTTCTTTCATTTATTTAGAATTTCCTTCTTTACCTCATTATTAAAACCCCTAGTCCTTATGATAGGGCGACATCACCACCCTTTTTGGGCACGTCTATAGTGAGGTGTTACACAAACACTATTGCTACCAATTCCAGATCATGCGTTGGATAGCTTTGTACAACTTCAACTTCCTGAAGCATAAGCTATAACTTTCTTTTCTTGCATTAATACTACTCACAATCCTTCCTTAAACACATTAGTGTACATTGCATAAGGCTTGTCCTCCTTTGGCAGACTCAATAGAAGTGTTGATATTAACCTTCTCCTAAGATCTTGGAAGTTCTTTTCACATTTCTCACTCCAAACAAACATTATATCCTTTCTCAACAATTACGTCATTGGTGAAGTTAAAGTGGAGAAATTCTTAATAAATCGGTGATAGTATCCAGCCAACCTAAGAAGACTCTGAATCTCAATAACGTTCTCCGACTGTTTCTAACTAGAGACAACCTCTACCTTTTCTAGGTTCACTTTAATGCCATCTTTAGACACCACGTATCTAAGGAAAGATACGAAGTCCAATCAAAACTCGCATTTGCTAAATTTAGTAAAGAGTTTATATTCCCTTAATTTTCCAACACTAGGTTTAAATGCTTGGCATGTTTTTCCGGACTTTTAAACTAGACAAGTATATCAATGATGAACACGCAAAAAAATTTTCCAGATACAGTTGAAAAACCCTATGCATCGGTCCATAAAATTAGCTGGCGCATTAGTCACTCCAAATGGCATTATTACAAACTCATTGTGGCCATATCTAGTGTTGAATATGGTCTTAGATATGTCCTTCTAGATTTGAACTTGATAATAACCTTATCGGAGATCCAACTTAGAATAGTGGTAGGAACTATACAGCTGATCAAACAACTCATCTATCAAGGGTAATGAGCATTTGTTCTTGATAGTTAAGCTGTTCAACTCTTTATAGTCATTGCGTAACCTCAACATCCCATTATTCTTCTACACGAATAACATTGGTGCTCCCTATAGTGGTGTACTCAGCCTAATATATGGAGTTCCTCCAATTGTTCCTCCAGCTTTACTAATTCCTCCAATTGTTCCTCAACTTTTTCAGTTTAATAGGAGCCATTCGATATGGGGTTCTCGACACAAGTTCAACTCCAGGAATTAAATCTATAGTAAACTCAACTTCCCAAGGAGGTGGTAGGAAAGTAAGTTCAGTCTAGAAAATGTCTACATAGCCCTTAACAATATCAATACTTTCCAAAGCACATTGATCTTTAGGCTTATTTATCAGATAAGGTAGATATCTCGTACATCCCTTCTTTAGCATCTTCCGTGGCTTTACCCTGGCTACCAAAAACTTCAGCTTCTTCACCTATTTTCCTTTAAACTCTATCACATCATATTCTGGTCTAACAAATTGCACCGTTTTAATCTTACAGTCTACCTGAGCACAGTGTTTTGCCAACCAACCTATACACAAGATTAAGTCATAGTCCACAATACGTAGGATTATAAGATCTTCCTTCAAAATCTCTTTTCCAACCTTAATTTCACATTCTTGTATCAGCTTACCCATTTCCCAAAGGGGAACTCACCAAGAAGGTATAGGGTAATTGATCCCCTTCCCAACCTAGATGACATGTATATTTTTCATTTACATACAAACGAATTGATCCAGGGTATATTAATACACTAACAGAATGACCTTGGATAGAAAGCATACCTTCAACTACGGCCACATCAGCTCGAACTTCCTTTCTATTCAAGGCAACAACATTAGCTTTCACTTAAGCCATTGTTCCTCCATTTTCTATACCTCCAGTAGAAGCTCCCCGATTAACTCTAGTAGGTTGAGTCAGTGTTCCAGATCCAATCCTTAGCAGATTAGGACAATTATTTTTTAGATGCTTGGTCTCCCCACAGTTAAAATATCTTCTAATCGCATATTTGAACCAACAGTCCTTTTGCACATGCCCTCACTTTCAACAGTAGCGGCATATTGTAAATTTAAGGTAAAGCTTGCTAGTCTAAGCTTGTTTTCTTATATTGCCCTATTGTTAATTGGCACATCATTTATTAAACAGTTGCCTTGCAGGTTGCCTTGCTTGCAGGTGTGATATTGGTGCTATTTGATGTTTGTCCTAGATTTCTACTCTGCTAGTAACATCCACTACTGCTGCATAAGTCATTGGTGGGGGAAGTGCCAATACCTTCCACAAATCTTGCTTAACTCCCTTCAAAAACTGTCGCATTCACTTCTACTCAATATCGACCAAATATTTATAGTATTTTGTTAGCTGTTTGAAACATGTAGCATACTAAGCCACCGACATGCTACACTATTTTAGATTCTTGAACTCGTCCTCCATTTTCTCTACAATCCACTATAGTATATATTTAGCCCTAAAGGCCACAATGAAGTGGTTCCATGTCCACTCTTTGTTAATAGTCTCTCCCACTCTTCTTGGATGCTCTACCCCTAAGCCCGTGCAGGACCTTTAAGCCTGATAGTTGCAGACTTAACCATTCCCCTCTCATTGTATTGTAGAGTGGAGAATATGTCCTCCATTTCCTCTACCCATTGCTCTACCTTTTCATCTTGCTCAACTTCACCGTAGAACATAGGAGGATGGAACTTCAAGAATCATTCCAGCACCTTATTCTCTCTTCGTGGTATCTTCTTCTAGGTTGTATCTGATAGAATTTGGAGTATCTATGTCATTTTAGTGGAAGCTTGCTCAAGAGTTACCTCCGTAGGTCCTTTGGGTGTAACGTCCTGTTCTTATTCATTTTATCCTTCCGCGTTGACGCATGGATTGTTGTATTTGCCCGAAGTTTGGTGTCGATGACTTACAGACATGAATGGTTCTGCTACGAATCAAAATTATGTGTCTTGCTACTAATTACAATTACCCATTATGATAGGTCAATATGAAAAATGGGGCTTGCTTATACAAATGCAAAGTCAATGGAATAACAGCTTTTAGCTTCGTTATAACAAACACATATAATAATTCACAAGTGAAAATTGCTACCCAAAAGTTCTTTATTTCAAATTTATCAAATCATACTTTTGACAGAAAAGGAATTGGATATCACATACGATATCCTTATTTTGAATATTTAAACGCTTGCAACAAATAATCATATTGTAATGGATAAATAAGCAAATAAATGAATAACCAAATATAAATGAACTATCAGGTCATATTGGTAATCTTCTAGTGATTCTTCCTCTTTGCCAATTCTAGTCATCACTGGAGGAATTAGAAGCAGGCTCCACCAACCAACCCCTAGTGTTCTTAGAGAAATCTATCCCAAGCCCACATGCAAACTTAAGAAAACTACCCTCATTCTTAGGCCACTTGGAATTCTATTCCACTTTCCCTTTCCCCTTCTCTCTCACTCTTCTAGCTGCCTCTCAAAGTTCCTCCATAGCTATAGCAAGTCTGCTCTTTATCTTACAAATCTCCCTCTCTAACTTAGCTATCTCCTCAGAAAACACCTCAGTAATGTCACTAACTGGTGTAGGTACAAGCTCCCCTATAGGTAGAGTAATAGGTGCCACAACTGGTTCCCCCTCCTCCTCATCGTCAAAGTCAATCATCTCCTCTCCATCCTTGCTATTAGTAATATCTACATCCTCCTCTCCCTCATCATCAGTGTCATCCATCTCCTCACCACTCTCATTATCAGTGTCAGCTTCCTCTTCTTTACCAACTCCTTCATTAGTTGAACTAGATAACTTCTTCTTACCCTCTCTATTAATAATTAGGTCAATCACAAGTGATGAGTCAAACATATGCATATCGCCAACACTACCTTCCGACTCAAGAACCCTAACCTCTAGTCTCTCTCCCTTGCAACCCTCAAGCATAACAGGGTTAGAACCCTACTCTTTCATCTCTCCATCACTGCTCTCCAACTTGAACCATCCTAGCTTAAGTTCTAACTCTATTTCAGATGAATGTGGGTCTACTATAAGAACTGGGGTAGGTGCACCACCACAACCTGGTAGCCAATCCCATGCAACTGAGGTAAATCTTCTAACTATCTAATAAATAAATCATATAGATTTGCACCTAATCAAAATACTTAATATATAAAATCTAAATGATCAAATAAGCCTAAACTTAGGCTTTGATACCATTTATAATACCCCACTACCTACGTACCCTGAAAGGTATATAGGACCAAAAGTATTTATAATAAGGTAATAAAACTCAAAATGGAAAATAAATTGACTAATTTTATTACAATTGAAAAATTATACAAGTCTCAAGCTACTGAAAACAAATGTCTTAATAAGAAAAAAAATATAATGAAAGATTACATTAAATTCCAATCTCTCGAAATGATCAAAGCTAGCCTTCAAACTTGACAACCTGAAATCTTGATAAAAGAGAGTGTGAAAATTGCTTCCCAGTAAGTCCTTATGTGCACATGTTATTCCAAAGTATTTCATTGATGCACAGTGGAAAATAGTCAAAAAGTATTCATAACTCAAAGTTCATTTCTTTTCAAAACACTGAGTGGTGTTTTATATAACTTTTGCTTGAAAGTATACCAGAACCATTTTTTAGTGAAACAACTAGTCAACAATATATAGGTGGACTATGAAACCCTACATCATAGCCCCTGCCATGAAACCTTACATCATGGCAATGCACAGTAAAACCTTGCATCACTGCACAGTGGGTTATAGGCCAACATATAAGATACTCCTTTATCTCTACATCCAAAACAATTGGATTTTCAATCCCGACTAACAATTTATCTAGACTGAGTTGCCAGCTCGGACCTGCCTGACTCACTAGAACTGATGTCTTATCCAATCAGAGCTCATCTCCTAGAGACAACCACCAGTTGGAAAAGACCTTAATTTTCAAGAACAAGTTCTAATAGCCTATCCTTATTGAGTATTCAATGAAAAACCATCATGCTCAAGAATTATTTCCCAATCAATAGATTCGAATCCTACTCAAAGATCGATTTCTAACAATCTTCGTTAAATCTTAGTCCAGCAATCATTGTTTTGAAATAGTTTTCTTTGAAATCATTTGATGAACAAAAATGTTATTTTATTGAAATTTTTTATTTTAGCAAAACCATTTTATCAGAAAAAAAATTAGACCATGTTGCATTCCACGAAATCACATTTTAATTCAGCAACATATCATACATAGCTTGCAAACGCCAGCATTTAACAAACAAGGTTTTAGGAAATGAATTACTTGATAAAGCTCAATCAGATATGCAAATTCAACTTCTTTGATCTTTAATTTCAATTATCACCTTTATCTAAAATTACATAATGCTACAATCAAACTCCATTCCTAAACATGGTAAAACTATCAGAATTATCCAAATCAATAAGACTTGTGACTCTAACCAACGTATTCACCATTTTTCAATATACACCAAACTCATCATACAATAACAACTATTCATATGCTACTCACATTTCTTACATGTCCCATATATATATATATGTGTGTGTGTGTGTGTGTGTGTGTGTGTGTGTGTGTGTGTGTGTGTGTGTGTGTGTGAATCTAAGAATCAAAGTAATTTAGTCTAACCAAGTTATCAAACAAGGGTATTATAATTTCCCTAACTCGTACTCATAATCACAAACCAACAATTATTTAATCATTTCACCAAAACAGCTAATTGAGTAAACCAAATCTCCCATAGCCATATAATTGACAAAACATGCTCAGTCTTATAGGATATCATATCTCAACTATCATATATTAAATAGATCAGAACAATTCCTCTCAACAAAATATATATCAAATCGTTCCCATTATTTATTACTTATCCCACGGAATAAATTAGATCTAACTTTTAGAGCATGCATATGATTTCAATACACTAAGCAATCTTAAACTTGATCATATCTATTAATCATAATACAACCTTAATGATCATAACATCATATTGCAATTATAATGATTTAGATCTTATCTACACATGTAATATCTAGAATCTGGGATTTCAATTTACCTCAGAAGATCTAGTAGAATAAGAGTTCTATGAGCAAAGCAGGCTATCTTCCTTCCCAAGGAGAAATACATCAATGACGCCTTGCTCATCGAAGGTGTTTGCAAGTTTTTTTTAGGAAGAAAGGAAAATTTGCCTTCGGTTTAAACTAAGTAGAGAAGGAAGTGAAGCAAGAAGAGGAAAATACGGAGAAGGAAAGAAGAAGATATAATTACCTTAGAACAATCTAGCAATGCTATGTTTTTAGTTTCTTGTATAAGGAAATGATACAAGCAAAAAGGCCGAGAGAATGGATGAGAAAGAACTTGCGACAAGGGTTGGTACAACAATGAATGATAAAATGCTATCGTATTGCTCTTCTTTAGGTGTTTCAGTCTAGATATGAAAATGTGTATGCGTTTGATGGTTGTGTTGGAATACGATCATGCAAACCAGTTTACACGCAGTCGAAAAATAAAATGAAATCAGCTCAAAGGATCACTCGTATGTAATTAAACAGATCATGATAAGGGAAGAAAAATTAATTACCTAAAAAATGCAGCTTTTAAAAATATTTTCTTCCACGCGGATCCCCTTTAAAAGTCAATCCAATCGAGCCACCAAATTTGAAGGATAGGAATTTCTCTAATATTGATTCATAGAAAGAATGTACTCAAAAACCACGAATATCTATGCTAGTTGAATAATGCTTGGTAGCTTTATGATTAATTTAATTGGAAAAAAATTCTTTTTCCTTCGAAAAAGAAAGCAAGAAAAACTCTCTGTTGTGTTCTATATCTCTTCCTCAAAGTGGTCTATCTTTTTTTTTTTTTTCCATGGAGAATAAATTCTCTATTTATGAATAGGAAACTGATTTCTTTTTTATTTTTCCAAAAACAACCGCCAAAAGAAAAAAGAACACGTACAGATTTCTTAATTCCTGTTAGGAAACAAATATTTTTGTTCCTATTTTCAATTATGGGCTTGGGAATTTCAAGAATTGCAAGTAGGCCTTATGAATTATAACAAGTTTATAATTTACCTATAGGGATTTAATAATCACAATTTAACCAAAATCATTATAACACTTTATAATTAGCTCATAGTAATTATTTCTTCTCACAAATTAACCCTATAATATTGCCATATAATATTTTGAGTACCAATTCCTCTATTGTGTGTGACTTATTAGGTTTTCTAGTCATTTCATAGCTAATATGAATTAATTTGATCATAATAGAATTAATAATCCTTTTAATAATTGGAATCAATTTATTAATCTAATTAAGATTAAATTTATTAATTCTCTAATTAATAAATCCATATTTCACAAATCACGAGCGGTATCTTACAATACATCATGACCACCTAAAAATTCAGAAAGTCAAGTGGCTTGACATGAACCTTTCAATAGAGAAACATCAGTGCAATAAATTTCTTTCACCATACAATATCCCATTCGGTTTAGAGTATGGAATTAGTGATAGCTCTGTCCAAAATATTAGTTAATTCTAGCTCGAATATTTTTGTACTTGTTCCTAGAATCTATTACTCATCATGTGTATCAATTAGAACTATTTCGAACACATAGTCGCTTGGTCAAGGACTTCTTGAGTAATGATTTCTACAAGTGGCATTAATATATTTACTCCTACTATTAGGAATGGTGAATCCTTTATTGACCCTTTCAACTACTTTCCTTTACTTTACATTGTGTCCAATGTCCATTCTATATGTGGTCTTGTAAGGACTCCAAAGACTGGAATCAAAGTACAACACTAAGCTAACAAAGTACCTTGGAGTTTTTAAGTCTAAGGATACTTACATATTTTCTATAACGAGATTCTATCACTAGTATTGAATAATTATCCATGTGATTAACTCATAGTTAGGTCATCCAATATACTTGTTCGAGTAAACAAGCATCCACGTGTTAGCTTTGAGTATCTCAATAGTTACGGAAGTGAGAACCACAGCTTGATCAAATCAAGAAGCATAACACATGCTAATCTTAACGTATTTATGATGCCCTATCTCATTAATACTATGACTAGGGATAATTTAGGAACAAACACATTCCAGTATAGTAGGAACCTTACATCACGATCTCTATCATAATTTCCTCAACACAGTATTGTACTTAAGACTTTATGTAATAGTTTTATATACAAAAACATATGAAACAAAGAAACAGAAAGATAAAGAATGCCTTTTATTAATTTAATGTGCAAAATACATTGTATAAATGATTGCTTATAGGGCACATTCCTAACAATCTCTCACTTGCACTAAACCTAATCATTCATGTATCTCATAGAAAATGACTAAACATGACCATTATGTTTCTCTTGGAATAATGCCTTTGTAAGTGGATCAGCTATGTGCTAATCAGCGAGAACTCTTTCTATCTTTACGTCTTTTTTATTAGTGATTTCCCTAATCAAGTGATAGCATCTAAGTATATGTTTGGATCTCTGATGAGACCGTGGTTCCTTTGCTTGTGCAAAGGCTCCATTGGTATCACAATACAAGGGTATTAGATCAACAATGCATGGTACTACACCTAATTCTGTAATGAACTGCTTAATCTAGAATGCCTCCTTGGCTGCTTCGGAAGCTGCTATGTACTCTGCTTCAGTGGTTGAGTCAGCAATTGTATCTTATTTGGAACTTTTCCAACTAACTGCCCCATTTACAAAAGTGAACATGTATCCTGATTGGGATTTGTAATCATCCTGATCAGATTGGAAACTGGCATCAGTATACCCTTTAATTTGTAAGTCACCATTTCCATATACCAAGATTACATCTTTAGCTCTTCTCAAGTACTTAAGGATATTCTTGACAGACATCTAATGACCTTCTCCAAGGTCTGGTTGGTATCTGCTCATCAAACTAAGAGCACAAGATACATCGGGCCTAGTACATATCATCGCAAACATGATAAAACCAATTGCCAAAGCATATAATATCTTATTCATGTGATCCATTTCATCTTGTGTTTTAAGACACATAGATTTTGAAAGGCTTATCCTGTAGGTCATGTTTAAGAATCCCTTCTTGGATTAATCAAGGCTAAACCTCTTTAGCACTTTGTCTATGTATGTAGATTGTGAAAGACCAAGCAATCTTTTTTATCTATCTTTATAGTTTTTATTCCCAAAATATGTTGCATCTCTAAGGTCTTTCATGGAGAACTTTTTCAACCACTAAATTTTGACTGATTGTAGAACAGAGACATCATTTCATATTAGTAATATGTCATCTACATATAGTAATAGGAAAACAATTGCATTCCCACTAACCTTCTTGTATACATAAGGTTCATCCATGTTTTGTTTGAAACCGAATTCTTTAATTGTTTCATCAAAATGGATGTTCCAACTCCTAGAAGCTTGCTTTAGTCCATAAATGGACCTTTGCAGCTGGTACACTTTAGTGTGATCCTAGGATATGATACCTTCAGGTTAGGTCATGTTCACTTCCTCAGTCAAATTTCCATCAAGGAAAGCTATGTTCACATCCATTTACCAAAACTTATAATCATAATGAGCGGCAAGTGCTAGGAGTATCCTAATAGATTTTAGCATTGCTACTAGTAAAAAACTTTCGTCATAGTCAATACCTTATTTCTGACAAAAACCTTTTGCAACCAATCATGCCCTATAGGTAATCATTTTACCATCCATATCAGTTTTCTTCTTGAAACCCCATTTGCATCATATGGGCTTTATCCCTTCAAATGGATCAACTAAAGTCTAAACTTGGTTGTTATACATAGGATCAATTTTTGACTTCATGGCTTCAAGCCATTTGTTAGATTTTGAACTATTCAAAACTTCTTCATAAGTGGTAGGCTCATCTTTTTCTATGAGCGATATGTCATTGTGGTCAATAATGAGAAATCCATATCTCTCAGGAGCCACTCATATCCTACTTGACCAATGAGGCTCTTATGTAATAGAATGTTTATCTATTTGATCAATAGACTTGGGATCAACTGGTTGATCATTATTTGTTTAGGCTTCTTGAACTTCACTAAGTTCAATCTTGCTCCTACTACCTCCCTTAAGCATAAATTCCTTCTCTAGGAAAACAACATGCCTTAAAATAAATACTTTATTTTCAATAAGGAGATAGAAATAATATCTATAAGAATCTTTTGAATATCCAACAAACAAACACTTGTCAAATTTATTTTCGAATTTGTCTGACTTTATCATCCTCTTCACATAAGCAGAACATCTCCAAATTTGAATGCAGTAATGTCAACTGCCTTTGATGGAACTCTATTTAGTATTTAAATAGTGGTTTCCAGTGAAAATCCCCAAAATGATTTTGGTAGATCAGCAAAAGCCATCATGGGGTGATATGATCTTGAGAAGCACCAATTTGAGATTTGAAGCTCAATCAAGAGACATAACTCAAGACTAGAACCCTAGGTAAATTAACTTCCTAGGATCCAAAATCTAATGAACTAAACTAACTAAATCAACACCTAAACACCCCTAACCCAAGAAGGATCAAGAACAAATGAGATAGGAAGATTTAGGCAACCAAATGAACTCCTAAAAGAACCCTAGATTAGTTAGTAATCTAAGAATCACTTTAGAAAGAACAATGATCTATCCTAAGAAGATTAGAGAGTAGATTCTCTGGTTGAACTAAAGCTTAAAAGTAGTCATGATTGATTTGGGAATTACCCAACAGGAACACCCTCAAGGACTCTCTCTAGAGAGAACAAAAGATTTCTCTATTCAAAATATCAAAAGTTATTTTTACAAGAGTTATAATGGCATATATAGATATGCCTTGCCCTAAACTAATTTGTAAAATAATCCTAACTATTAAGTGGTCTTAACATAAGCTTTAAAGCCCTATTACATGCCTTAAAATAAGTTAAAACATAATAAAAATCATAACAATTAAATTACAAGTGAAAATGCTAAAAAAAATAAAAAATAGCCAAATTTTTGGGACGTTCTCGAAAGGACTATACCCGGCGTCGGGTATTTCATTGTCGGCTGGTACTGGGTAGGCTCTGTGCATCCTTCCCTATTTTGCTGCACTTCAAACTTACTCCTTAGACCTCTATTCCATTTCTCTGTGTCTCATTAATTCTCCAAATGAAATGTTGGTCGTCTTGAGCTCTTCTTGATTCTTCTTTGGCATTCATTCCTTGTTTAAGGATTGGCTTGATCCTCCACATGGATTGTTGCTTGGGTTGTGCATCATTTGGCCCATCCTTTACTATCCATCTCTTCACAATCTTCTTAGCCCTGGATTTGTTGAATTTGTTACCTTGGAAATTCTCTTGAATCGTCTTGAATATGGTTCTTGCCCATGGAGCCAGGAAGCATAATTTTGTCCTTCTTTCCCCTTCTTGAATATGGCCTTCATGCCTAATTTAATTCCTATCACGGATCAACCCATAACTAATATAGTTCAATTCCATCTCTTAGATACACCATTATATTGAGATGTATATGGCAGAGTCCATTGAGATAATATCCTCTTATCTCTAAGATAACCTAAAAACTCTTGACTTAAGTATTCTCTTCTTCGATTGGATCTTAGAGTTTTAATACTCTTACCAAGTTATTATTCTACTTCATTCTAAATTCTTTAAACTTGTCAAAGGTTTTAAATTTGTATTTCATTAAATTTAAATACCCAAATCGAGAGTAATCTTCGATGAAGCTAATGAAGTATTGATAATCCCCTCTTGCTTGCAATGTCATTAGTCCACATACATTAGTATATATTAGTTCTAGTAATTTCTTATCCCTTTCCCTTTTCTTAGAAAAAGAAGTTTTAGTCATTTTTCCTAGTAAGTAAGATTCACAAGTCTCATATGATTTAAAATCAAATGAGCTTAAGTCACCACACTTATATAACTTAGAAATGTGATTCTCATTTACATGACCTAAACGACAATGTCATAAGTGGGATGAGTTCGTGTTATCTTTTCTTGGCCTTTTATTGTTTATATTGAGAACTTGATTTTCCATTTCTAGAACATATAAACCATTATCAAAGTTTGTAGTACCATAATGGATATCATTTAATGAAAAAGAACAACTTTTATTTTTAAAACTTAAATGAAATCCAAGCAAGTCTAAACAAGCAACTGAGATAATGTTTTTAAATAAAATTGGAACATAAAAATAGTCTTGTAATTCTACAATTAATCCAAATGGCAGGTATAGATGATAAGTTCCTACGGTAAGTGCAGCAACCTTTGCTCATTTTCTATACGAAGGTCCATATCACCTTTCTCCAGCTTCCTACTGCTCTCTAGTCCCTGTAAATTATTGCACAAATAAGACTCACATCCGGTATCCAATACCCGTATCTCATTGTTAAAAGCAGTATTGATGTCAATCATAAACATATTAGGAGTTGAATTAGAAGTGTTTGCAAGCTTTTCCTCCTGCTTCTTTTCTTTAAAAGTCTCCAAGTAGCCTTTGTAGTTATGCCTCCAATGCCCCATTTTCCTACAATGGTGACATGGGCCTTTGGTAGCTGTCTCCTTCTTCTTTACACCACCTTTAGGTTTAATTAGATTCTTCTTCTTCTTTTTAGAAACATTTTTCCTTTTAGAAGAAGAATTAACTAAAAAGACTGATTATTTTCTTTCTTTATTGAAGACTCTACAGTCTTAAGAAGGTTGATCAACTCAGGTATTGTGCTCTCAATCTTATTTATCCGGTAGTTCATCATAAATTGGGAAAAACTAATAAGCAAAGACTAAAGAATCAAGTCTATACTTAATTCGTGAACCATAGTAAACCCAAGTGATCCAAATTTCTCAATTAACCCTAACATCTTAAGTTAATGAGTGCCTACCGAAGTGCCTTCTACCATCTTAGAATGGAATAACTGCTTAGATATCTTATATCTCTCTGTCCTTACTTGCCTATCAAAAAGCTCTCTTAGATGGAAGATAATAGTATAAGCATCCATATGCTCACGCTATTTTTGAAACTTAGTGATCATTGATGCCATCATGATACAAGATGCCATATCACTGTCCTCTTTATTCTTCTTATGGACTTCATGCTTTTCAGGAAGAGCATCACCACCTGTGGTGGTGGAATTGTAGCATCTAATACGTAGAGTAACTTTTTCTATTTGAGAACAATTCTCAAATTTCTATAGCAGTCCAAAAAGTTTGATTCGGTGAGTTTCTTTGTTTCCAAAATACTACACAATTTCAAATTTGTTGTCATGATACAAATGACCTAGATGAAAGATAAGAGATATTAAACTATGTATATACACATGAAATGCATTTAATTAGGTCTTTAATTAAACGAGTATTTAACCTACTGTTTTCTTCAAATCAATAGCCATCACTATTGACCGAGAATGCCTGTTGGAAGCTTTCCTAGTGGTCCGGTATCCAAATTCTTTAAGAATGACCTTGGGTATGAAGTGAATTGAACACACAGGAGCCATGCATGCTGCGAATTTCAGAAACCAAAACAAGAAAAACACAGAAGCTACATAGCGGAAGATTTTCTTTTCTTTTTTTACCCCTGCCTGTGTCTGGTTTGTTTAGCCATAAAGAAGACAATTGAACAACAGGGACGACTTCTTCAATTGTTAATGTTTTTGGTTGATGACCCACTACTCTCCTACTCCTTAGTGGCATGAACGCCGAAGCCTTTTGCTTCTCAGAATATTCCACTGCCTATTTACTAGTTGGTGAAACAATTTAGGCGACGAAATCTAGTCTCAAAATAATTCTTGAACCTTTGCTATTGATTAGCAAAATGAAGAAAACTAAGAGAGGAGATATGAACAAGAGACAAAACGAGAAGAAGGAAAAGCTCTTGGGTTTTTCTCCATGTGGATGCACTGTGTTTTTTTTCCCACACAAATAAAAACACACGACTTCCCTTTTTGATAACCAAAACACCAGGGTTTTGATATTTCAAAACACGCAGAGGCTATCAACAAAAGAGGTTTGGCTTAGCCTAAACTCTTTTGTTTCGTGAATTAAAAAAACCCTTTTGTTTCAAGCTATTGGGTCATTAACAATTTATTATTTTCTTTGGACCCAATGAGCCCAAAATAATAACCATTAATTATTTATTTCCTGGGACTATTAAAATAACTTAATAAATAATTAATGAGCCCAAATGAACTAAAATAACTATTCAAGCCTTTTAATTAACTAGTTTAGGCCCAGGTTAATTTTCTAATTATTCAACCTGGGCTAAAACCCTAAATAATTAATTAACCAAATAAACTGGATAATAAACTTAATTTCTCTTTTGTTCTTTTACTTTATTCCAGTTTAAAAATAAATTAGGCTTCCTGAATAAAATAAAATCCTTTTAATTAACACCATTTCCTATATCTAAACTTAATTAGGACTTACGGGCTATTCCGAAGACCAAAAAGACACATCGCCTTGGCTATTAAAATGACCAAAATACCCCTGCTATATAAGTAGCTGTATATTGCATTTTAAATATTTCCTAATATCACCATTAGAAAATATTGACCCCAAGGACAATATCGTATTAGCTATATCTTCGACCTACAGGTAAAATAACAAAAATATCCCTCTACATATACCGTACATTTAGAGAGGAAAAAGTGTACTAACACCTCTCTAAAAGACATATACCATCCTTAGGCTTCTAGTCCAATGATCCATGACTTCTTGAAATATTTTCACTTTCCAAGGGAGCTACCCTAAAGCATCCAAGTCATATTTCTCCGATCCCTAGATAATTAGATCATTCAGTCAACCACAAGGGGCGATAGAGTGTAAAAACTATCTTGTACAAGTCTGTCTTGACTAATTAGTTACATATACCCAACATATAAGTATATTGGTCTTTCTAAAGAACCCCAACTATATTATATCAAAGCATACGTTTATAGTTTTGTTAAACCACCAACTTATACTCAAGTTATAGAGTACAAGTTCACGTTGTAGCATAGTAGTCTAGGTTTCTACCATACTGAACTTTTAGAAACCACTACTATAGGTCTAGCTCTACGTATTCAAAATACAATTGTGTTATGAAATTAGAAAACTACTTATTGGATAAAGGTAAACCATTCCCTATTTAGAATTTATAACATAATAACTTTACCATGATGAGATTCCCATTCTCATCATTCGATTAAGAATAATAGTTTATGTGTTTAAGTAATGACAGGGCCAAAATTAGTTATATATTTCCTAGTTATTTGAGGCCATTGTGTGATACATTTTATGCAATAACTGGTCATATTCCTTCATATTTGAGATTTTATCATTGGAAAGGTATTTTGTGCATTATTTCAGATTTTAGGGGTAAAATAAGGTAAAATCGTCGCGGTACAGAATAGAACTGGCATCGGTTAGGAGCTAAAAGGTAGCGCCGGCTGCAATTTGGAAGAATTGGCATGAAAATCAAGAAAATCGGCAAACGGACGAAGAAGCAGAACACAATCGACACTGGACCAAGACAGGACAGGCAGCACCGGCTGTGCACTGGTACTGAGGCAGTGCCTCGATTTTCATGCGCATTTTTGGCAATTTTTAGAGATTTAGTACTTTCCAACTTCTAGTCGGTCATAAACCCTAGAAGGACGAATTTAGGCACTTCTAAAGCCTATAAATAGAGGAAAAACACAAGATTAAACAATGAATTCACGGATCAAAACACAAATCACTCAAAATTAAGGAGGAATTCATCAAATCAATGAGGATTGTACAAGTGTGTCTACGAAGGAAGAAGAAGGAGGCTTATCTATGAGTGCTTTCTTTTAACTTTATTTTCTTTTCTTGAACAATTGTGTATTAATTGTTTTATTGTAATTTGACTTTGTTTCTGATGTTCATGATTTTTAGAGTTACTCTGATCTTTTGAATAGTTGATTATTATTCTTAGTATTTAAATACATATACTAATTATGAGATTAATTTGTTGTTTCTGCTATTAACTTGCTTGGAAAAGGGGTTGATAATGGTCTCAAATCATTAATTTCATATTCGTTGTCTCGTACCTTGCATGAAAAAGAGGTTAATTACGAAGAACTGGGTAATTAAAGGTTAATTGATGTCTGCCAGGATATGGATTCATTGGTTGATTTCATGTTTTAAATTTGCTAGGATATGAAAATTTAATCAAGGATTGTGCTTAATGCATCTTTTGGGTGAATTAGTTGAAACAAGATATGTGATGCTAACATGTCTAGAATATAGTGATTTCATGCATTGGAAAAGAACTGAATCTATCTTAATCTTTCATAATGCTAAGAGAATGATTAGTTATGACAATGATTGGGTACTTTGAGGTCATGTTTGTCAAAATAATGGTTTGAGTTATATAGTTCACCATCCTTGCCATGTATATATTCTTTTATTTTATTTTATTTTTATTTTTATTCTTTTCACTTTATTGAGTCGGATATACAATGAAACAAAAGCGATTAAGGCATACTTGTTCCTTGAGGATCGTCACTCATTTTAAACCCTATGCTCTGCCTAATGATGAGTACGTTTTCTCATATGTGTAATTTCGAGTTAATGTTTTAATTTCAACTTGATTGGGAATATGCTTATTTTTATATGGTTTTTATACCCAAATTCATACACATCATGTTTTTGCCCCATTGATGAGGAACAATATCATGAAAGCTTGGATTTTGTTGATTTAACCGTGTAAATAGGTAAATATGTAAATTTATACAATTGTTCTTTTTATAAAAAAAGGTGCCATCTTTTGTATCTTGTGTATCTTTGTAATATAATTTACTAACTTTGACTGTTGTTTAATTAACTAATTTTTTCTTTTAATTTGTTTGGATTGAGAATTTCGTTATCTACCTTGCTTTTTGTCTTTTCTAGGTGTTAGCCTTGGTACATGACCCGACAACCTGAAGGCGATATAGTAGATTTTGATCCTGAAATTGAAAGGACATTATCAAAAATCCACTGGACAATCAAAAGGAACTTACTCACTGACATGGACAGTGCTTAAAATAACAATGCTGGAAACAACAGGAGGGTCATGGATCACTTTGTGAAACCTGCAATCTCAAGCACAGACTCGAGTATCACTAGACCTAGGATGAATGTGAATATTTTTGAAATAAAACCTAATATCATCCAGATGGTCCAAAAATGTAGTCTAATTTGATGAGCTACCTGAAGAAGATCCTAATGCCCACTTAGCTAGTTTCCTTGAAATTTGTGATACATTTAAGATGAATGGTATTTCTGAAGATGCCATAAAGCTAAGACTTTTTCCTTTTTCTTTGAGAGATAGAGCCAAATCCTAGTTAAAGTCTTTACCCACAGGTTCCATCACCACTTAGAATGCCTTAGCTGAAAAATTCCTTGCCAAATATTTTCCTCCAGTTATGACAGCCAAACTCAGAAACAAAATTTTTGCCTTCCGGTAATTAGATTCTGAGCCTTTGTATGAAAGTTTGGAGAGGTTCGAGAAGATGTTGAGAAAGTGCCCACACCATGGATTTGAGTTAGAAATGTAGATGCTTATCTTTCTTAATGGCCTTATGTTTGCAACACGATAAGTGGTGGACTCTTCTGCCAAGGGTTCCATCAATCACAAGACCTCGGAACAGGTATTCGATCTCATTAAAAATTTGGCTTCTAATAACTATTCTTGGGGAAGTGTAAGGTCTAGAGCTCATGCCCAAGGAGTGTACAAAGTGGATGCTGTGGCAGCTTTGGAAGCTAAGGTGGAAGCCTTAACTCAAAAGATGGAACAAATGGTAATGCCTTAAGGCCAAGTGTTAAAAGTAAGTTGTGATTTTTGTGGAGAATGACACCCAAATCATAAGTGCCAAAATATGGGTTCACTTCATGAAATCATGGAACAAGCAGCCTTTGCAGGTAATAGTCATCTAGGTAACAATCCCTATAGCTCTACTTACAATCTTGGTTGGAGAAATCACCCTAACTTCTCTTGGAGCAATGTAAACCAACCTAGGCAGGTCTCTTTCAACTTTGGGGGAAGTCAAAGGAAACAACCTCCTTTGAACAACAATTCAACACCTTCCAAGCCACCATTGCAGGATTTTATTGGCCAATTGGTAAGTACAATAGAAACTAAGTTCCAAGGGGTTGATGCTACAACACGAAACTTAGAGGCCTCCATGCGCAACTTAGAGAGTTAAATTGGCCAACTGACTAAATTACTTAGGAATTGTCATGCAGGGACATTACCAGGAAACACCGAAGAAAATCCACATGATCAAAGCTGTGGAGAACATTGAAGTCTTTCTTGCTTTATGTTTTTGCAATTTGGAACAATTTTTTTATTTTCTTTGTTTCGTTCATTTTTATTTATTTCTTTATGAATTGAATTGCATTATCCATCACTGCTGTGTGTTCATCATTTTGATTTCGTTTTTCAAAAAAATAATAGCAGAGCCCAGACAAACCAGAATCGGCGCTAGCCAAGCCCGGAACCAATACCGGTTCTTTTCGCAAGAAGCACTTAAAATAGGCCAATTTTGCCATTTTTTCTTTCAAACTCTCCAACTCCCTCTCAAATTCTCTCTAACCCGCACCGGCTCCACATCCTACACCTTTCAAAGTTTGATTTTTCACCTCCCAAACACTTCTAAAGTATTAACCTTTCATTCTTTTGTGATTCTACAAATCAAAATCCTCTAAATCTTCCGATTTCCTCAAAAACCAAATCTTCAATCTGCTTACAAAAAGCTTTGATTTCTAAAAAAAGGATGCATATTTTGTTTGCCCATGCATAAAAGAATATAAAGGTATATTTTTACTTGAATTCCGGTTCAAATGTTGTAGGTAAATTTTTCTAATTTTAGGTATATTTTTTGCCAAAATTTGGGATATTTAATGTTCTCTTGTATTGTGAATTAATTTGTGAGCTTTATGACATTAGATATATTATGAGTTGATGATTCTTGAGAACTTTATTCATTCACATGATCATTAGGGAGTTTGTGTATTCGATTAAGGGTATGATTATGGCTATTATGATGATTGAAGTAACTAGTTGAATATTATCCTTGAATTATCTTACACTTGATCACTATAATGCCATGATGATTCCATAATTCACATGATCATGTTATGAGCCTATAGATATTTTAGGTTTGTTAAGCACATTTACGCTTTCCAGTGAGTTATTATGCTTATTCTTGCAGGTTGTATGAAAATTATGGTGGATTGATTGGAGAAGGTTGAATTGATTATTATGTTGGTATACTTTAAGGAGTTTGGGGAATTGTGGTGTGAGCTGGTTAAAAGTTAAGTGTGGTGTTGTGCATTGTGTTTGAAAAAGGGGAGATTATATTCTTCTAAAATCTTTGATCTGCCCAGTCCTTATACTCCTATCTTCACTACTATCTCCTTGCTAATATGTCTAGAGCACGGGGCCAATCATCCAAAAAGGCTAGAGCTTCTTCTTCCTCAGCCCCTTCATCTATAGACCCCATGTTCCTTAGGCCAGCAGACTTCATTGATCCATCCTGTGAGGAGTGGTACAATAGGAGGGCTTCAAATAAGATTATTGTGGAGCGTACCTTTGCACCTACCCTAGATCATGCCCTTAAACTAGGAATGATGTTTAGGAGGCTAGGGTGGGGACCTATAGTACAACTTAAGGGGGATTATTGTCCAGTGCTCGTAAAAGAATTCTATACTAACATGGTTGCAAAGGACAATAACCGTCTTCCACACATTGAGACATGAGTGAAAGGAACCCCCATTATCATCACACGAAACCATTTAGCTACTCTTCTCCATATATATGACGATGATTCTTGGCTAGGTATAGATACTAATCATTAAAAGATTCTTTCTGACCCTAATTGGGATGCCAGTGGAACTAGAGCTACTCTAGGGTTGCACAAGAGAAATGCTTTCCAAGCCAATAGTTTCTATTCTAACAATGATCTTGATGCTAATTTTTGGGCTTTTGTCTACATGTTTAATTTTAATATCATACCCCAAGCCAGTGGATTCAATGAGGCACGCACTATTGATATATACATCTTACATAATAACAACTCAGCCTATCCCTCTTGCCCCATTGATCATACAATCTATTAGGGATATGGTTCATCATTGCCTCTCGACCAAAGCTGTTGTCTTTCCTCTCGTAATCATGAAAATTTTGAGAGATTTTGGTATTAGTACTGAGGGGGAATTGACTGAGACTACCATTGAGTATGACCTGGTCATGGAGCAAACGTTGATGAGTTGTGGGTACAAATATAGCTAGGAGATGAAGAAATGGCTAACTCTTTATGAGGTACAGTATCCCGGCCAAGTTTGACCACCACCTGTAGAGGAGCAGCACCCACTACCACCATCGCAAGCACGAGCTAGTAGTTTATAGTCCCAACCAAGGACTGACTTTGAGACCGTAGTGATAGGACAATTAGCTCAGCAGATGGAGAAGTTACTACACATGCGAGACGCCAGTGATGACATTGCCCGGAGGCAAACTATTCAAGAGTAGCAATGGGCTCAGTCGACGTAGTGTTTTCGGGGACCACATGGAGATAATGGCCATTCAGCACATGATGATGATTTTTTTGCACTTGTTCCTACTTGTCACTCTTCTTTTTCCTTACTATTTTCATGACTTTTCTAGTTACTTCTTGTACTTTTTTTTGGTACTATTTTCTTTCCTTTTTGCTTATTTTTCTTTTCTAGTTTTTATGCTTTGGTGTGTTTCTTTTGTGTATTTTTCTTTTTAGATACTTCAACAATACTCCTTTCTACTGGAATTCAACCTGTTTGTAGAAGAATGCACAATGAATGGAAGTATTTTCTTTCTTCTATTTTCCCCATTATTTTTGGTCCCATGTCAATATTTCCTTGCTCTATTTATTTGGCCATTGAGGATAATATCCAGTTCAAGTGTGGGCGAGTGGTTAGAATGGGAAGTCTTCTATGGTTCTGTGCTTCATTCTTCTATACTTTATTCTTCTTGAAATTCTTCTTTGAACCTTTTGAGCAAATTTTTCAAAATTTTTTTGATTTTTTTTTAGCTTTCAAGATTTATTTTTAATGCATGTCTTTGTGCTATAATGAGACTCCACTTTATCATGAAGGTCAAGATCAAGGAAAGGGAGGCGTGACTGTGTAAGGACACGGACCGATGACAAGATCTAGGACCAAGAAGCTTCAAGATGAGTTTTAATTGCTAATAAAACCATGCTTGAGGATGGAAGAGGGTTCGAAGGTTGAGGAAGCTAGCCAAGAGCTCATTTTGATGACTATCCAAGAAGGACCCCAACAAGAACTCAAGTCGGCAAAAAAGACAGACAAAATTTAACCAAAAGTTAGCCTTCCAGCAAACATCCGACACCGGCTCAAGCAGACGAACCGATGCTAGCTTCATTCTGGCACACGACCGGTCTGAACACAGCGCCTAACCAACGTCGGCTTAAATGCCCTAGCCGGCACCGGCTCCAGCTTGTGTAGCCGACTGCTGTCCTACGTTTTTTATGTTTTCTCCAATTTTTATTCATTTTAAATGTTTTGTAAAGACCTATTTAAGCCCTAAATTGTATTAGAACCTCGAAGATTACTTAGCTAGGGTTAGGGTAGTATAAATACTATTTTTAATAATTTGACAAGATAATTCACACACTTTATTCAAAATTGAAGAGAGAGTCTTGAGAGGCCCAAGCCTTCTTGTTCATCTTGTTCAAGAACATGCCTAAGGTCTTAGTTGCTTTGCTCTTCTAAAGTTTGTTTGAATTCCATTACTCGGGTACCTATTTTCTCTATTCTTTTGTTCTTGTTTGCCTTTGTTGCTTCAAGGATATTGGGGTGAGATTATAGTAGAACTTTCTACTATTCTTGAGGGTCTTTGAAGCCTAGTTCTTCAAGGGTTTGATAGAGGGTAGGTTATTAGTTTAATTTCTCCTTGTTACCTCAAGAAATTTACTTTTTTGGTCCCTTGGGATGAGCTGAACTCTTAATCAATTAAACCACCCACAATACCAAGAAAAAGCCCACTCAAGGTCATATCATGCTAGATCATAAAACATATGTTCTATATCATTTTTGGCTTATGGATGACTTTTTGTACGCACTTGGACTAAGTAGTTCTTGACCAAATGCTTTACATTATTCTTAAACCTGTTTTTCTCCTACAATTCATTGAGCATTCTAGAACTTACTTGAATACCTCTCAAGGCGAAATAAGAAAGACATTCATGATTTAACTTAGAGATGACGGTAATAGGCATTCTTTGGATAGTTTGAACTTTTCAAGCCTACCTATTGTTATATTATTCCTAGTGACTATTTTGAGCCTAAATTGCTAATTTTTTTCTTAAAACCCATTATCATACTTTATCCATTACTTCTTTCTGAGAGTTTGATTTACTTTCCAAATCTTTGATTACTCTTGATGGATAAAAGTACAAGTAGAAAATTTGTAAGAGAGAATGCTGGTGTAAATGTCATGACTTATTACTTTCAGTCATGCATAATGAGTTGGAGTTGTGAAAGGAGAAAAAGAAAAAGAAAAATAAAGAGAAAAATAAAAAGCTGCTAGAAAATGTTGAAAGAAAAAAACTGCTAAACAAACAAAAGAAGCATTTGAAAAGAAGAGAAAAAGACAATAAAAGTTGAAAGCAAAAGAAAAGAAGAGCACAAGAAGAATGTTGGTTGAGCTGAAATAAGAATGGCTGAAATTTTGATAATCTTGTGCAATATGACTGAGGAGTTGAGAATTATTGATGAAGAGAATGCAAGATTTGCTTGAACTGTACTATGATTGCTATACAAGGTTATGGGTTTTTGATTGGTCTTGTGATAGGAGAGCAAGAAAAGTTTGGATTCTATTGGTACATTTTGTTTATCCGTTTCTTGCAAACTCTCATCTTCTTTGATATTTGATTTTCATATATCCTTCGTTTGACAGCTACATTACAAACCCTTTAGCCTTACATTACAAGCTTAAAAGTCCTACTTAACCTAAGTAGAATCATGATATGTCCCGGATTAGTGGAAAGAGTGTATGAAAGGTAAGTTTATGGAATGCATATTTTTGTTGAACTAAATTCTTTCCAATGGTTTGAGAATGATATTAAGTGTTGGGATGGTTCTACTAGTCATTCTTCACTTACATTAGACTTGCATTTGTTATGAAAGGTATAGTAGCATATGTTTTGTTGTCTTGAATAAAGAAAGCATTGGAAATATTATTTTGAAATTGATTGACTGATTTTATGAAAACTTATGTTTTTTCTACTTGGCTTTGAGACTTTGCTTAAGGACAAGCAAAGAGCTAAGTGTGGGGGAATGTGATAAGGCCTAAATTAGTCATATATTCCCTAGTTATTTGAGACCATTTTGTGATACATTTTATGCAATAACTAGTCATATTCCTTCATATTTGAGATTTTACCCTTGGAAAGGTATTTTGTGCATTATTTTAGATTTTAGGGGTAAAATAAGGAAAAATCGTTATAGTACAGAACAGAACCGGCACCGGTTTGGAGCCAGAGGCAGCGTCGGCTGCAGTTTGGAAGAATTAGGGCAAAAATCAGGAAAAATTGGCGAACAAACAGAGAAGTAGAACACAACCGGCGATGGCCCTAGGCAGGACAGTCGGAGCCAGTTGTGCACTGGTACTAAGGCGATGCCTCAATTTTCGTGCGCATTTTTGGCTTTTTTAAGAGTTTTAGTACTTTCCAACTTCTAGTCGGCCAGAACCCTAGAGGTACAAATTTAGGCACTTCTAAAGCCTATAAATTGAGTGAAAACACAAGATTAAATAATGAATTCACATATCAAAACATAAATACTTAAAATTATGGAAGAATTCATCAAATAAGGAGGATTGTACAAGAGGGTCTACGAAGGAAGAAGAATGAGGCTTGTCTATGAGTGCTTTCTTATAACTTTGTTTTCTTTTCTTGAACAATGATGTATTAATTATTTTATTGTAATTTGATATTATTTCCGATAATTATGATTTTTAGAGTTACTCTGATCTTTTATTAGTTGATTATTATTCTTGGTATTTAATTACATATGTTGATTACAAGATTAATTTGTTGTTTCTTCTATTAACTTACTTAGAAAAAGGGGTTTATAGTGGTCTCAAGTCATTAATTTCATATTTGTTGTCTCTTAACTTACTTGGAAAATGAGTTAATTGCGAAGAACTGGGTAATTAAAGGTTAATTGATGTCTCCCAGGATATGGATTCATTGGTTGATTTCATGTTTTAAATTTGCCAGGATATGAAAATTTAATCAAGAATTGTGTTTAATGCATCTTTTAGGTGAATTAGTTGAGACAGGATATGTGATGCTAATTTGTCTAGAAGATAGTGATTTCATGGATTGGAAAAGAAGTGAATCTATCTTAATCCTTCATGATGCCAGGAGAATGATTAGTTATGATAATGATTGGGTACTTTGAGGTTATGTTTGTCAAAATAATGGTTTAAGTTACATGGTTCTCAATCCTTGCCATGTATATATTCTTTTATTTTCTTTTATTTTCCTTTTTATTCTTTTTCACTTTACGGAGTCGGTTAAACAATGAAAGAAAAGTGATTAAGGATACTTGTTCTGTGAGGATCGACACTCGTTTTAAACCCTATGCTATGCTTAATGATGAGTACGCTTGCTCATATGTGTAATTTCGGGTTAACGTTTTAATTTCAACTTGATTGGGAATGTGCTTATTTTTATACGATTTTTATACCTAAATTCATACACATCAAGTAACCTATGCTCCATACTCTACTGTGAAAGACCTCCATTCACATGAACCATTTACTTAAACACAATGGGTCATTTCTAATGAAAATTGTGCACAAATATAAGGAAGATTTCATAAACAATTTCTACGAAAAAATACTTTTATTAATACAAGTCAAAATTACATCAAAAACCTAGTTTATGTGGGCATACATCCCAACAAGGTATGCCTGACAAACTATTCTTATGTTTAATGGTAGGTATCCAAAACCAATTACAACAAATGTAACTACAAGATCATTAGGCGATTAACATCTTTTAATCTTAAAGCACTTAGTGCTACGCTGACTTAGTCTCTAATATTCTCTATGCTTGGGTATGCCCAACCGAGATAAAGATATTAGTTAAATTCAACTCATTAATCAAGAATCATTGAACATACTCAATGTTGAGTAAGTTTGGGTATGCCCAACCACCTAATCACGAAAAAGAACTCTCATTCTTACTAAATTAAAGGAAGGCTTTAGATTTAATATTATTTGGGTGATTTTAAATATTTAATTAGTGGTCTCATCATTTGGCATGCAAAATATCAACAATTTGACATAATTGTAAAAGACTCAATTACATGAATTGGTTATGGACTTTTCTAGATTAATTTCCTTGAGCCAAGAAGGAAATTAATTTTGGTCAAAACCAATGTGTTTATGCATGTTTTGAGAAGAAAGTCCTACCATATTCTTGCTTTGCCTTGGTCGCCATCTCTATAGATTCATAAAATAATTTCTAATCTTTTTGACCTATGTAATCTAATTACATCAATTCCTAATAAAGAACCCTCGAGTTACATTCGAGGAGAATTTGATGAGAAGAGAAATTATAAGACAATTACAGAGAAATGCAGGACATGCAGGCTCTATTTATTCAAAACAAAGCGATAAAATGCATGACACAATTTAAATTAATCAAATTATGTTGGTCTAAGTCCATAACCAAGCCAACACGCCAATATTACGCTTAAAACACTTGAAGCAAAAATAAATAAATAAATATGCATCCAATATTAAATTCTAAAATGATTATTTTAGAAATTTAATTAATTAATCCAAAAGTCAAATTTTGGGAAAAATCTTGGGGTCCTATTGGAATAAAAATATTTCAGTGGCTAATTGAAGAAAAACTAGTAAAACAGGAGTCAAAGCATAAAGATTGAAACTAAAAAAAAATATTTATATTGATTCGTTGATTGGAAACAATTTCCAATAAAAAAATTGGTGGACTTTACACACCCTTGCACGGTTATGGTATAGTCGCGCAAGGCTTCAACAATTTTTCTTTTTTTTTTAAATGAGCCCAATTCCAATCATGACTTGAGGTTTTCAATTCCAATCAATTTCAATGAGCTTTGACTTGCCTCAATTAATGTTTTTAAAATAAAATACTGGCACAAGCCTCCCAAGGTTGTAAGTCATCCTCCCAAGGATGCAACACAAAAAAATACCATAAAATTGTTTCCTTAACGAATTTTTCGTTAGTGAATTAACGAAATTTTTTCTCCTTTTTTGGCTTCAGTTTCCTTAATGAATTTAAGGAAACAAAACTTTTTTTTTTCTTTTTTGCAGAAACAATTTTTTGTGAAGTAAAAGAAACAATTTATATAATTTACTAAAACCAATTTTAGTAATTAATATGCGTGTGTGTGTGTGTACACACACACACACACACACACATAACCCCCTAAAATAAAAATTTTTCAAAAATAAAATTTTACATGAAACAATTTCATACTGTTGAATTTATTTTCAAATAATTTCAAAATAATAATGAAATCTGTAAAACATACACGAGATGGCTCTGATACCACTTTGGACTTCAATCATGCTAACCATTTTACATGTAGCAGAAAAATAAAACGAATTCCTTGCAAAAGATCAATCGTATGTAATTTAACGAATCTTGAGAATGGAAGAAAAATTAATCACCTAAAAAATGCAGCTTTTAAAAATTTTTCTTTCACGTGAATCCCCTTCGAAAGCTAATCCAATCGAGCCACCAAATTCCAAGGATAGGAATTTCTCTTATATTGGTCCACACAATGAATGTAATTGAAAACCACCAATATCTTTGCTAGTAGAATAATGCTTGGTAACTTTATGATTAATTTAATTAGGGAGAAATTGTTTTCTTTTTCCTTTGAAAAAGAAAGGAAGAAAAACTCTTTGTTGTGTTCTATATCTCTTCGTTTTGGCATCTTATTTTTCCCCCCACAGAGAATAAATTCTCTATTTATAAATAGGAAACCGATTTCCTTTTTTTTTTTTCACAATCAACTCCCGCAAGAAAAAAAAAAGAAAAAAACACGTACAGATTTCTTAATTCCTTTTAGGAAACAAATATTTTTGTTTCTCTTTTCAATTATGGGCTAGGGAATTTCAAGAATTGTAATTAGACCCTATGAATTATAACAAGTTTATAATTCACCTATAGTGATTTAATAATCACAATTCAACCCAAAATAATTATAACACTTTATAATTAGCCCATAATAATTATTTTTTCTCACAAATTAACCCTATAATATTATCAAATAATATTTTAAGTACCTATTCCTGTATTGTGTATGACTTATTAAGTTTTCTAGTCATTTGATAGTTAATATGAATTAATTTTATCATAATAGAATTAATAATCTTTTTAATAATTAGAATTAATTTATTAATTCTCTAATTAATAAATTCATATATTGCGGATCATGAGTGGTATCTAGTAATACATCATGACCATCCAAAAATCCAGAAATTTAAGTGGCTTCATATGAACCTTTCAATAGCGAAATGTCAATGTAGTAAACTCTTTTCACTATATAATATATCATTCGGTTTACAGTATGAAATTAGTGTCAACTCCCTACAGAATATTTCAGTACTTGTTCCCGGAATCTATTACTCCTCATGTGCATCAATTGGAACTATTTCCAATGCATAGTCACATTGGCCAAGGATTTCTTGAGTAATGATTCCTACAAGTGGCCTTAAGATTTTCATTCTTACTATTAGGAGTGGTGAATCCTTTATTGACCCTCTCAACTACTTTCCTTTACTTCACATTGTACCTAATGCTCATCCCATAGGCGGTCTGGTAAGTGTAAAACCCCACCTAAACTAACCCTAAAGTTAGAGGGATGGGTGCATATCATATCATATTGCATAAAAATATATTTCTTGGATGAATTCGTGTGTCTTAGAATTGTGATATAGGGATTATATGGATTATTTATACTTGTTGAGTAGTAAGGGTAAATAGGGAATTTTACTTGAGGACGAATTATGAAGTGTTAGTGTTGTGCTCTAGAGGCAATCACTTGTACCATGTATATTAGATATTAAATTAATAAGAGGCACTCTTTATCTTTCAGTTTGATTATTATGTCTAAATATGTGTACAAACTGTTAGATAAAGTCCCTAGTACAACACAGTGTTAAGGAAATCATGATAGAGATCATGATGTGAGATTCCTATTATACTATGTAGTGTTTGTACTTAAATAATCCTCAGTCATAGTATTAATAAGATGGGATATTATTAATACGCCAAGACTGGCACGTGTTATATCTCTTGATTGGATCAAGCGGTGGTTCTCATATCCGTGAGTATTGGGATACTCAGGATTAACGTGTGGATGCTTGTTTTGGAACAAGTTCATTGGATGACTTAGCTACGAGATAATCACTTGGATAACTATTGAGTGCCAGTGATAGAATCTCATTATAGCAAGTGTACAAGTATCCTTAGACTTGAGATCTCCAAGGTACTTTGTTTATCGAGCGTTGTACTTTGATTCTAATCTTTGGAGTCTTATCTAGGACCGCCTATGGGATGGATATTGGGTACAACGGAAAGTAAATGAAAGTAGTTGAGAGGGTCAATAAAGGATTCACCACTCCTAATAGTAGGGGAGTATATCTCAAGGCCACTTGTAGAAATCATTACTCATGAAGTCCTTGGCCAAGGCGACTATATGATGGAAATGGTTCCAATTGATACACATATCGAGTAATGGATTCCTTGAACAAGTACTAAAATATTCGAGCTAGAATTAATAATATTCTGGAGGGAGTTGGCACTAATTCCATGCTCTAGACCGAATAAGATATTGTATGTTGAAAGGAGTTTATTGCACTGATAATTTGCTATTGAAAGGTTCATGTCAAACCACTTGACTTTCTGGACTTTTGGGCGGTCAAGAGTCATTGCTAGATATCACTCTTGATATGCTAAATATGGATTTATTAATTAGAGAATTAATAAATTTAATTCTTTGTTTTATTAAGGATTATTAATTCTAATATTGTTAGAATTAATTCATATTATGCTACCAATAAGACCAGGAAACCTAATGGGTCACAAACAATAAAGGTTTGAATGCTCAAATATATTATTTGATAATATTGTGGGGTTAATTAAGAGAAGGGAATATATTTATAGGTGAATTATAAGTTTGTTATAATTCATGGGACCTAATTGTAATTAAGTAAACTTCAAGGACCAATTTATTGACAATTGGACGTTGAAGGACTAAGTTGCAATTTGCGGTAATTATAAATCTATAAATATAAGGAAACGGTTTCCTTAGGGTTAGAGATATACAGACTATTCACGCAATAACAGAGAAACCGTTTCTCTGCCTCTCTCTTCTTGATCAAACCCTAGCCTCCTAAATTCTACTAGTATAGAATTGTAAGATTGTGAGCGTTCAACCTTATGTGGATTATCATTAGAGGGAGTTCTTACTTGGACTTCAGTTGAGCTGCGGTGAACTGGTTTTGTGATCTGGATCGTGCCTGTGTTCTTGGAACAAGAAAATTTTAAATTCCGACTTCACGAGGTAATAAGCGTGATCTTCACCCTTTTCGTTTCTACTGCAAACCCGCGATCCATGACTTGGATTTCTTGTTGTTTTCCGCTGCGTTTAATCTGATTATTTAATCTAGAAATCCTACATGAAGAAGCTTTAGATTTGGAAAGGAAGAGAATTTGGTTCAGAAAATAAGATCAAGAATTAATGCGGTGAGGTTGTTAGAGCTTTGTGATTAATCTCTAAGCTCTTAAGTTCAAATTCCATCACCTAAGTTTTATTTTTAATTATCCTAACTAATGCTTTAATTTTCTTCTTACATTCCATGAAGCTTGGAATGTTGTCTTAGGGAAGACACAATGGTAATGTCCTAACCATGTGATCTTGTAATAAAAGAAAATCTAGAAGAATTCTAACCACCATCATTTTAGCAACCTATGTCCTAACCTATTTAAATTCATAATACTCCTATTTCTTTAATTCTCCTAACTTCTTTATAAAATGTCTTAGATAAATCTTTAGCTTGAATTTTTGAGAATTTCTAGCTCTTGAGATAGGGGATGACTGAAATCTAGGAGGAAGAATAGCAAGTTGGTTTTCAACTAAATTACCATAGCTTCACATCCAAAGAACCATGCTTTGCTTGTTTTTGTTTTCGTAAAAATCTAGAAAATTTTCCCGCATTTCCTCTTGGCTGGAATGTCCAAAAAATGAAGCCTAAATACCATTCTATTCTTGCTAACAATCAACCAATTTCACGTGAGCAAGGGGTTGAAAATGCCTTGGAATTTCGCAACTCATGTAACCCCACCAAACCAAGAATTTTCCAACAAGCTACCAAGTGTTTAACCTTGGAGATTAAGCAATCAACCCATGCATAAGATCACCTGAAATTTCCCTCCTTCTTTTCCTAGATGGTGGCTGAAAAACCACCATTAATGGACCTTCAAACACTCCTAAGTTTCAGCTGCAAAACTATTTCAAAATAATTCAAAATTTCTGTTCACAAATAATTCCATATCCTAAGAATTCTTGTAGCTAAATCTAAGAAATTTTCTAACTTGCTTAGCAAAGTCAAGAACCAATTTCTTCCTCAATTCCCTTCAACATTTTGGCTACCTTGAAGCCATGGCTGAACATCTTGTCTACTCTATGTACCGTGGCTATTGGAACTCCATTAACACACCTCAAACCTCTCCTAACTTCACTCCATTCAAAATTTTTCAAACTTTTACTCTCTTAAACTCTCACCTAGCTAGACTATTAAACTAGAATTTTCCCCTCTCTTGTACAGCCATTTTCAGCAAGCATTAAAGCTAGAATAATCTTCCATTTCACAACCAACACAAAGCAAGACTAGCCACCCACCATTGAAGGATAGAAACCTTCAAGAAGAAATCACCATTAACAAATATTCTACCTCAAATACCTCCACTTTTCCTCATTTTGAAATTCAAACTAGCTTAAGTCTCTCTCTTTCTCCCTAGGATAACTGAAACCCTCTCCCAAGCAAGGCCATTCGGCCATCACACACCAAGCACACACTTATCTTCTTCTCTTAATTTTCTTTTGTGTTCTTAAGAATACCAAGAACAAACACTAAACTTCTTCAACCTTTAGACACTTCTATTCATCATTCCAAACTCCCTCAAATCAACTAAGAATCAACCTATACTTATCTGTAGCACTCCATAACACTAAAACAACCAAAGTTGATCTCTCATTCAGATAAAAAATGTAATCCTTCTTCACTTCTTCAACTTTATTTCGTCATCATCTAAATCACTTTCTCTCTCTCTCACTCTCTCTCTTAGCCGATCTATTGTGGCCATCCTTAAACAACTTCATAAAAAAAAAAAAAAAGACTCTTCACGCCCTCAAGGACCTTCATTGGACAAGACAACGTCTTCAACTCCAACGATCATCAAACAAGTATTTTCTCCATGACCTTCTTCTTAATTTTTGAACTCAAGGCTTCTAGATGATGAAATTAATATGTTGATCAAATATTGTTGGGATGGAGATATGTATGTGGGTAAAAAGAATAATTTTAAGACATGAAGATTGAAATGAATTTTGAGGCTTATGAATTTTTGTTGGATTATACTTTAGGATCATTTTATGCTTGTTGGTACATTATGATTAGAGGCTTTATGTCACTAGTATGAGTGATGTATTGAATTATGGAATCATACCACCATTGTTTCGATTATGCTCCCATGATGTTATTTTTTACACTAAATACATTGATAATATTATTGTTAGTATAGTATCACTCTTGTTGTGATAAATATTATGACAAGTCTATCCTTGGGCAAATCAACATGTTATTTATTGAATATATGTGTGTATGAATATCTATAAATTTTAGTACTAGTAAATTCACCATGGTCATTAAAATTATTATTAGAGCTACTTATCCTACTAATGTTGTTATCATCACAACTATTATTATTGTCGTTATTATTCTCAATATTATTAGTATCATTATTTGATTTAATTTATTAATTTCGTTAAACATCAATATTTTAAGAATTAGTAACTACTTAAAATAATATTATTTTATTGGATAAACAAATAGAAATATTTTCATTAAGCGCAATTAAATATAAATAATCATATATAAGAATTAATTAATATAATATCAATCTTTCAAATTCATATTATCATTGATTATTCTTACTAAAACTTTTATCTAAACATATGTATTATTTATAATAATAAATAATTTTGAATATTATTTAGCATTAATGTAATTTATTATTAATGTTATTTGTTATGTATTATTAATGTCATTTATTATTTATTGTTAATGTTATTTGTTATCAATATTATTTAGTATTTATTATCTATTACTAGTATTATTTATTATTTAATATTAATATTATTTATAATTATTATTCATTAATAAATAATTCCTGTTATAATTTATTATTTATTATTTATAACACCAATTTATATTGACACATCAAATTAATTTTATTCTATAAAATACTTTATCAATTAATTTTAGAGCCTAAGACATTACTGCCTTAATTGGATGTTGTTGTAACTAGTTAAGCTTAAGCATGTTAGGATGGGAGATATTTATTTGAACAATTGTTGCTTGGTTATGAACCATTGGGACTTATACCATATATTTACTCCAGGCGGGGACTAGTTTGCCTTGAACCAACATGGAAGGCTATTATGTCAAGGAAAAGCAAAAGATGAGGTAAGTCGTTGTATAAAGCTATTTGAAGATCAAAAGTCACTTTGGCAAGTCAAAATGTGTTGTATACGTGGAAATATACTTGGTATGCAATTATGGACAATTTTCTTTTCCTTTTTCGTTCAATCAAACAATTTCATGTTGAGCAAGCAATTTTAAACAAAATACTAAACTTTTTCTAAAAACCATAGTTGCTATTTCAAGAAAACATATTGGATGATTCTTCTTTTTCCAAAAGGGATAAATACAATATTAAGTACTTAATAAGGGTAAACTACTAGGACTAGTCTTTGAAGGGCTAGGATAAGTCTTTCAGTAAGTGACCACCTCTGACGGGTGAGTCCTTCCCAGATAGGATGCCAGTTCTGTAGATCATACCAGTTTGAGCTAGCAAGAACAATTTAAGGGGCCTTTGTATTTTCAGAATAGACAACCGGTAAGTATAGGTGTAGAGATGGAAGAGTATCTCACCTAGTGGGTCGTATATGTACTTTATGTCAGAATGCACAAACTGTGGCATTTTGAAAATTCTTTTGTCATGGTGCACAAAGTGTGGTAGCATGTCTATTTCTTTGAGTGGTTACTTTTATTTATACGACTTAAGGCATTTGAAAGGAAAACACCACTCCTCACTTTGTGAAATTTATTTGTCACTTGCCAGCACTTGACTTTTATAAATGTTTCGCAACTTGCATACATGAACTGTTTTTCTTGAAACACTTTAAGCACACACGGGCTTACTAAGATTTATTTCTCACCACCTTTTTATAGCATGCTTTCAGGTCGATCCTACTATGATGGTTGATCGATTAATGTTGCCTTTCTTTGAATTCTTATTTTGAATGTATTTCTTTTAGAGAGACTGTAGCAGACATTTGTTTATTTTGAGACTTGTTCATGTATTGTTTTGAGTTGTAATAAGTTTAAATTTGGATCATTTCTTTCATTTCTTCTATGAGTCCTAGTTATAAAAACTCATTGTCCTAAGAACGAGGTGATATCCCCAGCCCTAATCGGGTAAGTAGGTAGTGGGGTGTTACAAGTGGTATTAGAGCTTAGGTTTAGGCAATTGCGGATAATATTTGATTTATTTCATTAAGATTAAAATCTTTTGTCTAATCTGGGTTGTTCATGCTGTAAGATGGTTAGAATGTATAGAACTGCAAGGAAGGGGCATGATGTGTACGAATTTGGGTATAAACAATCATATAAGAATAAGCACATTACCAATCAAATTTAAATTAAAATGTTAACCCCAAATTACACATATGAGCAAGCGTACTCATTATTAAGCATAGCATGGGGTTTAAAATGAGTATCGATCCTTAAGGAACAAGTATGCATTAATCATTTTTCTTTCATTGTTTAAACGACTCAATAAAGTGAAAAGAATAAAAAGAAAAATAAAATAAAATAAAAGAATATATACATGTCAAGGATGGAGAATTATTCACTCAAACCATTATTTTGACAATCATGACCTTAAAGTACCCAATCATTATCATAACTAATCATTCTCTTGGCATCATGAAGGATTAAGACAAATTCACTTCTTTTCCAATCCATGAAATCACTATATTCTAGACAAATTAGCATCACATATCCTGTCTCAACTAATTTACCCAAAAGATGCATTAAACATAATCCTTGATTAAATCCCCATATCCTGACAAATTTAAAACATGAAATTCACTAATGAATCCATATCCTGGCAGACATCAATTAACCTTTAATTAACCAGTTCTTAGCAATTAACCCATTTTTCAAGCAAGTTAATAGACAACAAATATGAAATTAATGAATTGAGACCACCATCAACCCTTTTTCCAAGCAAGTTAATAGAAAGAAACAACAAATTAATCTCGCAATCAGCATAAGTAATTAAATACCAAGAATAACAATCAATTAATCAAAAGATTAAAGCAACTCTAAAAATCATGAATACCAAAAATAATGTCAAATTACAATAAAACAATTAATACATCATTATTCAAGAAAAGACAAAAAAAGTTAAAAGAAAGCACTCATAGACAAGCCTTCATCTCTTTCCTTTGTAGACTCTCTTGTACAATCCTCCTTGATTTGATGAATTCCTCCTTGAATTTGAGTGATTTATGTTTTGCTCCATGAATTCATCCATTTGACTTGTGTTTTTCCTCTATTTATAGGCTTTAGAAGTGTCTAAATTCATCCCTCTAGGGTTTTTGGCCGAATAGAAGTAGGAAAATACCAAAACATTAAAAATTACCAAAAAAATGCACACGAAAATTCAGGCACCACCTTTGTACTAGTGCACCACTGGCGCCACCTGTCCTGCCTAGGGCTGGCGCAGGTTGCATTCTGTCTCTCTGTCCTTTTACTGATTTTTCTTGATTTTTGTGCCAAGTTCTTCTAGGTCACAATCGGCGCTGCCTTTGGGCTCCCAACTGGCACCGGCTATGTTCTTTTTAGCCCTTGTTTTGCAGATTTTTCATCGCTTCAAAATGCATGCCAACAGCATGTGGCTGGCACCACCTCTAGTCTATTTAGGGAAGATTTTGCCTTATTTTACCCCTAAAATCTAAAATATTGCACAAAAAACATTTTCAATAGTAAAATCTCAAATATGAAGGAATATGACTAGTTATTGCACAAAATGTATCACAAAATGGCCTCAAATAACTATGAAATATATGACTAATTTAAGACCTATCAGGGCAGCAATGGCATCCACCAATCCGTATCTACCCAAAAGATTTACCAGTATCAAAACCTGCACCTCAACCAATGATATCCTTGGAGAAATATAGTAATGATGAGGTTCAAATTATTGAGCCACTACCTATACCCATAGTAGACTTGATCACTGATAGCGAGGATGAGAGTGTTGATATGGAATATGTTCGAAACCCACCTAGCCCCATGACTTAACTGCTGATAATGATCATCTAGGGAGAAGGACTATGAATCTCCATCTAGACATTTTTTTACACCCCCACCCAGTTGTGTGGAAACTGGGGAGAGTTCTAGGAGACTCGGGAAGGAACCTACAGACTATAGGTTTGTGAATGATGCAATGATATACTTTTCTAAGAACACTGGGAATTGATTATATGATGCCAACACCAAGGATTCCGATAAGGATTAGGGGCAAAGTTTTCCTATGTTTAGAAAACTATCATTTATTGCTTTCAATAAACTGTTATGCTAGGTGTAACACCCCACTTCCTATGCCCCATTAGGGCTGGGGATGTCATCCCCTCCACTGGACAAGGGTTTATAACTAGGACACACAAAATAAAATAAAATAAAGGAAATACTTCAAAGTTTAACTTATTACAACCCAACAATACATGAACAAATTCAAAAATAAATATCTGCTACTGTTTCTCAAAAGCAATACATAGGAAAAATAACAAAGAGTCTTCAAAGTTTGGCAACATTCTAGCTAATGACCTTCACCGCAGGATCGACCTGAAAACATGGTATGAAAGGTGGTGAGATAAAAATCTCAGCAAGCCTGTGAGTACTTTAGGTGTTTTAGGTAAAACAGTTCATATATGCAAGTTGTAAACATTGCATAAAAGAAAGTGCTGGCAAGCATTATATCAATTTCATAAATGAAGAGTAGTGTTTTGCTTTCCAAAAATTACATATGCATAATAAATACAACCCCTCAAAAGAGGTAGCCATGGCGCCACACTTTGTGCACCATGACAATATAACGATCAGAATACCACACGTTGAGTATATTGACACAAGGTAGGTGTACGGCCTACCGGGTGAGATACTCCTCCATCTCTGTATCCAAACTTACCAGTTGTCCACTTCGAAAACACACAGTCCACTTGACTAAACTTGCTAGCTCGGACCGGTATGACTTATAAGACTGGCATCCTATCTAGGAAGGACTCACCCCTTACAAGTAGCCACATATTAAGAGACTTACCCTAACCCTTCAAAGACTAGTCCTGGTAGTCTACTCTTATTGAGTACTCAACGTTGTTTGTCCCACTTGGGAGCAAAAAGATCATGCAATAATTTACTTGAAATAGCAATTATGGTTTCCAAACCTCTTGCCAAGTTGGTTTTATGAAAAGTATAGCGCTTTGTGTAAAGTCATTTGCTTAGTTTTAAATAGCTTGCTTGATTGAAAGAAATGGAAAATTATCCATAATTGCTTTACAGTACAAATTCTCATATATAATGAGTTGGCTTGCCACATTAACTTTGGTCTTCAAATGACTCTATGCAGGAACTTACCTGATCCTTTACTCTTCTTGAATTCAAAAGTCTTCCAAGGTCAACCTAACCCCGCCTGGAGTAAACATAAGGTATAAGATAACATTCGGACCATATCTATCTTACATAAATAATTTCTAGTTGAACTAGTCACAACCACAACTAATCATAACTATAATATCATAGGCTTTAATACTAGTTGAAAAAGTATTTTATAAAATAAATCTAGGTTGATAAGTTAAAATAACTAGGGGTTCTAAAATAAATACTAATAAGTTATAGTTTCAAAAAATAAATTATGAGTATTATTACTAATAAATAAACTAGTGTTAAATATTGGATAACACTATGTTCTAAATAATATTGATAAATGGTAATATTTAAATAGTACTATTATTATAAATAATAAATTAAAATATAATTTTTTAATTAATAATTAATAGATAATAAATAAACAATAACATTAATAATAAATGAATTACAATTAATTAGTAACGCTAATTATTTTTTTAGTAAGGATAATTATTATGGTCTAAAGGTCATTTGATATTAATTCCAATATTTTATTATTTATTTATTATAAATTTTTTAATAAAATATTTTATTTATTTAACTAATAATAATAATAATAATAATAATATTTTAATTAATATTCTATTTCCCAACCTTCCTAGTATTTTTGAATTTTATAGATTAAATTGAATAATAATTTTAATTAAACTAATGAACATTGTTAATAAAAAAAAGTTCTAGATTTAACAAAGAAAATAGCTTTTACCATTATTTCCTATTGTTAAAAAAAGATCCATGAACACAATCCCATATAATGAATATTATGCTAATCCATCCATGAACATATACTTGAATCAACACATACTAGCACATGACCAATCTCCTACTAGGCATAGTCATCATCTACGACCTTATTGAAAAATAAGAACATAAAAGCCTAATCACCATTCGGATCATAACATCTATCATGCATCAAAACATTCATAAATCCCTCTAATCATGATGAGCATACATTGATTCAAAAGAAAAATCCATAAGGCCTAATCATACATTCCACCTCTCATGTTCTAACTCCATCCCTTCATCCACATATACATACTCAACCCCCATTTTATTCAATCATCCTATCAACATCTAAGAGTCATGAATCCAGAAATTAAAAAGGAAGATTCAAGAAAAAAAATACTTGATAGATGATCACTTGATGAAGGTTTCCTTCATTAGTGAAGGTCCACACGACCTTGAGAGCCTTTAGTGGTCCAAAAAATAGCCATGGTTGATCATCACCATTTCGGCCAAGAGAGAGAGAGAGAGAGAGAGAGAGAGAGAGAGACGAATGGCATTAGAATGGAATATTAGAAGTTGAGTAGAAGAGAAAGAACAAGGAGGTTGTTCTTGTTTTACCTTTTGGTGATCTTGGATCCTTCAACAAAAGAGTTAGTTTTGATCCTTTAGAAAATCCTGGTTTGTGTTGTTTCGTGTTATAAATTCCAGAATTGAAGACTATAGATTAAATATGGATGATCTAGAGTGTTTGGGAGTGATTCGAGATGTTTAGGATAGGTTTAGGCTTGAAGATGAGGAGTGTGTATTCTTGGTTTTTCTGAGAGAGTTTTGAGAGAAAATGGCTTTGAGAATTACTAGAATTGTTGTTGGCCGAATGGCCTAGTATAGCTAGGAGTTTCGGTTATCAAGAAGGAGAGAGAAGTTTTTAGTTTTTTTTTTCAATTCAAATGGAGGAAAATGAGGAGTTGTTTGAGGTAGAGGATTAGTTAATGGAGGTTGTTCATGGAAGGTCTCTTGCTCTTCAATAGTGTAAGGCTGAACTAGCTAGGCATTATGCAAAGAATGAAGGGTTGTTCATTTCATAAAGCTAGCTGAAAATGGTTTATAATGGCAGAGAATCTCTAGTTTAACTACTTGCAATATGATTGTTTTAATGTAGGAAAATTATGGAAATTTGGTTGAAGTTCAAATGAGTTTTCGATAGAGTAATATTAGGAGCATGTTGAGGTGTGATCATGGAGTCCAAACATTCATGGTTAGCGTGGAGGCCAAGGGGTTCAGTCCATGGCTGATCAAGGTCCAAATGCCAGCAGTTTTTGAGCAGAGATTTTCAGCCTTTGCCTTGAGAAAACAAGCTGGACAGTTTTCTGGTTTTTAATGCTTCAAGAGCACTTGGAATGGAGATGATTTTGGTGCAGAATTTTCTGCTTTCTTTGGCCCGATTTGTAGCTGATTTTTGAGGGTGTGTGAAGGTCTTTTAATGGTGGTTTTCCAGCCTTCCTCTTGAAGAAAAACAGAGGACATTCCAACTGTTCTTATGACCTAAAGGTGGCTTCAAATTCTAGCTTCAATGCAGCAAAATTGCTGAAGAAAATTTCTAGTTTTGGACAGGTTGTGCAGTTCTGAAAATCCACTGAATTTCTAGCCTTCAACCTTACATGAAATGACCATTTTTCTGGCAGCAATTTGGGTAAGAAAGTTGGCTGAAACTTTCAAAAACAACCTTGCAAAAATTCTGGAAAATTTTCCAGATTTTCCTTTACCAAAACATGAACAAGATGAAGGTAGAATTTGAAAGTATAGCTTTGGTGATTTCCTTTCCTTGGAAACCTTTCCTTACTATCCTCCCTATTTTTGGCCATACCCTATCCCTCAAGAGCTAATTTTCAAATCCAATACTAGGGGTTTATCACAGAATTTTTTGGATTAAAAATGGATTAATGAATTAAGGATAGTTTAAATTTCAAAAAGGTTGGGACAAGACTAGAAAAATTAAAGGGAACAAGAATTCCTCTAGAATTATTTTTAGGACAAGACCTCATGGTCAAGAATTATCTTCATGTCTCCCTTAAAACAATATTCCTATCTTTAAGGAATGTAAGAAAATTGAAAATTCAAACATATTTAAGATAATCATGAATAAAGCTTAAGTGAAGGGATTTGAACTCACGACCTTAGAGATTAATTCACAAAGCTCTAACCACTTAACCATACTAACTATTGTTATTATTTTCTCACCCAAATATTCTTCTTATCTAAACATCAAGCCATCTTCCTCTTTTAACATCAAGCAAAATTACCTTTTTAACATTCCTACCTAACAAGCATAAATAAGCTATTTAACCTGTAAACCATAATTCTACGGCATATAAAATCATTCAATAAGTATATTTTTATGTAATATGACATGACATGCATCCCATCCCCCTTACTCTAAGATTGGCTTTAGGTGGGGTTTCACTCTAGGGGTTCATTTACGTTTATTTGTTTATTCCAAATTTTTTGCAAATAAGAGTATCTTGGTGTACTCTAATCTTGAAGGATGCTATTATTTATACCAAGCTTGCATATGATTTACTCTTACTCAAGCTTGAAAGTTTATGCATGCTTAGATTTAAATATTTTAAACTTTCTTGCATAACTCATTATTTGGGGGGGATGATATAGAATGGCACCTAAGTGTTGGGGATATGCCCTAGAGTCAATTTGTACTTATACAATTGTCATTATGTTTTATATAATAATATGAGGCTTTCCTTTCCATGAATAGTGAGTTTTGTTTTGTTGGTAATCAAGTACGTGACTTGATAGTAAAACCCTACAATGAATACAATGACTATTCTAAAACTGTTCCTGATTGATTATTATTATTGGAATAATAATAAATTAAGATTAGTATGTTTGTGACTTGATGGCTATGTTTTACTGGCCATGGATATTTGTCCCATAACTGAGTCAAGACATAAATAAATGTTAGAGAACATTGTATTGGACATGACCCACTGTGAGAGTACTTCATGGAATATGTCATAAGTACTTTCTAGCCATAATAATATTGAAAGTCCTTCGACCTAAATTCATCATAGTTTCTTACTTGATAAATTCTATATTTTGACATTGTCTAAAGTTGTCTTTAACCAGATAATAAATTAGACTACTGTTGGATATAGAATAAATCAAGGAGAGGAATATGATTGATTGTGAAGGAATTTGTCCCTCTCAGTTATGGGAGAGATATCCATGGGCCCCTTGATAAGTTAGACTGTTAAAATGCATGGCCGTGCTCAAATATATCAATCTAAGATATTGATATCATTTGTTTGAACAGTCTACTATGAAATCAAGAAATAATTGATTAAGCTTAATAAGGATGACATGCTCCGTGCCTTATGCTTAATCTGGATATCGTGTGACAAAAGGACTAAATATAAAATTATGGTTTGGTTCAAAGAGATCACCGATCTTCATTTAACCTGGATAGTTATAATGTTTTGCTAGAAACCGCTTATAACTTGTGGGCCATTTAAATATGATTTAGGCACGCTGCCAGTGTTAAGTGAACCTATAGGGTCACACAATAAGCGAACTTGTTAGGTTATTTTTTCTGGTGACCAGGTTCGATGAATCTGGATGATATCCAGATTATATGAATCTGACTCGGTAAAATAATTAGTTAAATTACCGAGATAATGGCAGAATCTTATCATATCAGTTTTAATTTAATTTGAATTTAAATTAGAATATGATAAGATATTATTAGGGTTGGACTCTAAGAGGTTCGAGGGTTTTTTAAGAAAACCCTAGCCGTCTTTCAAGTCCAATTTTTTTCGGTTGAGAACATTCGTGCCATTCTCTACCAGAAAAAAAAACCTCTCAAACCCTAGGCACTAGCACTCCCCGGGTATCGAGTGAGTTCGCGGTGTGTATCCGATAGAGGACGTTCGCATACTGCAGCGTCTGGTGATTGTTCGGGTTGAACGTACAACAACGCAACCAGAATCGAAGGATTTCGATTACAGCAACCAGAGGTAATTCTTAAAGCTTAGATCTTCTTAATCGTTTACTTGGGTCCTCGGGAGGGATTCGTAGATGTTTTCCGCGTTTAGGAGTCCACGAATCCCAACACTAAGCACTGCGAAGCAGCAACCAGCAGAAGAGTTCCTAAAGTAGAACCTGTGATTCTAGAATATGATGCTACTCAATTTTCTTCACCGCATCAGGGGAATGAGAATGAACCATAACAAGAAGCGGGGGTCTAAAGAGGTTGTAAATATGACCATGGGGTAAGCATTTTACAAGATGACTGAGATACTTCTGTTAGTGTTGTGTCATAGAGGCAATCACTTGTACATTATATATGACACTTTTTATTTTAATAAAAGGAATTATTTATCTTATAGTTTCTTTTGTTTACTTTAAGTAATATAACTGTTCGATAATGTCCCTAGTACAACACTGTGTTAAGGAAATCATGATAGAGATCATGATATGAGATTCCTATTACACTGAATGGTGTTAGCACTTAAATAGTCCCTAGTTATAGTATTAATGAGAAAGGACATTATTAATGCATTAAGACTAGCATATGCTAGACTTCCTGATTTGATCAGGCGGTGGTTCTCATAACCGTGAGTATTGAATACTCAAAGTTAACATATGGATGCTTATTAATAGAACAAGTTCATTAGATGACCTAGCTTTGAGATAATCACATGGATAACTATGTAGTGTCAGTGATATAATCTCAATATAGCAAACGTGCAAGTATCCTTAGACTTGAGATCTCCAAGGTACATTGTTTGTTGAGTTTTGTACTTTGATTCCAATCTCCAGAGCTCGATCGAGGGCCGCCTATGGGATGGATATTGGGTACATTGTGAGGTAAATGAAAGTAGTTGAGAAGGTCAATAAAGGATTCACCACTCATAGTAGTAGGGGCGAATATCTCATGACCAATTGTAGGAATTACTACTCAAAATGTCTTTGGCCAAGGTGATTGTGTATTGGAAATAGTTCCAATTGATACACATCTAGAGTAGTGGGTTCCTGGTACAAGTATTATTGTATTCGGGTCAGAATTAATTCTGGAGGGAGTTGGCATTAATTCCGTACTCCAAACTGAATGAAATATTATATGGTGAAAGGAAATAATTGCACTGAAGTTTGTTATTGAAGGGTTAATGTCAAGCCACTTGACTTCCTGGACTCTTGGGTGGTCATGATGTGTTCCTAGTTACCGCTCATGATCTGGGAATATGGGTCTATTAATTGATGAATTAATACACCAATCCTAATTAGAATTAATAAAATTAATTCTAATTAATTATGAATTATTAATCTCAAAGGCGTTTAGATTAATTCATGTCGCTACCAATTGACTGGGAAACCTAATAGGTTACACATAATAGAGAATTATATACTTATGATGTTATTTGATAATATAGTGGGGTTAATTGCGAGAAAGAGAAGTTGTTGTGGATAAATTATAATTAGTTATAATTTGTGGTCCAAGTTGTAGTTGTGGGAACTTGATATTTCCAATTATAATTAGGAAATTCTAATTGTTTTAGAATTTCAAATTTTCAATAGATTTTGGAATATATATTGGACATGCTCAAAACCCTAATCCATGTGTGATACACACGAAAATATGAGCTACAAAACAAACGCCTTTTTCTCTTTCTCTCTCTCATTTTGTTGAAAACAAAAACAGCCCTAGCCGCCATCTTTTTCTGCTAGCACAAGAAATTTTGGTGCTTGAGTATTCCTCTGTGTGGATTACTATTAGAGATAATCACACACTGTGATTATAATGATTAGACGTCCAACTCTGGTGGAGTTTGTATAAGAGGATTGCTGGATCGCGCCTCAACTTGAAGAAAATCAATTTTGTTCTTCGGACGATCACCCAAAGGTAAAAGTTGTTACCTTTATTATCATTATGTCTTATTTTCCACACATAGACGGGTTCTGGGATGGTATCTCATTTTATTTTCCACTACGTCGTATAGGATATAAGTCTGAGATACCCAACAACTTCAAACCTTGTCAGAGTGAAGGAACCCAAAAAGGTAGGATGAATCTCTGGAGAGGTTTTTGCATTTCCAACCTCTCACCTTCTTGGGTGAAATAGAGCAAGATCAAAAAGTGGAGCAGTGGGCGGAACAGATGGAGGACATCTTTGCTACACCCCAATATATTGAAAAGAGGATGGTTAAATTTGCTACTTTTAGGCTAAGAGGCCCAGCTCGTGCTTGGTGGCAGTGAATCCAGGATGATTGGGAATTGATGGATCAAGACTGGACATAGGCTAATTTTGTAGAGGCATTTAGAGTTGAATATATCCCTTAGTGGATAGTAGAAAAGGGGAAGATGAGTTTTAGAATTTGAAGCAGGGAAGCATGATTGTGGTTTAGTGTGCCACTCATTTCACTCAACTGTCAAAGTATCGTAAGAGACTAGTGGATACCGAGCAAAACCGAGCCAGATAGTTCGTCAATAGCCTGAGGCAGGAGCTGAGAAGGACTTTGGTACCTTCTCCACCAATGACATACTTTGCGGTGGTAGTGTTGGAATGTATGCCCTTTTAGACTAGGTTTTTGATGTATTTTAACTTGTATTAATAAAAGCATTTTTCTCAGAATTTTGTTTGTGAAATTTTCTTTATATTTGTACATAATTTTATTAGAAAAGACCTATTGTATTTAAGTAAATGATTCATATGAATAGAAGTCTTTCACAGTAAGATATGGGCCATGGGATACTTAACACATAAATTAATATTCTTGACCAGATGATGAGAATGGGAATCTCAGCGTGACAAGGTTATTATGTTATGAATTCTAAATAGGAAATGACTTACCTTTAGCCAATGAGTAGTCTACTCATTTCATAACACAAGCGTATTTCGAATACGTGGAACTGAACTTGTAGTGGTAGTTTCTAAAAGTACTGTATGATAGAAACCCGACTACTACTGCTACAACGTGGACTTGTACTCTACAACATGAGAATAAGTTGGTGGTCTGACGAAGCTGGAAATGTATGCTTTGATATACTATAGTTGTGGTTCTTAAGAATGATCAATATACTTGTATATTTGGTATATGTGACTAATTAGTCAAGACAGACTTTTACATGATAGTGTCTATACTATATCGCCCCTTGTGGTTGTCTGAATAATCTAATTATCCAAGGCCCTAGGGAACATGACTTGGATATTGGCTTTAGGGTAGCTCCCTTGGAAAGGTGGAGTATTTCAAAAAGTCGTGAATCATTAAACTAGAAGCCTAAGGATGGTAGATGTCGTTTAGAGAGGTGGTAGTATGCTCTTTTCTCACTAAATGAACAGCAATGTGTAGAGGGATATTTTAGTCATTTCATCTATAAGTCGAATACATAGTTAATGCAGCATTATCCTTGGAATCAATATTTCCTTATGGTGATATTAGAAATTATTTAAAATGCAATATATAGCTATTAATATAGCAAGGGTATTTTTGTCATTTTAGTAGCCAAGGTGATGTGTCTTTTTGGTCCTCAGAATGGTCCGTAAGTCTTAATTATTTTAGGTCGAGGAAAGGATCACAATGGAAAAATGATTTTATTTTATTCAGGAAGTCTAATTTAACTTTTGGACTGGAATAAAATAAAAGGAATGAGAGAAATTAAATTTGTTATCTAGTTTGATTGGGTAATTAATTATTTAGGGCCTAAGCCCAGATTGAATAATTTGAAAAATTAACCTGGTGATGAGACTCCACTTCATCATGGAGGTCAAGATAAAGGAGAGGGAGGTGTGGCCATGCAAGGACAAGGGCCGACGATGAAGACGGATGAAACTAGACAAAAAAGGAGGCCACCAGAGGACGGCCGGCGCCAGCTCCAAGAAGCCAAACCAGCGCCAGCTTCATTATGCTCAACAATGGATTCATTCAGCTTTCGACCGTTCGAAGGTAGAACACAGTCGGCGCTAGCTGTAGTGCCCAAACCGGCGCCGGTTCCACCCTAGGCAGTCACCGATAGCTCTGCATTTTTAATATTTTTTCCAGTTTTCTTCAATTTTAATTACTTGTAAAGACTTATTATGACCCTAAACTGTAATAGAACCCTAGGGATTACCTAGCTAAGGTTAGGATAGTTTAAATAGCACCTTTAGTGATTTGAAAACACAATACACTTTACTTCAATTCAAATTTGAGAGAGAATCTTTAGAGGCCCTAGCCTCCTTGTTCATCTTGTTCAAGACTAAGCTTAAGGGTTAGTCCTCCTTTTGTAAGAGTCTATAAATCTTTTGGATAATCCAATGTTGTTTTCTTTGAATGGATCTTAGTTGCTTTGTTCTTCTAAGGTTTATTTGAAATTCAATATTTGGGTGCCTATTTTCTCTATTCTATTTGTTCTTGTTTGCCTTTATTGCTTCAAGGATATTGGGGTGAGATTATACTAGAACTTTCTACTCATCTTAAGGGTCTTTAAGGCTTTATTCTTCAAGGGTTTGAAAGATTGTAGATAGTTATTTGGTTTTCTCCTTTTTGGTCATAAGAACTTCTATTTTTGTTCCTTTGAGTTGAGCTGGAACATAGCTAACAAAAATCACCCACAATACTAAGAAAAGCCACCAAGAATTTGTGTTAAAAGAGTTTGGTATCAAAGCAATGAAAGCTTTGATTCCCATCAAAGCTTGAAAACAAGAAAATGAGCCCTACAAAGTGAAGAAAAGGGAAAAATAGAGAAATCCCGTAACTCAAAAACCTGCTCCAAAAAGGTCATTAAATCTTTGTTATATCTTGATTTTTCTGTTGGGAAATTGCTCATTGATGTGTTATAATCCTTAGGAACAAATTTATCTTGTGATTGTGGTGAAATCTGGCTTCAATATGGGTGAAAATTTTAGTTGTTCTTAAGTGACGAGATTGCAGCCAAGGTGTTTGATAAATGATCCATGAGAGTGTTTTTTGCTATAGTTGGGAACTTTGATTCATGATTTTAATTCCTTGGGATTTTGTGACTTAGTATATCACTCTATTATTGAATTCCATGTTCATTGAACTCAAATTTTTCTATTGCACATTTGTGATCATCTTGTTCTTCATCATTTCTAGTTGTTCTTGTTTCTTTGTTCTTGAAAATTTTTGTTTGTTTCTTGCTTAGAAATGTTTCTTTTGCATCTTGTGCTTGTTCTTGTGTTGATTGAGTCCACTTTTCTTGAAATTCTTGACTTAAAACTTGTTTGCTTGAGGTGCCCAACAAGTGTTTGTTGAAATTCCCCTAAGACCCCCTAATTGGAAAATTCTTTTGATTTGTGTGATTCACTTAGCTGGACTAAATCTTTATCTATTGGGAAGAATTGGGATTGAACAAGAAAGATTGAGTGTTGAGAAAAAGGCAAGAGGGTGAGCCTATCATTAAAAGAGCCTAAGAGAGCAAACACGAGTGTGGAGTGATCAACCTTGAGAGCCAACACAAAAGGAAGAGCAGTGAGGATCTATTTTTCTTTCTAATCTCTTTGCGTTGTTGGTATAAGTAAGCAAATATCCCATCACCATGGGCCATGAACAAGAGATCTCTAGGCCTAACCCAAGTGGACCTAGTAGACCTCTAGAAGAACAAATTGATGCTAGGGGACTACGTGATGATTTGCAAGCTATGATGAGGACAATGCAAAGCAAATTTCAAAATATGACAAGGGAGTTGATAAATTATCTTAGACAATCTTCTACCATTGCACAAAGGAGAGGCCAAGAGTGCTTTAAAGTGCCAAGTCCAAGGATGAAGGATGGAGATGCCCATACTCCTCCGTTACATGCTCAACAAAGGGAAGAATGGGATGAACACTCTATTGGGGGTTTCCAACAAGCTCCTATGAGAGGAGGAAGACATGGCTTTGAGAGGAGGATGAGATAGAGGCCAAGAAAGGAATGGAGGGATCAATATAAGAGGGCTAGAAAGAGAATTTGAGAGAGTTGATGAGTGGTATGAGGGGGAACAAGTTGATGCCTTTGGGGAACAACAGAGAGGATTGGGCTATAGAGTAGGAAGGAGAGAAGGAAATAGTATGGAGAGGGAGTTGAGCCATATTAAATTGAAAGTGCCCACATTCTATGGCAAGAGTGACTCCGAATCTTATTTTGAGTGGGAAAGCAAGATAGAGATATTCCTAGAGAGCCATACCTATAGTGAGAGATCAAAAGTGAGATTGGCTATTTTGGGATTCTTGGAGTATGCTTTGGTATAGTGGGAGCAAGTTAGTGCTCCAAGGAGGCAAATGGGAGTGGAAACTGTGGCTAGTTAGATCTTGTTGAAGGATATGATGAGGGAAAGGTTTATACCACACCATTACTATAATGATCTCTACCAAAGGCTCCAAGCACTCAAGCAAGGGAACAAGAGTGTGGATGATTATCATAAGGAAATGGAAGTGATGTTGATGAGAGCTCAAATCCATGAGGATCTATGAGCAACAAGAGCAAGGTTTTTGGGAGGATTAAATAGGGAGATTGCCAATTTAATGGAATTGCACCCCTATAATTGATTGGAGGATATGGTACATGCCGCCATGAAGATTGAAAGGCAATGAAAGAGAAGGACGACATTTATAGTAGAACTTTCTACTCATCTTAAGGGTCTTTGAGGCTTTGTTCTTCAAGGGATTGAAAGAGTGTAGGTTATTATTTGGTTTTCTCGTTTTTTGTCACAAGAACCTCTGTTTTTGTTCCTTTAAGTTGAGCAGGAACATAGCCAACCAAAATCACCACAACACCAAGAAAAGCCACCAAGAATTCATATCACCTGGGCTTAAACTAGTTAATAAAAGGCTTAATAATTATTTTAGTTCATTTGGGCTCATTAATTATTTATTAGGTTATTTTAATAGGCCTAAGAAATAAATAATTAATGGTTATTATTTTTGGGCTCATTGAGTCCAAGGAAAAATAATAAATTATTTTAGCTCAATAGCCAGGATTAAAGGATTTTTATTAATCACGATACTGAAGAGTTGGGGATTACCCAAACCTCTTATGTTGATAACCTCTGGATGTCTGCAATATCAAAACACCGGGGTTAGGTTATCTAGGATGTGAATAAGAGTCGTTGTGTAGAGCAAAGAAACTAGACACACGACAGAAACAAAAAAAAAAAAAAAACCCCAGGGCTGTCTCTGTTCTCTTTCTCTCACATTTTCTTCTTTTTCTCCTTTTTTCATCTTCTTGCCTTTAGTAATTAATAGCAAAGGATCAAGAAGAACCATTCTTGCCTAGGCTGTTTCACTAACATAGATAGGTAGAGGAATATTCTGAGAAGTGAAAAGCTTTGCGTACATGCGAAGAAGAAGCCGATAGATCGCTGGTTTCTCGCTGGAATTGTCGTTAAGGTAGATAGCTTCTCCCGTGGTTGGTGCCTCGTCTTCTTAACCAGACCAGAAGAGGACACGTAGAGGTATTTTTTTTAAACTTCCGCTGTGATGTGTTCTCATTTCTTGTAGCCATGCATGTTCCTCTGTTTTTTGTTCCTTTAGGTAGACGCAGGACCCGAACCGAGAATGAGGATAAAAGTAAGATGGTACCGAAACCTTTCTTACCACCAAGGAAACCACGAAGACCCTTCCCATGGCAGTAAGCCAATAAGCGACCTGCCCACCAGCAACAGCAAAATAAAGGAAAGCAATAACATACAACATTGACTGGTTCTACACAGAATCTCCCAATATGCCAGCATTGTGGGAAGAAGGGTCATATGGAGAAGAATTGCTAGTCTAAGGAAGCTGAAAGGTAGTTTTTTAGTTGTGGAGACCCATCGTATCTTTGAAACACTTGCCCAAAACTTCTTCGAATAGGGTAAGGAAACCCAGCTCAGTTTATGGGAGCCATTCGAGCTAATAATGCATGAGCCTCTGGAAGTGGAACCCAGAAGCCGCAAGTGAAAGCAAAGGTTTTTGCACTTAACCGAGAGGAAGTCGGAGCAGATGCAGGAGTGGTGGAAGGTATGTTTACTATACAAGGTCATTCACTTAATGCTTTAATAGACCCTGGATCCACCTATTCCTATCTAAACAAAAATTCTGCGTATCATTTGGGTTAGGATGGAGTAGAGCCACCTTTTACCCTGTTGGTGTGGACGCCCTTAGGGAAAATGGTACAAGCAGACCAGTATGTGCAGAGTTGTAGGATTGGAGTTAGGAAGGAGAACTTAGAGGGAGACTTAATAGTCTTAGAAATCGATGACTATGATGTAATTTTGGGTATAGATTGGCTGGCTAAGAATGGAGCTAAGGTAGACTGTAAGATTAAGTCTGTCCAGTTCGTCTGACCTGGTTGTGATGTGCTGAAATTCAATAGCAAATGAGTAAAAGAATTATTGTGTTTGATAGCCAGAGCAAAAGCCCAAAAGTTGCTAAAGCAATGATGCCAAAAATATTTAGCTTACATGATAAACAAGTCAAAGGATCAATGGATCCTGCAAAATACTGAGGTAGTACAAGATTTTTCCGATGTGTTTCTAGCAGAACCTACTTCTCTTCCTCCCACTCGAGAAGTTGAGTTTGTCATAGATCTGATTCTAGGAGCAGAACTTGTATCACGAACCCATATCGGATGTCACCGGCAAAATTGAAGGAACTTGATATGAGTTTAAGGGAGGAAGTCCTTCAAGATTTAAAAGTGTCTTTTTCTTGGACTTTAACAAGTAGATGGATTTCAAGACAAGCAAATCAAATAGGAAAAGAACATAAAGTGATCAAGAAAGGTAACAAAGAAATACATTTTTTCTACAAACAAAGAACCTTAAAAGATCTAGCTTTTAGAACCTTAGATTTAGTAGACAAAGTCTACCACAACAACACCTTAGAACCTTAGACTTAGCAAGAATTGAAGAACTAAAAGAATAGTGAATTGTGGGCATTCAAAAAGGAAATAACAAGAACCCTAAAAGAGTTACAAGAAGAACCCTTGTTGATTTCTTAGTTGAATTATCCTTTGAGTTTATAGACACTTACTCAAGGGTGGACTAAGCCTTTAGGTTGGTCTTGGATTGAAGTTGAACAAGGAATCTCTCCATGCTTCAAGTCTTTAGGATGAATCTACATTCATGTTAAAAGAAATATTGAATATGTTCTTCTTGTTCTTACAATACAAGCGTATATAATGGTGTTCTGATCCTAAGCTAAAATACTTTTTAAATATTATAAAATGATCCCAAAAATAGTTAAAAAATGTTAGAGGTTCGGATCCAGAATAGGGCTGGCACCAGGTAGGGCCGGTAGGGTTGGCACTGGGTACATTCTAGAGGAATAGTACCCTTCACAAAAAGCCGAAAAAATGTCAGGGGTTTGGATCCAAAACAGGGCCATCGCTTGGTAGGGCTAGTATGGTCAGCGTTGGATCCATTCTGCTGGAACAGTGCTTGAGTCACAAAATTGAGAGTTTGTCGACGTTGGGCTATCATTAACAGATCGGGCAAGCTCGACTTTGTTTCGGCTTTGTCTTCTCCCCATTCTTGAGCTTGATCCCCGTGACCGAATTAATTCCTATCATTTCCCTCTTCTTGGAATGGATTCATGCTCGAATCATATCCTATATCATAAGGAGAAAGATCAGCTACATTAAAAGTAGCACTTACATTATACTCACCTGGTAGATAAATCTTGTAGGCGTTATGTCCATTTCGCTTAAGAACTTGAAATGTTCCATCTCCTCCCTATTCGAGCTTTGATTTTCAATGGGTGAGAAATCTTTACTTGCACAAATGCACCCAAAACTAAGTCTCTTGGATTGAATATTACCTGCTTTCATCCTTGGATTGAATATTAGTTTTTGCACAAGGAATAAAATTAGCCATCATAGAAAATCAATCAACAACTACAAAGATGGAATCTTTTCCCCTCTTATTCTGTGGTAATCCTAATATGAAATCTGTTGAAATATCTAACCAATGTGCATTAAGGATGAGCAAAGGAGTATCTAACCCTTGGGGTAGTGTTTTAGACTTGGCCTTTCTACATGTAATGCATGAGTTACAATGTCTCTCTACTTGTCCCCTCATTTTTGGCCAATAAAAATGTTCTTGTAAAATACTTAATGTTTTTGAATTCCTAAAATATCCTATTAAACCTCCTCTATGAGCCTCCTTTACTAACAATTCTATCAAGGATTCTTTTTGTATGCAAAGTCTACCCTCTTTAAACAAAAACCCATCATGCCTATAAAATTTTTGGAAAGCACATTTTTCACAACCATGATAAATCTCTCCCAATTCTTTATTCTTTGCATATAAATCATTAAGAAGTTTAAAACCAAGTAATTTTGGATCCAAGGAATCTAAAAGCACATACCTGCAAGATAATGCATCAACTACTGCATTACCCTTACCTTTCTTGTATTTGAACACGTAGGGAAATGTACCAATGAACTCCATCCATTTGGCATACCTTTTGTTCAACTTTTGTTGGCCCTTTAGATGCTTTAATGTTTCATGATCAATATGAATGATAAATTCCTTGGGTAACAAATAATGTTGCCAATGGTGTAATGTCCTCACTAATGCATGCAATTCCTTGTCATAAGTGGAATAATTCAAGGATGCTCCCGATAGCTTCTCACTAAAAAATGCAATAGGTTTTTTATCCTTAGTCAACACAACACCTATTCCTATTCCACTAGCATCACATTCCACTTCAAAAGCTTTTCCAAAATTAGGTAAGGACAACAATGGGGCTTCACTCAATTTTAATTTCAAAGCAATAAAAGCCTTTTTTTTGTTCCTCTCCCCAAATCCCACATTACTTTTTATAACTTCAGTCAATGGGATAGCTATTGTGCTAAAATTTCTAATGAAATGCCTATAAAAACTGGCAAACCCATGGAAACTCCTTACCTCAGTCATAGAAGTTGGTGTTGGCTAATCTTGAATTGCTTTGACCTTTTCTTTATCAACTTCAATACCTTTTGAACTCACAACTTATCCAAAAGAAGTTCTTTTCCAAACAAAAGAAACATTTACCAAAGTTCGTATATAACCTTGCTCTTCTTAGAGCAATAAGCACACACTTAAGATGATGCAAATGATTTTCATAAGTTTTGCTATAAATCAAAATATCATCAAAATACACCACGATAAATTTTCTAATATATTATCACAACACATAATGCATCAACCTCATGAAAGTACTAGCTGCATTTGATAACCCAAATGGCATCACAAGCCACTCATATAAACACTACTTGGTCTTAAATGCAGTTTTCCACTCATCACCTTCCTTAATCCTAATATGATGATATCCATATTTCAAATCAATTTTTGAAAATACACATGATCTATGCAATTCATCTAAGAAATCATCAAGCCTAGGGATAGGGTAATACTATTTTACTGTTATGTTGTTAATGACCCTACAATTAATGTATATTCTCCATGATGCATCTTTCGTAGGCACTTACAACACTGGAACTACGCTTGGACTTAAACTGTCTCAAACATGGCCTTTCTTGAACAACTCCTCAACTTGCTTTTGTAGCTCCTTAGCTTCTTCAGGGTTGCATCTATAAGCTGGTCAATTTGGAATGACATCCCTAGGATGAAATCAATCTGATGCTCTAGTCCTCAAATGGGTAGCAATCCTTCTGGTATTTTTTTTGGAAATACATCTTGGAATTCTTTAACAAGACCTACAATTTCACAAGGCAAAGAAAGAGTAATTTCATTAGTAGTTACATAAATGCCTTTACATATTAAGAGATATACTGGTTCCTTAGCTTTAATAGGTTCTACCATCTCTCTCTCACTTGCAAAGAAATTTACTCATTTCTTATCTCCCCACACTTATTTTTCCTCTCTCTTTTCCTTTTCTTCTTTCTCAACTTTCTCAGCGTTCTCTCTCTTTGTTTTTTTCTCATTTTCTTGAACACTCTTTTTCATCTCATTTTCTCTCATGATCTTCACTTCACTTGAAGACATGGCAGTAGAATGAATTTCTTTCCCTCCTTATACACAGTGTAGGTGTGTTTCTTCCCATCATGCTTTAATTCCCTATCATATTGCCATGGTCTCCCTAAAAGTAGGTTCCCTACCTACATAGGAACAACATCGTACAAGATTTCATCCTTATATTTCCCAATGTCAATTGCAATCAAGGCTTGTTTATTAACCTTCAATTCCCCACATTCATTTAGCCATTGCAACTTGTAGGGTTGTAGATGCTTCCTTATTTCCAAGCCAAGTTGTTCCACCACACTAGCACTTAAAACATTGGTGCAACTCCCACTATCAATGGTTATGCCACAAGGTACTTGGTTGATCAAGCATCTTGTATAAAAGATATTCTCCCATTGTTGATGATGCTCATCCTCCTTCGCTGGCGTACTCAATGATCTCCTAGCTACACCAAGTAACGCACACACTTACCCTACTTCTTTATTTTCTTCACTTGACATTTCTTATTTCTTTTGAATCTCTTCCAATTTATCATATTTCTCTTCCTCGGATGAAATGAAAGCCGAAATAAAAGCAGAGGGCTTTCTGTTCTCATGTTGTTGTCCCTCTCTCTTGGGGAATTGATGTAAATGAATGAAATCAAGGGATGTTGGTTGTTCATCTTTCACAGAAAACCCATTCATTCACAGAAACCTTTAGAGGTGAAGCAAAACCCAATTCTTTAAATTTTCACCGATAGTGGAAATGGCACTATTTCGGAAGCTCAGAAGCTTCGCGTGAATAAAACGAAGTCAACGTTTACGTGGATGTGATCTAATAGCTTCAGTGCAAAAAGGGTCATTCAAACATAAATGTAAATTTTTTCGTTCTGTGAGCATGTTTTTGGTTTGATGATTTTTGCCATTTTCGACCTTTAAGTGGTATCAGACCCATAGTTCGGCAAATGTAGGAAGCATGCTAGCCTTAACTATAACAAGAGAATATTTATTTTGGATGTTTTATGTGATCCTTCGTGTTTTCTGGTGTGGGTAGTTTCACTATAAGCTTTGCGAGTAGAAGCATAGAAATACTATAGCTTGATTGCTTTCATGGATATCATGTAAGTCCAGTATTTTTTAAGGGCATAGGCGGTTGTTTCGATGAGTTTTGATTGAAATCGGTGGAAAGAACCGTATTCAGAGTCGTCTGCAATTCACAGAGAAACTTGGAGAAGAAGGGCCGAGCTATCAAGCCGAGCTGAGCCGAAAAAAAAGAGAGGAGTCGAGCCGACTACAGCTTGGAGTCGTAGCCACATCACTTGGTGAGGTTGGCTTCTTCGTAGTGCATGAGGAAGCCTTCCTCGCTTTGGCTTCTACGAGAAAGTGCAATTGCAAATTTGCAATTGAGCGGTAAACTATTTTTACCGTGCAACAGGGTGAAGACGGGCCAGGTCGCGGACACCTGCCCGGATCGCAGCCCATGGGTTTTCCCATAGGCCACGATCTAGTGTGGCGGGTGCACTGGACCAAAAATAAAATAAAATTTTGTTTTTGGTCCCATACCGGACGAAGTTATTTTTATTACAATAGTTAATATTCTTTGAATATTTTGCATGAAAAATAATAGTAAATGAAATTTAGGATTAAACATGACCATTAATTAATTAATATGTTTAATTCTAGTTTTTGGACCTTTAGGTTAAAAGAACAGAAAAGTATGAAAACGTTTATAATTTTCTAACATGCTTATTTCTTTTTGTACTCTACGTGTGCATTTTCTCAAAAACCAAAGTCGTTGGGAATTTTTGACAAAGAAAAATATTTTTCTTAAATCAAATGGTTACTTTTAATTTGATACAAAAACGAATTCTTTGTTATTTTCTCAAAGGATTTTATCCTTGACGTGGAAAATATTTTGGGTTTAGATATTTTTGTGAATTAAAATAAAAAACCATTTTGATTGAATTTTAAAAACAAAAATTTTTTCAACTTAAATTTGAGAACAAAATCTCTCGAATATTTTATTGGAAAATTTTGAAATTATTAAATTTATTAACTTAAATAAAATTAATCCATGAAAATTTTTATCAAAGGGTATAAACCTTGACATATAAATTTCTATGGGTTTAGATATTTTATTTTTGAGTTAAAAGAAAACTTAATTGAAATTTTCAAAATATATTTTCTAAGAAAACTCTTATTTTAAAATACGAAGTGGAAGAGGAGTTTCAACTGTCCCACAGCTTCCACCACGATACTCATTAGAGATCGTGGATCCCCTCACGTCACCCTGGGAGTGAACCCGTATAGGATGGGGATACCATAAGGATCTAGAACTAATGAATGGATGTAATTAATAACCCTGGATACGTGCTATGATCAACCAGTCCACATTGGAGGTTATAGTACAAGGAATGTCCACAGGAAATGAGAAGAAACGGTCATCCCACGATGGAGTTTTCTTCTAGATCATTACCTAGAAGGGAAATTAATTTGTGGTGATTAATACACTTATCTTAGGAAACTGTTAACCTTTCTAAGAATCTATGCCAGTTTTTCTAAGAGCCAAATTAATCATACTAAAGATAATAGTAGTAAGGTTAACTATTATCGAATTTAATATGAGGATAAAGTCACAAATCATTCTGTTTTTTACAAACTGAATCCTCTTTTATTCTTGATTTTTCAAAAATGGTTGGTGGAGGTTCTTTTAGTCCTTTGGTCTTTATTGTCCATGAGAATATGCTAACAGGTCCAAATTATGTGGACTAGAAAAGGAACTTGGACATAACACTCACTGTTAAGAAGTATAAGTATGTCCTTTTTTACACTTGTCCAGTTATTAGGGAGAGTTCCACCATTGAGGAGAGTGGGAGGCTGAGAAAGCATGAAAGAAGGCCAATGAGATGGCTCGATGCTACATGTTAGCCTCCATTCTAATATGCTCCAGTCTAAACACGAGCACATAGCCACTGCGTATGACATTAGCTAATCACTAGCCATGATGTTCATAGATAAGAGCCAGCTCGCACGGCAAGAGGTTCTTAGGATGATCATCAACACTAAGATGGCTGAGAGAGCATTAGTCAGAGAGCATATGTTCAAGATGATTGCTACTTTCGAGGAAGCATAAGTCTTAGGGGCTGTAATTGACCCCGTGAGCTAAGTGGATATCGTTCTTGAGTCTCTTTTGGGCTCTTTTACTCAGTTCAAGTTCAATTATAACATGAATAAGTTAAACATGAGTTTAACCTAGTTAATAAAAGAGCTCCAGGTGGTAAAGAAGGTCATGAAGCCACAGTCCAAGGCTATGATTGCTAGGACATTTTCTTCTAGAACTGGGTCCAAGCCCAGGAAGTTCAAGAAGAAAAATGGAAACGCATCGACCCATCCCAGGTACCAGCCCAATGAGCCCAAATGCAAATGCTTCAAGTGTGGGCAGAAGGGACACTGCAAAAATGAGTGTCCAAAACCTCAGGCCAAGAAAACCCTATAGGTATTGTTCTGTATCTCTAGTTAATTTCAATGGTTGGTTCAACTTCCACTTGGATTATTGATTCTGATGCCACTAATCATATCTGTAACTCCTTGCAGTGATTTAGGAAGATAAGAAGACTCCAAAAGGGCGATCATGGACTACGAGTAGGAAATGGAGCACAAGTATGGGCCCTTTCAGTAAGAGTGTTGGATCTTATTTTTTATTGTAATAAAGTTGTTATATTAAAGGATATTTTATATGTACTAGGTTTTAGATAGAATTTGATTTCAGTTTCCAAGCTAATAAATCTTGAATATTCTATTTCTTTCTATTCTGGTATTACTATCAGTAGAAATAGAGAAGTTTTATGTATAGGGCGCATGTATGAAAACTAATTCTTTTTAAATCCTATAGACAATTAAACAAATAACGCTTAATTTGAACCTTTAAGTAAAAAGAGAAAGACTAATGTCAATGACTCATATCTTTGGCATCTATGGTTGGGTTATATTAACTCAATCAAGATTCAGAGGTTAATCCGTGATGGGCCTTTAGGCTTGTTAGAGTGGAATGTTGGCCTCAGTGTGAGTCATGGCTTATGGGAAAAATGACCAAAAGGTCATTCTCCCAAAAGGCTGATAAAGCCAAGAAGATATTGGGCCTTATTCATACTAATTTGTGTGGTCCTTTGTCTACACATGCTAGAATAGGTTTTGAGTACTTCATCACTTTCGTGGATGATTGTACAAGGATTGGTTATATCTATTTGATGAGGTGCAAGCCTGACTCTTTTGACAAATTCAAAGAGTTTAAGGCTGAAGTAGAGCATCGGATAGATAAACTGATCAAAACCTTACGATCGAATCGTAGAGAAGAGTACCTCCTCGATGAGTTCAAGGATTACATGGTACATCATAAGATAGTATCATAGCTCTCTGCGTTGGGTACTAGCAGAATGGAGTAGCTGAGAGAATGAATAGGATATTAATGGAAATGGTCTGAAGCATAATGTCTCATGTTACTCTTCTGGTCTCTTTTTGAGGTATACCTTAGAAACAACGACATACATTCTGATCTTGGTGCCTTCCAAGTCAGTACCTAAGATGCCATATGAAATATGGTCTGGATGTAAGCTAAGTCTAAATTACTTCAGGATATGGGGCTGTCCAACTTATGTACTGATTAATGGAGACAAACTAGAACCAAGATTAGAATTATACTACTTTATTAGGTATCTAAAAGGGACAAAAGGAGGTTACTTTTATCATCCCAAGGAACAGAAAGTACTGGTAAGTACTAATGCTAGATATTTGAAGGATGATCAAAGTACTTCTACCAAAGGTTCAACAAGGTAGGTACTCGAGGAGAAGTTATCTTTGGAATCAATTTCTTCAGACTCGATTATGGAACAAGAAGAGGTACAACCTCAAGAACCTATACAAACGGAGCTTCATTGTAGTAGGAGGGTATCTAGAGTTCAAGAAAGATGGACAGGAGAGGCTTTCAAGCTGGTCTCTGACCATTAGGAATAATACCCCACTAGATATGAGGAGTCTATTGTTAATGCTAATGCAAATCTATGGCATGAAGCAATGAAAGCCGAGATTAAGTCTGTGTACTTCAATCAGGTTTGAGATCTTGTAGCTTTACCTAAAGGGATAAAACCAATTTGGTGTAAGTGGATATATGAAAGGAAAATGGGAGCATATAGGAAGGTAGAAACCTTCAAAGCTAGGCTTGTAGCGAAAGGGTATTCTCAGAAAGAGGGAATCAATTATGATGCAACCTTTTCCCCAGTTGCCATGCTTAAGTTCATATGTATCATCCTTACCATTGCATGTTATTTTGACTATGAGATATGGCAAATAGCTGTCAAGATGGCATTTCTTAATGGACATCTTAATGAAGACATCTATATATCCTAATCGGAAGGTTTTATTACTAAAGGCCAGGAACATATGGTTTGCAAGCTTACGAAGTCCATTTAAGGACTTAAGCAGGCATCTAGAACATGGAACATTCATTTTGATGAGACTGTAAAGTCTTACGATTTCATTCAAAATAAGGATGAACAATGCATGTACAAGAAATTAGAAGGCATAAACGTGATTTTTCTTGTCCTATATATGTTGACATTTTACTCAATGGGAATGATGTAGGAACATTATTATCTAATAAGGTTTAGCTGTCTAGTTAATTTAGTATGAAGGACTTAGGAGAAGCCAGTTACATTCTTGGGATTAAGATTCTTAGAAATAGGAAGCAGAGAATTCTAGTATTATCCCGAATGACATACATTGAAAAGAAGCTGGTTAAGTTTGGCATGGACTTATACAAGGGAGCTCTAATCCCTTGTAGACATGGGTTGTCTTTTTTGTTCTCAGGACTGTCCTAAGTCTCAAGAGGAAAAAGAAATGATGAGTAAGATTCCTTACCTTTTGGTAGTAGAAGTCTTATGTACATCATGCTGTACACTAGGCCAGATCATATATCTGGCTCCAGAAGTTCCTTTCAGAACTTGGAGTTGTGCCACATATGGATAGACCGATTGTGATGTATTGCTATAACTCTGTAGCAGTCTTGCAATCTAAAGAACCCAGAGATCACAAGAAGGGGAAGCACATCCAGAGGATGAACCACCTGATCTGGAATTTCATTCAGAGATGGAAAATCGTGGTGGAACAGATAGCCTCAAAGAACAACGTAGCAGATCCCTTCACCAAGCCTTTGGTTGAGAAAGTCTTTAAGAGACACTTAGATGCCATAGAGGTGGGTACCTACGGGCTTTCTTAGTCTTAGAGTGCAAGTTGGAGATTGTTGCAATATATGCCCTCTAGACTAATTTAGCCATTGCAACTTGTAGGGTTGCAGATGCTTCCTTATTTCCAAGCTAAGCGGTTCCACCACACTAGCACTTATAATATTGGTGCAACTCCCACTATCAATGATTATGCTGCAAGGTACTTGGTTGATCAAGCATCTTGTATAAAAGATATTATCCCTTTGTTGATGATTCTCATCCTCCTTTGCTTGCATGCTCAATGATCTCCTAGCTACACCAAGTAATGCACACACTTGCCCTACTTCTTCATTTTGTTAACTCAAGATTTCTTCTTCCTTTTAAATCTCTTCCAATTTCTCATATTTCTCTTCCTCAGATAAAATCTCCCCATAGGCATTTATGTACATTACTCTGTTACTTGGACATTCTTGCATCGTGTGTCCATATCCCAAACAACGAAAGCATTTGATATCTTGGCTCTTCGACTTCTCAATAGCCTTTCATTTATCTCTACTCCCTTCTTCCCTTGGTTTATCGAACTCCCTATGCGGTGGATTTGGGACTCCTTCCTTCTTAGGTGTCACCTTAGGGAATTCCATAGGAGATGATGTTGGTTGGTTTGCTCTCCTCTCAAAAGGTCGTTTCCTCAATTGTTTTTCTACCTTCATAGCCATGTGCACCATTTCGTCTAAGGTTTTATACGAATCCAACTCAACTATATTGGCTATCTCCCAGTTCAATCCATTGAGAATTCTCACTTTAGTGGCACATGATCTTCATTAATAACCGCCCTTATCATTAGCACTTCAAGTTCTTTGTGAAAATCTCCAATACTTCTATTTCCCTATCTTAGTAAAGCCTTTGATATAGCTTGTTGTAGTAGTGGTGTAGTACAAACCTCACCTTCATGAGATTTTTAATCAATTCCTATGCACCAATGACATTTTCTTCCATTCTCCTTCTATTAGCCAAAACCTGCTCCCACCATACCAATGCATAGTTTGAAAATCCCAGTTCTGCCAATTTCACCTTATTTTTCTCACTATAATATTGGTAATCAAATAGAATTTCCATTTTCCATTCCCATTCAAAATATACCCCGGGATCACTTTTTCCCAGGAATTGTAGTACCTTCATTTTGATATTTTTCAATTCCCGTTCTCCCTCATTTTCATCTCTCATCCTACCTCTCATCACATTACCGTGATATTGATCCCAATAGTCTTCCTCTAGGTATCCTTTTTCCTATTCAAATTCTCTCTCAATATTTCTTTCAACTCCCCTTATAGGATTCTCGTCAAATCTCTCTCAGCCTCTTCCTCTACCTCATCTCAACCCATTTCTACCTCATCTCATAGGAATTTGTTAATATCCATCAACTGAATATTCATCCCATTCTTCTCTAGGTTGGGTATTCACGGGAGGTGTGCTGTAGGCTTCTGGTTACTCTCGTCTCCTCATTTGACCGCCTGTGGATGTTTGGCCTTGTTGCACTCAAAGTTCGGCCATCTCCCTCCAAATGCCTTCTATGCTCCTTTCCAATGAAACGAGGGTTTCACAAAGATCTCCCAGATCCTCTTGTGGTCTACATGCTTCACCAAGATTTAGCCTAGTCGTTTCCTCTCCTTGAGTCATTGTTGAAGTTTAGATTGATGTTCTTGTAAAAAGAGTTTGGAGAACAAAAATACAGATGGTTTCCTGAGTCACTCCCTAAGTGTTTGCACTCCACTTTCGTGTTTTCACCCATTAGCTTTTCCAATACGAATCTCTCTCTTGCCGTTTTTGATCACTCTATGGCCCACTTGTTTAACCAATTTCCTCCTCTAACTTCAAAGGGTTTAGTTCACCTTGGTCTATTAGCTTTTAGGATACTTCAATTCACAAGGGTCTTATGATGACAATTTTAGTGAACACTTGAAGTTCAAGAAACAAGTAGAGTACAATGTGTTCACAACACGCAACAAAGGAAAAGCTAATTTGAGAATACAATGAAACGGTTATAGGAGTAACACTTTTGTGACATTTCATCAAACACATGGTATTCATAGAGTAAATGATCATTGAGACTTTTTATCAAACACCTTATGTGCAAGATTTTCCTATGAAGCTTTGCAAGCAAATTTCTTCCCAATCAAGCTGAATATAATCACAACAACAAAAATCAAGGTATTCCCAAAGATCTTTCTTTAACAAATCATTCTCATTCCTTTTTTTTTTTTTAATCCAAGAATTCTCAAGATCAACAACACTCTAGATTTGATAGATCCAAGCTAAGATAGAGATCTAAGCTTATCCTTGCTTTGATACCAAATTTGATATGTGCTTAAGGGAGGAAGTCCTTCAAGATCTAAAAGTAGCTTTTTCTTGGACTTTGACAAGTAGATGGATTTAAAGACAAGCAAATCAAACGAGAAAAGAACATAAAGAGATCAAGAAAGGTAACAAAAAACACATTTTCTCTACAAAACAAAGAGCCCTAAAAGATCTAGCTTTCAGAACCCTAGATTTAGTAGATATGGTATACCACAACAACACCTTAGAACCCTTGACTTAGCAAGAATTGAAGAGCTAAAAGAATAGGGAATTGTGGGCATTCAAAAAGGAAACAACAAGAACCCTAAAAGACTTACAAAAAGAACCCTTATGGATTTCTTAGTTGCAAGATCCTTTGAGTTCATAGACAATTACTCAAAGGTGGACTAAGCCCTTAAATTGGTACTAGATTGAAGTTGAACAAGGAATCTCTCCATGCTTCAAGTCTTCAAGATGAATCTTCATTCATGTTAAAAAAATATGGAATACGTTCTTCTTTTTCTTAAAATACAAGCCTATACAATGGTTCTGTTCCTGAGCTAAAATATTTTTTAAATATTACAAAATGACCCAAAAAAGAGCTGAAAAAATGTTAGGGATTCGGATCTAGAATGGGGCCAGCACCAAGTAGGGCTGGTAGGGTCGGAGCTGGGTACATTATGGAGGAACAGTACCCTTCACAAAAAGTCAGAAAAATGTCAGGGGTTTGGATCCAGAACAGGGCCGGCTCCAGGTAGGGCTAGTAGCTAGGTGATGGAATATATGCATTCTAGACTAATTTTATCTGATATAATTATCGAATTTATTAATAAAAAAAATTATTCTCAAAATTTGTTTGTGAATTTTCATTTTATTTGTGCACGATTTTCATTTGGAAATGACCCATTGTGTTTAAGTAAATGGTCTATGTGAATGGTGATCTTTCACAATAAGGTATGGATTAGGGATACTTAACACATAAATGTTTATTCTTAACCGATTGATGAAAATGGGAATCTCATCATATTTAACTTATTATGTTATGAATTCTAAAAAGGGAGTGGCTTATCTTTAGCCAAAGAGTAGTCCACTCACTTCATAGTATGAGCGTATTTTAAATACGTAGAATATGACCTATAATAGTGGTTTCTAAAAGTACTAATTAGAAGAAACCCAGACTATTACTGCTACAGCGTGGACTAATACTCTACTGCTTGAGTATGAGTTGGTGGTATAAGGAACCTAGAAGTATATACTTTGGTGTGATGTAGTTGAGGTTCTTTCGTAGAGTCGATATACTTGTATGTTGGGTATATGTAACTAGTTAGTTAAGAGAGACTTGTACAAGATATCTTCCATGCTATATAGCCCCTTGTGACTGTTCAAATGATCTAATTAACCAGGGCCCTGGGAACATGACTTGGATGTTTACTTTAGGGTAGCTCCCTTTGAAAGTGGAAACATTTCAAGAGTGGTGGATCATTGGACTAGAGGTCTAAGGATGGTAGATGTCTATTAGAGAGGTGTTAGTACACTCCTCCTCTCCAAATGCACGGCAATGCGTGAAGGGGTATTTTAGTCATTACACTTATAGGTCGAAGATTTTGGTAATGCAGCATTATCCTTGTGGTCAATATTTTCTTATGGTGATATTAGAAAATACTTAAAATGCAAAACATAGCTATTTGCATTGCAATGGTATTTTGGTCATTTTAGTAGCCAAAGCGATATGTCTTTTGGTCCTTAGAATTGCCCTTCAGTCCTGACAGATTTGGGTTAAGGAATTGGTTTTCATAATTTTGGATTTTATCTTATTTTATTTAAGTAGTCTAATTTATTATTGGACTAAAATAAAATAAAAGGTCCGAGAGAGAGTATATATTTTATCAAGTTTAACTGGTTATTTAATTATGTAGGGCCTAAGGCCCAAATTGAATAATTAGAAAATTAATCTAGATATAAACAAGATAAAAGACCTGTTATTTTATATTAGTCTATTTGAGCTTATTAATCATTTATTGGGCTATTTAATTAAGCCTAGAAATAAATAATTGTGTCTTATTATTTATAGGTGTTCAAGCCTAAGAGTAAATAATTTTATCAAGTCCAATGAATAAGACCAAGGGCAAAACAATATTAAAAAAAAAGTTAATTATTAATTTAATTAATTACAAAAAATAAAAAATAATAATATGGAATAGATCCCGTGTTATTTCGCGTGAAGGATAACAGAAAGCATAGGGCTATCTGTTCCCATGTTGTTGTCCCTCTCTCTCTCTCGGGAATTGATGTAAATGAATGCAATCAAGGGAAGTTGGTTGTTCATCTTTCGCAGAAAACCCATTCATTCATAGAAACCTTTAGAGGCGAAGTAAAACCTAATTCTTTAAGCTTTCACCGGTAGTGGAAAAGGCACCATTTCGGAAGCTCAAAAGCTTCGCGTGAATAAAATGAAGTTGACGTTTATTAGGATGTGATCTAATAGCTTCAGTGCAAAAAGGGTCATTCAAACACAAATGTAAATTTTTTCATTCTGTGAGCATGTTTTTTGTTTGATGATTTTTGCCATTTTCGACCTTCAAGTGGTATCAAACCCATAGTTCGGCAAATGTAGGAAGCATGCTAGCCTTAACTATAACAAGAGAATATTTATTTTGGATGTTTTATGTGATCCTTCGTGTTTTTTGGTGTGGGTAGTTTCACTATAAGCTTTTCGAGTAGAAGCATAGAAACACTGTAGTTTGATTGCTTTCATGGATATCATGTAAGTCCAGTGTATTTTAAGGGCATAGGCAGTTGCTTCGATGAGTTTTGATCGAAATTGGTGGAAAGAACCACGTCTAGAGTCATCAAGCCGAGCCGAGCCGAAAAATATGAGAGGACTCGAGCCAGCTGCAGCTTGGAGCTGTAGCCACATCACTTGGTGAGGTCGGCTTCTTTGCAGTGCATGAGGAAGCCTTCCTTACTATGGCTTCCATGAGAAAGCGCAATTGCAATTTTGAAATTGAGCGGTCAACTATTTTAACCATATAGCAGCGTGGAGACGGGCCGGGTCACGGGCACCTGCCTGGATCGCAGCCCATGGGTTTTCCCATGGGCCATCATCTAGTGTGGCAGGTGCACTGGACCCGAAATAAAAAAAAAATTGGTTTTTGGTCCCATACCAGGCAAAGTTATTTTTATTACAATAGTTAATATTCTTTGAATATTTTGCATGAAAAATAATAGTAAATGAAATTTAGGATTAAACAAGACCACTAAATAATTAATATGTTTAATTCTATTTTTTGGACATTTAGGTTAAAAGAATAAAAAAGCATGAAAACGTTTACAGTTTTCTAACATGCTTATTTCTTTTTGTACTCTACGTGCGCGTTTTCTCAAAAACCAAAGTCGTTGGGAATTTTTGACAAAGAAAAACATTTTTCTTAAATCAAATGGTTACTTTTAATTCGATACAAAAATTAATTCCTGGTTATTTTCTCAAAGGATTTTATCCTTGACATGGAAAATATTTTGGGTTTAGATATTTTTTTGAATTAAAATATAAAACTATTTTGATTGAATTTTAACCAAAAAAATTGTTTCAAATTATACTTGAGAACAAAATCTCTCGAATATTTTATTGGAATTTTTTTAAATTATAAAATTTATTAACTTAAACAAAATTAATGCATGAAAAAATTTCTCAAAGGGTATAAATCTTGACATATAAATTTTTATGGGATTAGATATTTTATTTTTTATTCAAAAGAAAACTTAATTGAAATTTTCAAAATATATTTTCTATGAAAACTCTTATTTTAAAATACTAAGTGGAAGTGGAGTTCCAACTGTCCCACGGCTTCCACTATGATACTCATTAGAGATCGTGTGTCCCCTCGCATCACCTTGGGAGTAAACCCGTATAGGATAGGGATACCACAAGGATCTAGAACTAATGAATGGATGTAATTAATAACCCTGGACATGTGCTATGATTGGCCAGCCCATGTTAGAGGTTATAGTGCGAGGAATGTCCATAGGAAATGAGAAGAAACGGTCATCCCACGATGGAGTTTTCTTCTAGATCATTACCTAGATGGGAAATTAATTTGTGGTGATTAATACACTTATCTTAGGAAACTGTTAACCTTCCTAAGAAGCTATGCCAGTTTTTCTAAGAGCCTAAATTAATCATACTAAAGATAACAGTAGTAGGGTTAACTATTATCGAATTTAATATGAGGATAAAGTGACAAATTATTTAGTTTTTCACAAACTGAATTTTCTTTTCTTCTTGATTTTTCAAATATGGTTGGTGGAGGTTCTTTTAGTCCTTTGGACATTATACTCCGTGAGAATATGCTAACGAGTCCAAATTATATGAACTGGAAAAGAAACTTGGACATAATACTCACGATTAAAGAGTATAAGTATGTCCTCTTTGACAGCTGTCCAGTTATTGGGGAGAGTTCCACCGCTGAGGAGCGAGAGGCTAAGAAAGCATGGAAGAAGGCCAATAAGATGGCTCGATGCTACATGTTAGCCTCCATTCTAATATGCTCCAGTCTAAACACGAGCACATAGCCACTACGTATGACATTAGCTAATCACTAGCCATGATGTTCACAGATAAGAGCCAGCTCGCACAGCATGAGGTTCTTAGGATGATAATCAACACTAAGATGGCTAAGAGAGCATCTTTCAAAGAGCATATGCCTAAGATGATTGCTACTTTCGAGGAAGAATAAGTCTTAGGGGCTGTAAATGACCCCGAGAGCTAAGTGGATATGGTTCTCGAATATCTTTTGGGCTCTTTTACTCAGTTTAAGTTCAATTATAACATGAACAAGTTAAACATAAGTTTAACCTAGTAAATGAAAGAGCTCCAGGTGGCATTAAAGGTCATGAAGCCACAGTCCAAGGCTATGATTGCTAGGACTTTTTATTTTAGAACTGGGCCCAAGCCCAGGAAGTTCAAGAAGAAAATTGGAAATGTATTGACCCATCCTAAGAACCAGCCCAATAAGCCTAAAGGCAAATGCTTCAAGTGCGGTAGAAGGGACACTGAAAAATGAGTGTCCAGAACTTCAGGCCAAGAAAACCCTATCGGTGTTGTTCTCTATCTCTAGTCAATTTCAATGGTTGGTTCAACTTCCACTTGGATTATTGATTTTTGATGCCACTGATTATATCTGTAACTCCTTGCAGGGGTTTAGGAAGATAAAAAGACTCCAGAAGGGCGAGCATGGACTATGAGTAAGAAATTGAGCACTAGTATGAGCCCTTTCAGTGGGAGTGCTGGATCTTGTTTTTTATTGTAATAAAATTGTTATATTAAAGGATATTTTATATGTATCAGGTTTTAGACAAAATTTGATTTCAGTTGCAATGCTAATAAGTCACGGATATTCTATTTCTTTCTATTCTGGTATTACTACCAGTAGAAATGGAGAAGTTTTATGTATAAGGCACATGCATGAATACTTATTCTTTTTAAATCCTATAGACAATCAAACAAATAACGCTCAATTTGAACCTTTAATTAAGAAGAGAAAGACCAATGTCAATGACTTATATCTTTGGCATCTATGGTTAGGTCATATTAACTTAATCAAGATTTAGAAGTTAATCCATAATGGGTCATTGGGCTTGTTAGATTAGAAAGTTGGCCTCGGTATGAGTCCTGCCTTACAGGAAAAATGACCAAAAGGTCATTCACCCAAAAGGCTGATAAAGCTAAGGAGATATTGGGCCTTATTCGTACTGATTTGTGTGGTCCTTTGTTTACACATGCTAGAGGGGGTTTTGAGTACTTCATCACTTTCATGGATGACTGTACAAGAATTGATTATGTCTACATGATGAGGTGCAAGCCTGACTCTTTTGCCAAGTTCAAAGAGTTGAAGGCTGAAGTAGAGCGTCGGATAGATAAATTGATCAGAACTTTACGATCGGATCGTGGTGAAGAATACCTCCTCGGTGAGTTCAAGGATTACATGGTTCATCATAGGATAGTATCACAACTTTCTGCCCTGGGTACCAATAGAATGGAGTAGCTGAGAGAAGGAATAGGATATTAAAGGAAATAGTCTAAAGCATAATATCTCATGCTACACTTCCGGTCTCTTTTTAGGGTATGCCTTGGAAATAACGACATACATTCTGAACTTGGTGCCTTCTAAGTCAGTACCTAAGATGCCCTATGAAATGTGGACTGGATGTAAGCTAAGTCTAAATCATCTCAAGATATGGGGCTGTCCAGCTTATGTACTGATCAATAGAGACAAACTAGAACCAAGATTAGAATTATACTACTTTATTGGGTATCTAAAAGGGACAAAATGAGGTTACTTTTATCATCCTAAGGAACAGAAAGTACTGGTAAGTACTAATGCTAGATATTTGAAGGATGATCAAAGTACTTCCCTAAAAGTTCAACAAGGTAGGAACTCGATAAGAAGTTATTTTAGGAATCAATTTCTTCAGACTCGATTATAGAACAAGAAGAGGTACAACCTTAAGAACCTATACAAACGGAGCTTCATCGTAGTGGGAAGGTATCTAGAGTTCAAGAAAGATGGACAGGAGAGGCTTTCAAGCTGGTCTCTAACCATTAGGAATAAGATCCCACTAGATACGAGGAGGCTATTGCTAATGCTGATGCAAATCTATAGCATGAAGCAATAAAAGCCGAGATTAAGTCTATGTACTTCAATCAGGTTTGAGATCTTGTAGCTTCACCTGAAGGGATAAAACCAATTTGGTGTAAGTGGCTATACAAAAGAAAAATGGGAGCGGATAGGAAAGTGGAAACCTTCAAAGTTGGGCTTGTGGCGAAAGGGTATTCTCAGAAAGAGGGAATCAATTATGCTGAAACCTTTTCCCCAGTAGCCATGGTTAAGTTCATCCGTATCCTCCTTGCCATTGCATATTATTTTGACTATGAGATATGGCAAATGGATGTCAAGATGACATTTTTTAATAGACATCTTAATGAAGACATCCATATATCCTAACCGGAAGGTTTTATTACTAAAGGCTAGGAACATATGGTTTGCAAGCTTACGAAGTCCATTTAAGAACTTAAGCAGGCATCTTAAACATGGAACATTCATTTTGATGAGACTGTAAAGTCTTACGGTTTCATTTAAAACAAGGATGAACAATGCATGTACAAGAAATTGGAAGGCATAAACGTGATTTTTCTTATCCTATATATGGATGACATTTTACTCATTGGGAATGATGTAGGAACATTGTTATCTAATAAGGTTTAGCTGTCTAGTTAATTTTGTATGAAGGATTTGGTAGAAGCCAGTTACATTCTTGGGGATAAGCCTCTTAGAAATAGGAAGCAGAGAATACTAGGATTATCCCAAATGACATACATTGAAAAGAAACTGGTCAAGTTTGGCATGGACTCATGCAAGGGTGCTTTAATCTCTTGCAGACATGAGTTATCTTTTTGTTCTAAGGACTGTCCTAAGTCTCAAGAGGAAAAAGAAATGATGAGTAAGATTCCCTACCCTTCGGTAGTAGAAGTCTTATATACGTCATGCTGTACACTAGGCCAGATCATATATCTGCTTTGTCGTAGGCTTAGTTAGCAGATATCAGTCAAATCCTGGGGAGGTTCATTGGTAAGCTGTAAAATATATTCTCAAGTATCTCAACGATACAAAAGATTATATCCTGGATTATAGAGCTAACGACTTGGTTCCTACTAGATACACAGACTTAAATTTTCAGGAAGATAAGGATGAGAGAAAATCCATAAGTGGATATGTCTTCACCTTGTTTGCATGGGCTGTTTCATGGAGGAGTATCATGCAATTTTGTATTGTTGACTAAACCATGGAAGCTGAGCATGTGGTAGTTTCGGAAGCATCCAAGAAAGCAGTCTGGCTCCAGAAGTTCCTTTCAGAACTTAGAGTTGTGCCATACATGGACAGACCGATTGTGATATATTGCTACAACTCTGTAGCAGTCTTGCAATCCAAAGAACCCAGAAATCACAAGAAGGAAAGCACATCCAGAGGAAGAGCCACCTTATCCGGAATTTCATTCAGAGATGGAAAATCGTGGTGGAATAGATAGCCTCGAAGAACAGCCTAGCAGATCCCCTCACCAAGCCCTTGGTTGAGAGAGTCTTTAAGAGACACTTAGATGCCATAGAGGTGGGTAACTATGGGATTTCTTAGTCTTAGAGTGCAAGTAGGAGATTGTTGCAATATATGCCCTCTAGACTATTTTTATCTGATGTAATTATTGAATTTATTAATAAAAAAATTTATTCTCAAAATTTGTATGTAAATTCACATTTTATTTGTGCATGATTTTCATTTGTAAATGACCCATTGTGTTTACGTAAGTGATCCATGTGAATGGTGGTATTTTGCAATAAGGTCCGGATTGTGGGTTACTTCACACATAAATGTTTGTTCTTAACCGAATGATGAGAATGGAAATCTCATCATGTTTAGGTTATTATATTATGAATTTCAAATAGGGAATGGCTTACCTTTAGCCAGTGAGTAGTCCCCTCACTTCATAGCATGAGCGTATTTCGAATACGTCGAATAAGACCTGTAATAGTGGTTTCTAAAAGTACTATTTAGAATAAACCTAGACTATTACTGTTACAGCATAGACTAATACTCTAACGCTTGAGTATGAGTTGGTAGTCTGACGAAGATAGAAGCATATACTTTAATATATTGTAGTTGAGGTGCTTTCGTAGAAATGACGTACTTGTATGTTTGGTATATATGACTAGTTAGTTAAGACAGACTTGTACAAGATAGCCTTTGCGCTATATTGCCCCTTGTGACTGTTCAAATGATCTAATTATCCAGGGCCTTGGGAAACATGACTTCGATGTTTACTTTAAAGTAACTCCCTTTGAAAGTGGAAACATTTCAAGAGCGGTGGATCATTGGACTAGAGGTCTAAGGCTGGTAGATGTCTATTAGAGAGTTGTTAGTACACTCATCCTCTCTAAATGCACGACGATGTGTAGAGGGGTATTCTAGTCATTACACATATAGGTCGAAGATTTTGCTAACACAGCATTATCTTTATGGTCAATATTTTCTTATGGTGATATTAGAAAATATTTAAAATGCAAAATATAACTATTTACATAGTAGAGGTATTTTGGTCATTTTAGTTGCTAAGGCGATGTGTCTTTTAGTCCTCGGGATTGCCCTTAAGTCCTGATAGATTTAGGTTAAGGAATTAGTCTTGATAATTATGCATTTGATTTTATTTTATTGAAGTAGTCTAATTTATTATTGGACTCGAATAAAATAAAAGGCCCGAGAGAGTATACATTTTATTTAGTTTAATTGGTTAATTAATTATTCAAGACCTAAGGCCCAGATTGAATAATTAGAAAATCAATCTAGATATTAACTAGATAAAAAGCTTGTTATTTTATATTGGTCTATTTGGGCTTGTTAATTATTTATTGGGTTGTTTAATGAAGCCTAGAAAATAAATAATTAAGCCTTATTATTTATGGGTGTTCAAGCCTAACAGTAAATAATTTTACCTGGCCCAATAAATAAGACCGAAGGTAAAATAAAATAATAATAAAATAAAAATGAAAAAAAAATAACACGGGGTGAATCACGTGTTGTTTTGCGTGAAGGATAACAGAAACCATAGGGCTTTCTGTTTTCATGCTGTTGGTTCCTCTTGCTCGAGGAATTGATGAAAATGAAGGAAATCAAGGGAAGTTACTTGTTCATCTTTCACAGAAAACCCATTTAATCATAGAAGCCTTCAGAGGCTAAGCAAAACCTAATTCTTGAAGCTTTCACCGGCAGTGGAAAGGGCACCATTTCGGAAGCTCAAAAGCTTCACGTGAATGAGGCGAAATCAACATTTACAAGGACGTGATCCAATAGCTTCAAGACCCTTGTACAGACATTGTCTTCAGTGCAAAAAGGGTCATTCAAACACAAAGGTATATTTTTTCATTCTGTGAGCGTGTTTTCGGTTTGATGATTTTTGCCTATTTTCGATCTTCAATAGGGTTGGGATTGGGTCCATTCTACTGGACCAGTGCTCGTGTCAGAAAATTGAGAGTTTGTCCAGTCCACACCCGGTGCCTAGTCGGGCTCCTAGGGCTGGTGTTGGGTACGCTCTACTGGGTATCATTTTTGTGGGAACAACTTCCAGTTGATGCCTTTTGTACACTAGTAGCATGGTCCATTCTCGATCCTCTTCCGGTAATGTCCATACACTATCCCACCTTAAATGAGCTTGTAGATTGAGTTGGAATTGTTTGGAATTGTTTGAAGATTGAGTTGGAATTGTTTGTAGCGGGCTCTCATCGACGGATCGGACATGCTTGACTTTGTTTCGACTTCGTCTTCTCCCCCTTCTTGAACTTGATCCCCGTAACCGGATTGACTCCTATTAGAACTAAAGGAGAAACTAGAAGAATTGATGAAGCATGGTTACATAACGCCTACCACATCACCTTGGGGAGCCCCAGTGCTACTTGTCAATAAGAAGGACAAGACATTAAGGTTGTGTATCAACTATCGGGAATTGAATAATTTGACCATTAAGAATAAATATCCCCTACCTTTAATTGATAAGTTGTTTGACTAGTTGTAAGGCTCCAATTGTTATTCCAAATTGGATTTGAGGCAGGGATATTATGAAGTGTAGATTAAGAAGAAGGATATTTCCAAGATGGCTATTAACACTAGATAAGATCACTACGAGTTCGTGGTGATGCCTTTTGGGGTGACTAATGCACTGACTGTGTTTATGGATTTGGTGCATCGTGTTTTCCAACCATACTTGGATAAATTTGCAGTAGTATTCATTGATGATATACTTATATATTCCAAGAGCCCAAAGGATCAAGCAGAACATCTAAAGTTGGTATTAGAGAAGCTAAAAGAACACAAGCTCTATGCCAAATTTAGCAAGTACGAAGTTGGGCTGAACAATGTGTCATTTCTTTGCAATGTTGTGTCCAATAATGGAATTAAAGTGGACATAGCAAAAATTAAAGCAATTTGAGACTAGAAGCAGCCGGAGAAGAACATCACTGAGATCAAAAGCTTCTTTAGGTTAGTTGGTTATTACAGGCGATTTATTAAGGGATTCCCAACTCTAGCATCACCTATGACCCAATTAATGAGAAAAGATATACCCTTCGTTTGGAGTGAGAAGTGCGAGCAGAGTTTCCAATAGCAGAAGCGGAGGTTAATGATGGCTCCAGTACTGAGTTTTCCAGAGGGAGACAAACCCTACAAAGCCGATGCATCTAAGGAAGGTTTGGGAGCAGTGTTGATGCAGGATAAGAAGGTAATAGCTTATGCCTCGTAAAATTTGAAGCCTCACGAAGTCAATTATCCGATGCACGATTTAAAGCTGACGACCATTATTTTTGCATTGAGGAAGTGGGGACACTATTTGTAATAGCCCCCGAAGCCTAGGCCCGCCAGGGCCGGGGATGTCGTCCCATCCAAAAGACAAGGGGTCTTTATAACTAGGTCACACAAACAAATTGTGGAATGAAAATAATATTTAACTTAAAAAGTTATTACAACCCAAAGAAAACTTCAAGAATAAATCCATGAATTCCAAAACAAAAGCATAAATAAAATTATTCACTCTCGCCTCCCCAAAGCAATAAATAAAATCAAAAGAAACATTCTCTTCCCGAGCAGATATTACTAGCCACTCAACTCCATAGCAGGATCATCCTGAAATCATGATAGAAAAGTGATGAGACAGAAATCTCAATAAGTCCATGTGTGCTTTGGGTGTTTAGTGAAATCAGTTCATGGATGCAGAGTGTGAAACTTTTATAAGAGAAAATATTGGCAAGCATCAAGCATTAGTCAAAAGTAAGAGTGGCGTTTTGGCTTATCTAGCCATACACAAGTAATGAAATCAACCACTCGAAAGAAAGGGATATGGGTTACCACACGTTGGGCCCCATAACCGGTTAGAATGCCGACACTTTGTGCAGATTGACAAAAGTAGGTGATCGGCCTACTGGGCAAGATACTCCTCATTCTCTACACCCAAACAACAACCGGGTGTCCATTTCGGCAAAACACAGTCACTTGACTGAAAACAAACTGCTAGCTCGGACCGGTTCGACTCACTGGACTGACATCTTATCCGGGAAGGACTCACCCCTCAGAGGTGACCACCTGCTGACAGACTTACCCTAACCCCTCAAAGACTAGTCCTAGTAGTCCACCCTTATTGAGTACTCAACGACGTTTCCCACTTGGGATAAAATGAACAAAGCATTGCTCTTCATGGAAATAGCAATCTGAGGGTTTCCAAAGTTTTGGGAGAAATCAGTTTTAGAGTAAGTTTTAAGTTTGGAAAATCTGCTCAATAACGTTTAAATAATTGAAGTGTTGGAAATAAGAACAAATTCAACCCTCAATTGCCTTCAAATAAACGAGTGTCCATGCACTCCATATTTAGCTTGCCATAAGGAAAACATTTCACATCGATAGGTTTTATGCAGGAGCTTACCTGATTCTTGCTCAGAACAACAAGGTCTCGAACAGCTGACCTAACCCCACATGGGTAAATACAAATCTTAATCAGATTCAAGCTACAATCCACTTCCTCAATTTTAAATCAACTCATTTCACTACTACCATGATCCTAGTGTCCTAAGCTTTAAGGAAAAATAATAAATAAGTAAGTTTATAAGCTAAGTTTAATTTGTTATTTAAAATAATTAATGGTTTGGGAAATAAATTCTAATAAGTTGAAAGTTTAAATCTTGTTAAGGAAAATTTAGAGTTTATTTGATCAAAAGTCATAGGTGGTAATATGTCAAATAGTGATTTAATGATAGTCTAGTTGTTAGAAAATAGTTAATAGCTAGAACTAGTGAAGATTAAATTTAATGAGTCTTGTTTGGAAAATAATAAGTATATCCTTAAGGGGTTTTGATTTAATAATTATTTTACTAATTATAAATCTTTTTCATAAAAGCTTAAATTGATTTCTTTATTTTTAATAATATTTATTTATTTTACTTTCTAAAAAAATCATTATTTATTTGCTAAAATATCATTTATATGTATAATAATTCCAAATTTACCCTTCCTAGGGTTTTTCAAAATTTACTAGCAAAATTATTATTGAATATTTTATTCATGAACTAAAAGTAGCTTAGGAACAACTAGATCATGATCAAGATTCTATGGCCAACCACAATCAATAACATATACAATCCTTCGATTCATCAAATCATCCAAATCTTGCATCTAGGCATAGATCCAAATTTATTAAGACATGATTTAACCATTACTAGCATAATCATGATCATGGCTTCAATAATCTAATCATGCATAAACTCCTATTCACCAAAGGTGACATAATTTCTAGCATGCTTCTTCACAAATACTACCTATGACATGCATCAACCCTCAAATCATCATACAATCATCCAAGATGAACCTTTCATGCATAAATCCCATCTCCTTCACAATCCTACAATTGCTCATGCTTCAATCTCAACAATAAATATATATACTCAAATCCTATTACCATCCACCTACTAACAACATCATCCTAGAGACATGATTCTAGAGTTTACAAGGAAGATTGAAGGTACTTACTTGATTGATGAATGTCTTGAAGGAGTTTGGAATAGATCTCAACTCCTAGATAGCTAATCTTGTCCAAGAGAGGTGGCGAAAGCATAGTCATGGAAAAAGAGACCATTCGGCCAAGGGAGGGATTTTCGGCCATGAGAGAGAGAGAGAGAGAGAGAGAGAGAGAGAGAGAGAGAGAGAGAGAGAAGAAGAAGAAGAAGAAGAAGAAGAAGAAGAAGAAGAAGAAGAAGAAGAAGAAGAAGAGATCATTAGTATGCTTATTCATATAGGTTTTCATTAGAGATCAAGTTTGGAGAAGATGAAGTTGTTAGAATAAGTTTACCTCGAAGATGTTCTTGTCCTTCACAAAATTTTCTGGTTTTTTATCCAAAGTAGCAAGATGGTTTGTGGAGTTTGATGTTAATAAGGGTGTTGATGGATTCACAGCAAGGAGTAGATCAAATCTGGAGATTTTTGTGAGGGTTTGAAGTGGTTTGGAGGTGTATTAGGTGTAAGAAGGTAGTAGGTGTTCTTGGTGTAGTGTGTGTGTTCTTGGTAGCTAGAGAAAATCGAGAGAGAGAGAAGAAGAAGCTGCCGATTTTTTGTGCGATTGGGGCTGCCGAAATTCTGTAGGGTTTAGGGAGTGATTTCTCTGATTTGGAAGGGAAAGGAAAGGTTAGTTGTTACAATCCTTGAAGAATATTTTTAGGAAGAGAATTTGGAAAGTAAATATTCTAGGATATCTTGATTTTTCTGGACAGCTTTGAAGTCTCCTATGGCCGACTGAATTGTGTGGCTTTTCTGAGGAATTAAAGCTGGTTCTATAAGGCTTATGATGGCCGAAACTAAGGGGTACAAAGATGAAGAAGAAGTCTGGTCAATTGAGCAAGATATCATGGAAGGTTGCTAAATAAGATGGCTGAAATTTTGGAAGGTAATCAAGCTAAATTGCAGGGATTTGTTAGAGAGATTTTCGAACAGCCATTGATGGAATTTCGTGCAGAAGCTCAAAGGAAACAATGGAGCTCTGTTAATGGTGGTTTAAGGGAGGTTTTCATAGAAGTAGGTTGGCATTTTCGGCTAGAGGAGAAATGGAAAGCAAGCTGGAAAATTCCTGCACAAGAATTTTTTTCTGGCAGAATTTCATCTGCCATTTCTAGCCGATTTACAGCGAGCTGGGAAGGGGGTTTCAGGGGTATTCAAGGCTGGTTTCCAGCATTCTTCATGGGGGAAAAACATGGCTAAGGTGCTGCACAAAATCTGGAAGAAAACAGCTTGGTTTTGGACCTCCAAAGCTGCGATTTTGTCCAGAATTTTCACTGGTTTTGCACAGCTTTTGTGCAGTCCGAAAATGGCAGAAATAATTCATGTTTCAATCTGATCTTAAGGCCATTTTTCTGGCAGAATTTGGAAGGAAATTTCAGCCAAGAAGTTCGACATTTTGAAGGTACACAAGCTGGAAAAATTTCAGCTCAATCCAAGGAGGAAGGTGACTAGCTATAGAGTGAAATTTCAACTAGCTTTCTAGAGGGATTTTTCCTCTTGGGATTTCCCACAACTCCACCATAAATTTCAGACTATAAGAAGCCTTTTGCTAGGGCATTTTGATCCTAAAAGACCTCAACCCTCTACTAAATTTTCTGGAAAGGTGAAATGATAGAACACCTTGATCAAACCAAGGAGTTGAAACTTAAGGAAAAACCAAAGATCAAGGGAACAAGAATTCCCTTTGGGAATTTCGAGAAGAACAAAGGGTGAAATGAGAATTCTCCTAACATGTCTCTCCTAGGACATCATCACCACATTGATCTAGGCCCTTATGGCCGAAACCAACTCCCCCCAAGCAAAAATAAAATTTATTCTAGCTAGAGCTTCTATGATGGAATTTGAACTTTAGACCTCAAGAATTAATTCTAAGGCTCTAACCACTAAACCACAACAACTCTTGTTGCTATTTCCACTAGAAAAATTATTTTCTATTCAATCCACAATCTATCTCCCTATTTTCACCTCGGCCAAAAATTACCATTTTGCCCCTCTCACACAATACTCACCAACAAGACTTCAAGACAATAAAAATCAAATCCAAAGCACATAGAAATCATATGAAAATGTATTTAATCATGAAGTAAAGCATGATATGCATCCCAACCCTCTTACTCTAAGGTCGGCTTTGACTGGGGTTTCACATTATTTATATTGAGCCAAGTGTGAAGTGTTCAAGGACCATAAGAGTCCAAAATATATTTTTACTCAAAAGGACTTGAATTTGAGACAGTGAAGATGGATAGAATTTTAGGAGGAATATCGTTGTCCCATCAACTACCACCCAGGAAAGGCTAATATAGTTGCTGATACCCAGAGTCGTAAAGTCAAAGTGGCCAGATTGCGAATTCAAGAGATTTGAGTAGTCCAAGAGGTGTTGGATAGGAGGACTAAGGTACAAGAAGGAAGGATTTATATAAGCAATCTGAAATTAATACCATATCTAAGGCAGGAAATCATCAAAGCACAACAAAGCAATGCAGAATTTCAACATTTTCAAGACAAAGAACTTAAGCGGGAAGGCTGTGATTTTTGACACGACGAGACTGGAGTGATGTACTTTAGAGATCACCTGTATATGCCTGGTGAGCAATAGCTGAAGGAAAAGATTTTAGAAGAGGCACATAGAAGCAAGTATGCAATTTATCCGGGAGAAGTAAAAATGTATAAAGATTTGAAAAAAACCTATTGGTGGCCCGAAATGAAGAAGGACGTGGTGAAGTATGTCACAACATGCCTGACCTATCAGAAGGTTAAAGCAGAACATAAGAAATCGGTAGGATTATTACAACCTTTGCAAATGCCGGAGTGGAAATGGGAAGAGGTAACAATGGACTTCGTTATCGGACTACCTATAACAAAGACCCAAAAGGATGCCATATGGGTAGTGGTTGACAGATTGACTAAATCAGCACATTTTATTCCTGTGAACATAAGAGACTCAATGGAAACGTTAGCACAAACAAATGTGCGAAAGATAGTCAGATTGCATAGAATACCTTCGAGTATCATGTCAGACCGAGACCCGAGGTTTACATCTCGATTTTGGGACAAGTTTCACGAATTAATGGGGTCTAATTTGAAGTTCAGCATGATGGCACTCCTACAAACCGATGGTAAACCAGAGAGGTTTATTAAGATATTAGAAGATATGCTAAGAGTTTGCGTATTGAATTTTGGGGATAAGTGGATTGATTGCGTACCGTACGTGGAATTGGCTTACAATAATAGCTACCAATGTTCGATTGGTATGGCTCCATATGAAGCGTTGTATGGACATAAGTGTCAAGTGCCTTTGTACTGGAGTTGGTCAAAAGACAGTCGCATAAGCAAGTCTGGGGAAGTTTGCATTTAGGAAATGACAGAAGAGGTGAAAATTATGAGGGGGAGGTTGAAAGCAGCTTAGAGCCGACAAAAAAGTTATGCAGATAATAGGCAAAGGGAGTTAGATTTTCAGGTAGGAGACAGTGTGTTTTTTAGATTGACTCCTAGTAGGGGAATCTTGAGTCATCCAAAATGTGTAAAGATGAATCTGAGATATTTGGAACCGTTTCAAATCATGAAAAGAATTGTGCCTATTGCGTATAGATTGGATTTGCAAAAAATGTTTGACAAGAATACATGATATATTCCATGTGTCACAATTGAAGAAATACAATGCTAACCTAGGACATGTTCTGAATGATGAACCCTGGTATTGCAACCCAACTTGAGTTATGTGGAGAAGCTAGTTAAAATTTTGAACCAGAGTGTCAAGACTCTTAGGAATAAATAGATACCAATGCTGAAGGTGTAGAGGGAGCATCATGGTACCCAAGATGCCATGTGGGAGACAGAAGAACGGGTGAAGCGAAAATACCCCGACTTGAGATAAAGGTACACGCTGAATTTCGGGACGAAATCCTCTAAGGAGGGAATGATGTAAAACCCTACGTAAACCTACCATAGAATTAGAGAGATTGGGTGCATATCTTATTATACTGCAAAAAAATATATTTCTTTGATGAATTCGTGTACCTTAGAATTGTGATATAGGGGTTGTATGATTTATTTATGCTTGTTAAGTAGTAAGGGTAAATAGGGAATTTTACTTGAGGACAAATTAGGAAGAACCTTGAGATTTAGAAAGGAAGAGAATTTGGTTGGAAAAATAAGATCAAGAATTAATGCAGTGAGGTGGCTAAAGCCTTGTGATTAATTTCTAATGTCTTGAGTTCAAATCACATTGCGTAAGTTTTATTTTTAATTATCCTAATTAATGTTTGAATTTTTTTTTCTTACATTCCATTAAGCTAGGAATGTTGTCATAGGGAAGATACATTGGTAATGTCCTAAGCATGTGATTTTGTCCTAAAAGAAAATCTAGAAGAATTCTAACCATCGTCATTTTAGCAACCTATGTCCTAACCTATTTAAATTCAAAGTACTCCTATTTTTTTAATTCTCCTAATTTCTTTCTAAAATGTCTTGGATAAATCTTGGGCTTGAATTTTTGAAAATTTCTAGCTTTTGACATTGGGGATGACCGAAATCTAGGAGGAAGAATAGTTAGCTGGTTTTCAACTAAATCACCATAGCTTCACCTTCAGAGAACCATGCTTTGCTTGTTCTTATTTTGGTAAAAATTTGAAAAATTTTCCAGCATTTCCTCTTAGCTGGAATGTCCAAAAAATACAACCCAAATTCCATTATTTTCTTTCTAACAATCAACCAATTTCGTGTGAGCAAAGGGCTGAAAATGCCCTAGAATTTCGCAGTTCATGTAACCCCACCAAACCAGAAAATTTCTAGCAAGCTACCAAGTGTTTAATCACGGTGATTGAGCAAACAACCCATGCATAAGATCACCTGAAATTTCCCTCCTTCTCCAAGATGGTGGCTAAAAACCACCATTAATGGACCTTCAAACACTCCTAAGTTTCAACTGCAAAACCATTTCAAAATAATTGAAAATTTCTGCTCACCAATCATTCAATATTCTAAGAATTCTTGTAGCTAAATCCCAGAATTTTTCCAGCTTGCTTAGCAAAGTCAAGAACCGATTTCTTCCTCAATTCCCTTCAACATTTCGGTCACATTGAAGCCATGGCTGAACACCTTGTCTTCTCCATCTACCATGGAAATTAGAGCTCCATTAACACACCTCAAACCGCTCCTAACTTCACTCCATTCAAAACTTTGCAAATTGGAAAATTAAATTCCAACTTTTACTCCCTTAAACTCTCACCTAGCTAGACTAATAAATAAAAAATTTTCTCTCTCATGTACAGCCATTTTCGGCCAGCATTAAAGGTGGAATATTCTTCCATTTCACAACCAATACAAAGCTAGACTAGCCACCCACCATTGAAGGACTAGAAACATTAATTGAAGAAGAAATCAACATTAACAAATCTTCTACCTCAAAAACCTCCACTTTTTCCTCATTTTGAAATTCAACCTAGCTCAAGTTTTTTCTCCCCCCCCCCCCCCTCTCTCTCTCTCTAGGATAACCAAAACCCTCTCCCTAGCAAGGCCTTTTGGCCATCGCACACCAAGCACACACTTATCTTCTTCTCTCAAGTTTCTCTTATGTTCTTAAGAACACAGTAAACTTCTTCAACCTTTAGACACTTCTATTCACCCCAAATCACTACAAAATCCCTCAAATCAACTAGGATTCAACCTATACTCATCCATAACACTAAAACAACCGAAGTTGATCTCTCCTTCGGATCAAACGTGCCTTTTTGTTCAAGAATAAGAAGAACATGACAAGGTAAATTCAATCATCTTAATCCTTCTTCACTTCTTCGTTTTCATTTCATCATCATCATCTAAATAACTTTCTCCATCTCTCTCTCTTTTGCCCGATCCATTGGTGGCCATCCTTGAACAACTTTAATAAAAAAAGGACTCTTCAATCCCTCAAGGACCTTCATTGGACAAGACAACATCTTCAACTCCAACAATCATCAAACAAGTATTTCTCCCATGAACGTCTTCTTAATTTTTGAACTCAAGGCTTCTAGTTGATGAAATTAATATGTTGATCGAATATTGTTGGGATGGAGATATGTATGTGGGAAGAGAGAATAATTTTAAGACATGAAGATTGAAATGAATATTGCGGGTTATGAATTATTGTTGGATGTTGCTTTAGGATCATTATATGTTCATTAGTACATTATGATTGGAGGCTTTATGTCACTAGTATGGATAATGTATTGAATGATGGAAACCATACCACTATTGTTTTGATTATGTTCCCATGATGTTATTTTTGACACTAAATACCTTGATAATATTATTGTTAGTATAGTATCACACTTGTTGTGATAAATATCATTACTAGTCTATTTTTGAGCAAATCAACATGTTATTTATTGAATAAATGTGTGTATGAATATATATATATATATATATATATATATATATTAGTACTAGTAAATTCACTATGGTCATTAAAATTATTATTAGAGCTAATTTTGCTGCTAATGTTATTATTATCACAACTATTGCTATTATCATTATTATTATCAATATTATTAGTATCATTATTTCATTTAATTTATTAATTTTTGTAAACATCAATATTTTGGGAATTAGTAACTACTTAAAATATTATTATTTTATTAGATAAACAAATAGAAATATCTTCATTAAGCACTATTAAATATAAATAATAATATATAGGAATTAATTAATATAATATCAATATCTTTCAAATTCATATTATTATTGATTATTTTTGCTAAAACTTTTATCTAAACTTATGTATTATTTATAATAATAAATAATTACGAATATTATTTAGTATTAATATAATTTATTTTTTATTATTAATGTTATTTGTTATGTATTATTAATATCTTTTATCATTTATTTCTAATGTTATTTATTATTTATTAGTAATATTGTTTATTATTTATTATCAATATTATTTAGTATTTACTAATAATAGTACATATTATTTATTACTAGTATTGTTTTGTTATTTAATATTAACATTACTTATAATTATTGTTATTCCTTAATAATAATTCCTATTATAATTTATTACTTATTATTTATACCACCTATTTCTATTGACATATCAAATTAATTTTATTCTATAAAATACTTTATCAATTAATTTTGGAGCTTAAGACATTACCGTCTTAACTGGATGTTGTAGTAACTAGTTGAGCTTAAGCATGTTAGGATAGGAGATATTTATTTGAATTGTTGCTTGGTTTTGAACCATTGAGACTTACACCCTATATTTACCCCAGGCAGGGCTAGTTTGCCTTAAACCAACTTGGAGGGCTATTGTGTCAAGCAAAAGCAAGAGATCAGGTAAGCCCTTGCATAAAGTTGTTTGAATATCAAAAGTCACTTTGACAAGTCAAAATGTGTTGTATGCGTGAAAATGTACTTGGGATGCAATTATGGATAAGTTTATTTTCCTTTTCCATTCAATCAAACAATTTTAAATTGAGCAAGTAATTTTAAACAAAATGATAAACTTTTTCTAAAGGCAATAGTTGCTATTTCAAGAAAACATATTAGATGATTATTATTTTCCCAAAAAGGGACAAATACAATGTTGAGTACTCAATAAGGGTAGACTACTGAGACTAGTCTTTGAGGGATAGGATAAGTCTCTCAGTAGGGTGGTCATTTCTGAGGGATGAGTCATTCACGGATAGGATGCTAGTTCTGTAAATCATATTGATCCGAGCTAGCAAGAATAGTTCAAGGGGACTGTGTATTTCTGGAATGCACAACTGGTAAGTTTTGGTGTAGAGATGGAGGAGTATCTCACCGGGTAGGCCATACACCTACCCTGTGTCAGAATGCACAAAGTGTGGCATCCTGAGCATTCTTTTATCATGCTGTACAAAGTGTGGTGCAATGTCTATTTCTTTGAGTGGTTGCTTTTATTTATACAACGTATGGCATTCAAAATGAAAATACGACTCCTCGCTTTGTGAAATTTATTTGTAACTTGCCAACACTTTACTTTTATAAATGTTTCCCAACATGCGTACATGAACTATTTTTCCAGAAACACCCTAAGCACACACGGGCATACTGAGATTTATTTCTCACCACCTTTTATACCATGCTTTCAGGTTGATCCTGCTATGAACGTTGATTGATTAATGTTGCCTTTCTTTGAAGACTTATTTTGAATGTATTTCATTTTGAGAGACTCTAGCAGACATTTGTTCATTTTGAGACTTGTATATGTATTGTTTTGAGTTGTAATAAATTTAAATTTGGATCGATTCTTTTATTTCTCTGTGAGTCCTAGTTATAAAGATCCATTGTCCTAAGGACGGGGCGACATCCCCAGCCCTAATCGTGCACGTTAGTAGTGGGGTATCACAGTAAGGATTCCAAAAATTAGAATCAAAGTACAACGCTTAGCAAACAGAGTACCTTCGAGTTCTCAAGTTTAAGGAGACTTGCATATTTGCTATAACGAGATTCTATCACTAGCACTAAATAGTTATCCATGTGATTTTTTTATAATTAAGTCATCCAATTTACTTGCTCAAGTACCAAGAATCAACGTGTTAACTTTGAGTATCTCAATACTTACAAATATGAGAATCACTGCTTGATCAAAAAAAGCAGCTTAACATGTGCTAATCTTACCATATTAATGATGTCATATCTCATCAATACTATGACTAGAGATAATTTAAGAACAAACACATTCTAGTGTAGTAGGAAGCTCACATCACGATCTTTATCATGATTTCCTTAATACAGTGTTGTACACGAGACATTATCTAATAGTTATATATATATATATATATATATATATAAACATATGAAATAAAGAAACAAAAAGATAAAGAATGCCTTTTATTGATTGTACAAAATAAAACGTACAAAATACATTGTATAAATATTGCTTCTAGGACTCAATCCTAACAGGGCAAGAGATAGAAATGGTTGTGTGTGTGTATTTTGATTTTGGTGCAAAAGGAGAGTATGTGTTTTTGTTTTGCTAAATTTTGCATAGTGTGTTTATGTGCTGGCCAAAATTGTGCTCAAGAGTTAAGATAGAATGGTGTTGTGGCGTAGGAGTTTTAGATATACCTTAACTTTATTTAAGATAATTTAAGATGAGTGCTTGAGTATTTGAAGGAGTGAAGAACTCCCTTGGTTGCTGTTTTCTTCAGTAAAAGAGGAAGAAAAATGCAGCTTCACTTATGAACTAAGATGATCGAAAAAGTGGAGAAAAATAGAAGCTATGATGATGGCCGAATTGTGGAGAGAAAAAGAAGAAAAAAGAGTTTAGTTCTTGCTTAAATAAAAATCTAGTTAATAAATGATATTATGTAAATGATTTGGATAGGTTTATCTCCTACCTTCAAGAGTTCTTATTGAGCTAAAATAGCTCCAGAGAATGGCAGTACTAAGCTGGAATTTCCCAAAAAATAATCGCTATAATAGATAAAATGAATTTTAATAAGGATAATTAAATAATTTCAAAAGCTAAAATCTGTATTTTTATTTTAATAACCTAGATTTAAATTATTATAACCTTATCCTTAGAAAATGGTAGCTGGAATTTTATTCTAGCTTTCCCTCTTTTTCGAAAATCACAATAACAATGATGATAAAGATTTATATAGTATACAAAAATAAGTTATATTCTCTAGATAATTCTTTGTATAGATAATATCTTTATTTAAACAATATTGATGTTTCAAAGAGTAAAAATTAAATTTCTAGTTTATCATATATTTTACCAAGATAATCACACTCCTATATTTTAGGAAGCCGTGGGAAATTTCGGCCAAGGCTTCAAAGAAGGAAGGGCGAAAAAGAAAAGCAAGAAATATGCTAAAGTTAGGATTTGAACTTTGGTCTCAAGGAATCAAACACCAAGCTTTATCCATTGAACTATATCAACTCTTGTTCATATTTTCCCTAAAAAATTCTTTTTACTCTCAATCAAAACACCTTATCCATCTCTCTATCAAATTCTATTCAAGTATCTCACTCTCCAACTAGCATAAATATCACCTCAGTATAGCCACAGAAAACGAGTACACAATCAATCACACACAACCATCAAACACAGCTATGAATGCTTTAGAACATTATATACACATGTAAAATGCCATATAGTACCCATATTACCCATGTACCAAGGTTGGTGTTAGGTGGGGTATTACATCCTCTCCCCCTTAAAAGAATTTCGTCCACGAAATTTGGAATATTACCTCTAAAGTAAGTTAGGATACTTTCGGTTCACCAAATCCTCTATTTCCCATGTCACATCCTATACACCGTGATGATCCCACAGATCGTTAATCGTAGGTAAATGCTTATTCCGCAATCTCTTGACACTTCGTTCTAATATGTTGATTGATTTTTCAATATTACTCAGGTCAGGCTGTAAAATTAATGATTCCTCGTTCATAACAAGATCCAGGTTGGGGTTATACTTCTTCAGCTAATACGTATCAAATATGTCATGTATCCTGGCTATTCCTTCCAACAACCCCAATTTGTATGCAGCATGACCAACTCTCTCCAATACTTGGAATGGTCCTAAGTGTCTGGGACTTAGCTTTCCTCATTTCCAGTGTTTCATTATCCCTCGACTCGAAATTAACTTCAAGAATGTTTGATCCCTAACTTGAAACTCCAACTCTCTTCTTCTATTGTCTGCATTTGAGCTGCCTTTAGCCTCTCTCTTATAATTTTAACCTTGTCTGCTATCTCTTGAATACTTACTTTGCTAGTTTTACTAATATGTCCATCTTCTATCCAACCCTAGTACAATGGTACTTGACATTTCGTTCTATATAGAGTCTCATGCGAAGCCATACTAATTGATGATTGATAACTGTTGTTATATGTTAACTCCGAGTAGGGCACACAATCAATCCATTTATCATTGAAATCTAGTACACAAGCTCTGAGCATATTTTCCAATATCAGTATGAATCTCTAAGACTGTCCATCGGTCTGAGGATATACTAAAGTACTAGACTTTAGAGTTGACTCTATCGTCTCTTGAAACTTAGTCCAAAATCTCGAAGTGAACCTTAGGTCCCAATGAAATACAATACTTTATGGTATCCCGTGAAGTCTGACAATTTCTCTAAAGTAGGTCTGAGCCAATTTCTCCATTGAATCTTTCACATTCTCTTGTATGAAATGCCCAGTCTTGGTTAATCTATTGAGCACTACCTAAATGGCATCTTTTTGCATCATCGACATAGGCAGCCTAGGGACAAAATCCATAGTTACCTCTTCCCATTTCCACTTCAGAATAGGTAATGGTTCTAGTAAACTAGCGACTTTCTTATATTCTACCTTAACTTTCTAACAAGTCGAACAAGTCGATACATGCTGGGCAATATCTCTTGTCATTCCAAACTACCACAACATCTTCTTCAAGTGTTGGTACTTTTGTACTTCTCCTAGATAAATAACATACTAACTTTTGTAAGTCTTCTCTAATATTTTATTATTTAATGCTTAATCTCTGGCACTCATATTTGTTTATAAAGTACAATACTCTAGATTTATCTACTCGAAAATCCTCCACAGTTCTATTTGTTTTCCTATCCTTAAAAGCTTGAAATTATGAACTATCTTTTTTAGTGTTAATAATTTGTCAATTCAAATTTCGCGTTAAATTCAAGTTGCTCCAAACAAGTAGTATCGTCATTTCTTAATGGAAAACACTATTACTGCCAATTACAAATCATGCGTAGGATAGTTGACTTTTTGCAGCTTCAACTTCCTCGAAGAATAAGATATGACTTTCTTTTCTTGCATCAACATTGCTCCCAATCCCTCTTTTGATGCATCAGTGTACAATGCGTAAGGTTTGTCCTCCTTTAGCAGACTCAACACAGGTGCTAATATTAACCTTCTCTTGAGATCATGGAAGCTCTTTTCACATTTCTTGCTCCAAACAAACAGTATATCCATTCTGAGCAACCCTATCATTGGTGAAGCAAAAGAGGAGAAATTCTTAATAAATTGGCAATAGTATCTAGCCAACCCAAGAAAACTCTAAATCTCAGTAGCGTTCTCCAACTGCTTCCAACTTGAGACAACTTCTACTTTTGCTGTGTTCAACTTTATGTCATCCTTTGTCACTATATGTCCAAGGAAAGATAATAAGTCTAACTAAAACACACATTTGCTAAACTTAACAAGGAGTTTATGTTCCCATAATTTCTCCAACACTAGTTTTAAATGCATGGTGTGATCTTCTCGACTTTTGGAGTTGACAAATATATCATCGATGAACACAACGACAAATTTGTCTACATACAGCTGAAAAACCTTATGCATAAGGTCCATGAAAATATCTGGCACATTAATCACTCCAAATGTCATCACTACAAACTCGTAGTAGCTATATCTACTGTTGAATGCAGACTTAGGTATGTCTACCTCCTTTAATTCGAGAACTTGATAATGTCCTTGTCGGATATTCGACTTAAAATAGCAGCAGGAACCTTGTAGTTGATCCAAAAACTCATCTATCAAGGGTAACATGTATTTGTTCATGATAGTCAAGTTATTTACCCTCTATAGTCGATACATACCCCCAACGTCCTGTCCTCTTCTTAACAAACACAGTGGGGCTCCCCATAGTGATGTACTTAGCCTAATATAACCTTGCTTCACTAGTTCCTTCAATTGTTCCTTCAACACTTTTAGTTCAGTAGGATCCATTCGATAAGGGGTTTTGAACACAAGTTTAGCTCCAGAAATTAATTCTATTGTAAATTTAACTTCTCGAGAAGGTGGTAGAGAAGTAAGTTTAGTTGGAAAACATCTATAAACTCTTTCACTACATTAATACTTTCCAAAGTATACTGATCCTTAGTCCTATTTATCAGATAAGCTACATATCCTATACATCCCTTCTTTAGCATCTTTTGTGCCTTTGCCCCGACTACCAAAAATTTCAACTCTTTCACTCGTTTTCCATTAAACTTTATCACATCACATCTTGGTCTAACAAATTGCATCTTATTAATCTTATAATCTACCGAAGCACCGTGTTTTGCTAACCAGTCCATATCCAAGATTATGTCATAGTCATTAATAGGCAAGATTATGAGATCTTCCTTCAAAACCTCTTTTCCTACCTTAACTTCACACTCTTGTATCAACCTACCCACTTCTACCATCTTTCCTAAAGGGGTACTCACCAACAAAGTGTTGAGTAATTCTTCCCCTTCCTAGCCCAGATGACATGCACATTTCTCATTTACATATGAATAAGTTGATCCAGGGTCTATTAACAGACTACAAACTAGCCATTAATAGAAAGCATACATTCAAATACGGTCACTTCAGCTCCAACTTCGTCTTAGTTAAAGGAAAAAAACCTTAGCTTTCACTTGAGGCTTTACACATCCACTTCCTGTAGTTCTAGTAGTACCTCCCTAGTTAACTCCAGTAGGTTATATCAGTGCTCCAAATCTAATCCTTAGCGGTTTAGGGCAATTGTTCCTCAGATGTGTGGTTTCTCCGTAGTTAAAATATCTTCTAATCACACATTCAGACCGGCTGTCCTTTTCCATATGCCCTCACTTTCTATTGTAGTGAAATGTTTGTAAGTTTGAGGTAAGGCCTACTAAGGTTGTCCGAGCTTGTTTTCCCCTATTTCCCTATTGTTGATCGATAGGTCATTTGTTGAAGAGTTGCCTCGCAAGTTTCCTTCCTTGCGGAAGTGATGTAGGTGCCATTCAATATTTATCCTAGTTTTTTGTTCTTGTAACGATATCCACTACTGCTGCATAAGTTGCTGGTAAGGGAGGTGATATGATCCTGGGGGTGATTACTTATTGAATTCTGTGGCTAAATATGGAGCAAAATTCAAGACCCATTTAAGAACTTAAAATAGTAAAATTAGTGAAGAAACAAGATACCCAATTCATATACTAGGACCCTAAGCCAAAATAAAGAACTTAGAACATTAAAAATGAGAATTAAGTCATCCAAATCACAACCAAAGACCCTTAATAAAAAAGGAAACCAAGAACACTTTAAAGAACATGATTTAGGCAACTAACTTTACCTCCAACAAGAACCTTAAATTATCTATAACCTAAGACCCAAATTAGCAAGCTAATTAATCTATACTAAAAGGGTTTATAGAATCAATACATAGGAAAGGACTAGGCCCTAAGAATAGTCTTGATGTTCATGGGATTTACCCAAGAGGAATCATCTCTCAAAAGCTCTCAAAGATGACTCTTTGATTTCTATCAATATTCAATGTTGTTCCATTCAAGTGTTATAATACCATATATACAGGCTTCTAAAACTAATTAAAGTGAGATGAAATCTCAACCTTTCAAACCTTTAAATGGTCCTAAATATTCTTATTACAAAATAAAAGTCGTGAGAATTAAATTAGAAGCAAAAATAAAATAAAACAAGAAAAATCAGCAAAGCTAGGCTACGCCTGAAGTGACCTGGCATCGGGTTGGCTAGTTGGGCCTAGCGTCGGGGCCGCACTGTCAAAATTGGCCAACAGGCTGAGAAGGCCTGGTGCCAAGTAAGCTTGTTGGGCATAGCACTTGGCCTACACTGTTCGCCATGCAATCAGTTCATTTTTCTTGTTCTCAACCACGCACTTCATCCTCCACACAAATAGTTGTTCAATCTTTGATCTTCTTAGCCTTTCTTTGATTCTCCATTGCTTGACAACTTTCTTGGTTCTTAATTTGTCTTCTTGAAGGACTTTTAAGCATCCTTTTGGTACCCACTTCTTTACTATGTTCTTATTCCTTAGCTTGGTGGCTTGTTTGGCTCTCCATTGAAATCCTCGTAATTTAAATTCTTCCTTGGCATTATGGAGTGAGCTTTGAAACTCCAACTCCCTTCATTACCATTGGTATCATTCTTGGGTGGATTCCTATCAGGAGGTGCCAATGCCATCCTCAAATCTTGCCTGAGCCCCATCAAAAAAATTGCTGCATTTGTTTTTGCTTATTGTTGAGAAGGAATTTACAATATTTGGACTACTGTGTGAAATGTACTACGTACTAAGCCACCGACATGCTATCCTATTTTAGAATTCGAAACTTGTCCACCCTTTTCTCCACTATCTACTGTGGTATACATTCATTATTGAAGGCCTTAACGAAGTGGTTCCAAGTACACTATTGGTTAATCCTTTCCCACTCTTCTTGGATGCGCTGCCACCAAGCCCGTGTAGGACCTTTAAGCCTGAAGGCCACAAACTTAATCATTCTCTTCTCAATGTATTTTAGAGTGGAGAAAATATCCTCCATGTACTCTACCCACTATTCCCTCTTCTCATCATGCTATGCTTCACTGTAGAATGTAGAAGGTCAAATTGTTAAGAATCGTTTCAATACGTAATCCTCATCTCGCAGTGTCTTCTTCTTAGTCCTTTCTGACAGAGTTTGGAGTATCTTGTCATTTTGGTGAAAGCTTGCCTGAGAGTCACCTCTGTACATCCTTTAGGTCACCTTCTATTCTTGTTCGTATTCTGCTTCCACATCGAGCCTGGAATATTACATTTGCCTGAAGTTTGGTGTTGTAGACTCACTGTCATGAACAATTCTGCTATGGACTGTGGCTCTGCATCTTGGTACCATATTTAGTTATAACCCGTTATGATAAGTCAATATGAAAAAGGGAGCATGCGAATGCGAATGCAAAGTCAATGCTATAACTGCTTTTAGCTTCGCTATAACAAATGCATATAATAATTCACAAATGAAAATAGTTACCCAAAAGTTCTTTATTTCAAATTCATCAAGTCAAACTTTTACAGAAAAGCAATTGGATATCACATAAGATACCTTTATTTTGAATATTTAAATGCTTGTAGCAAAGAATTTGATTATAATGGATAAATAAACAAATAAATGATTAACTAAATATAAATCAACTATCGCATCATTTTAGTAATCTTCTAGCAATTCTTCCTCTCTGCCAATTCTAGTTATCACCAAAGGAATCAGAAACAAGATCTACCAACTAACATTCTTAGAGAAATCTATCCCATGCCCACTTACAAACTTAAGAAAACTATCCTCATTCTTAGGCCTTTTAGGATACTCTTCTACTTTCCCTTTCCCTTTTTCTCTCGCTCTCCTAGCTACCTCTCGGAGTTCGTCCATAGCTATAGCAAGTTCGCTCTTTATCTCATCCATCTCCCTTTCTAACCTAGCTATCTCATCTTCGGACAGCTCAAAGATGTCACTAACTAGTGTAGGCTCCTCTATAAGTGGGGTGGGTTATAGATGCCAAAACTAGCTCCTCCTCCTCTTCCTTATCATCAAAGTCAATAATCTCCATTCTTCCCTTGCTATCAGTAATATCTACATCATCCTTTCAGTCATCATCAGTATCATCCATCTCCTCATCTCCCTCACTGTTAGCATCAACTATTAGCATCGATTACCACTCCTCTGCCTTCTCCATCACTATTTAAACTAGGTGCCTCCTTCTCACCCTCCTAATAAAAAACTAGGTCAATCACAAATGATGAGTGTCATCTACATATTGCTAGCACTACCTATCGGCACAAGAACCTCAACCTCTATCCTCTCTCATTTGTTACCCACAAGCTTAATAGGTTAGAAACCTCTTCTTCCATCTCTCCATCACTTCTTTCCAACTCGAGCCATGTTGACTCAGGTTCTGACATCATGTCAGATAAAGATGGGCCTGCTATGGGGACTGGGGCAAGTGCACTACCACAACCTGGTGGCCAATCTCACGTGACTGAGATAAATCTTCTAACTATTATATAAATAAATTGTACAGGTTAGTTCAAGATTAAAAAACTTAATATATGAAATATAAATAATCAAATAAGCCTAAACCTAAGTTCCGATATCACTTGAAACACCTTACTACCTATATACTCTGAAAGCCAAAGATGTTGCCTCGTCAATAGGACCAGAGGTCTTTATAATGAGGTAACAAAACTTAAAAAGAAAAATAAACTGTCTAAACTTATTTTATTTGAAAACGTAGACAAGTCTCAAGCTAATGAAAACAAATGTTGTAATAGGAAAATAAATACAATGAAGCATCACATTAAATTCAAGTCTCTCAAAACTCTAGCAGCTTTCAAAGTTGATTACCAAAAATTATGAAAAAAAAAATTGCTTGTCAATAAGTCCTGTGTATGATCTTGTTATTCCAAAGCATTTCATAGATGCACAGTGGAAATCAATCGTAAAATGTTTGCAAGTCAAAGTTATTTTTTTTTCCAAAAAAATAAAAGGTGTTTTATATAACTTTGGCTTGAAAGTATGCTAAAACAATTTTATAGTAAATCAGCCATTCAACAATAAATAGATGGACTATAAAACCCTGCATCATAGCCCTTGCCATGAAACCCTACATCATGGCAATGCACAATGAAACCCTGCATCACTGCACAATAGATGATTGGCCCATAGGTGAAATACTCCTTCATCTCTGCACCCAAAATAACCAAATGTCCAATCCCAAATAACAGTACACCTAGACTGAGTTGCTAACTCAGCCGGCCTAACTAACTAGAACCGATGTCTTCTCTAGTTAGAGCTTATCACTCCTAGAGGTGGCCTTGAGCTAGAAGTCTCGCCTTAACTTTCAAGGACTAAGTTCTAGCAACCTACCCATATTGAGGACTCAACAAAACATCATCCTGCTCAAGGATTGTTCTCAAATCAACATATTAGAATCTTGCTCAAAGATCAATTTCAAAGTATCTTTGTCAAATCTTGGTCTAGCAATCATACTTTTCAAATACTTTGCTTTGAAATCATTTGATGAACAAAATTGTTATTTCATTGATTTTTTTTTTTTTGTTTTAGCAAAACTGTTTTATTAGAAAAATAACTTGACCATGTTGCGTTCCAAGAAATCGCATTTCGATTCAACAACATATCATGCATGACTTGCAAACGTGAGCATTTAACAAATTTATTCAAGGGCTTCCTTGACATAACTCTGCTAGATACGTAAATTCAACTGCTTCTATCTTTAACTTCAATTATCACCCTGTAAAATCATATAATACTGCAATCAAACTCTATTCCAAAACATGGTACAACTATCAAAAGTATCCAAATCAACAAGACTCGTGACTCTAACCAATGTATGCACTATTTTTAAATGTACACCAAACTCGTCATCCTATAACCACTATTCATATAATACTCCCATTTCCTACATGTCCAATATACATACATACATACATACATACATACATACATATATATATATATATATATATATATATAAGTTAATCTAAGCATCAAAGTAACTTGGAGTAAATAAGTTATCAAACAAGTGTTTTATAATTTCCCCAACTCATGCTCATATTCACAAACAAACCTTTTACCCATCATTTCACCAAAACATCTAACTGAGAAAACCAAATCTCCCATAGCCATATAATTAACAAAACAAGCTCAGTCTTAAAGGATATCATATCTCAACTATCATATATCAAACAAATCAGAACATTTACTCTCAACAAAATATATATCAAATCGTTCTCTTCATCGATTACTTATGCTCTAGTAGAATAAATTAAACCCAACTCTTAGAAAATGCGTATGATTTCATATACACCAATCAATCTTAAACATGATCATATCCACTAATTATAATAGAATCTCAATAATCATAACATTATATTACAATCATAACGATTTAGATCTTATATACACATGCAATATCTAGAGTCTGGGATTTTGATTTACCTCAGAAGATCTAGTAGAGTGAGAGTTCAAATAGCAAAGTAAGTTATTAGCCTCCCAAATAAGAAGTAGGTCAACGACGCCTTACAGATCCAAGGCATTCGCATGTTTTTTAAAGAGGAAAGGAAAATTAGCCTTAGGTTTCGGCCAAGAAGAAAAGAAAGTGAAGGAAGAAGAAGAAAAGATGGAGAAGGAGAAAAATAAGATCTAATTACCTTAGAAGAATCTAGCAATGTTGTGTTTTCGTTTGTGCGTGTCATGAAATGGTACAAGCAAAAAGGCCTAGAAGTAGATGAGAAAGGAACTCGTTGCAAGGATTAATGCAACAATGAATGACAAAATTATATCATATTGCTCTTCTTTAGGTATTTTAGTCTTGGTGTGAAAGTGTGTCTGTGTTTGATGGCCGAGAAATAGTAATAGTTGTGTGTGTGTTTTCAGTTTTGGTGCAATACTATAGTGTTTATTCCAGTTTTGCTAAATTTCATGTGTGTGTATTGGCCAAAATTGTGCTAAGAGTTAGGGTTGACTAGTGTTGTTGAGTAGGAGTTTTAGTTTTTTACTTTAACTCTATCAAAGAAAATTTAAGATGAGGGCTTGAGTGTTTGTAAGAGTGAAGAAATCCCTTGGTTTTAGTTTTCTTGAGTAAAAGAGGAAGAAAAATGTAGCTTCGGTCATGAACTAAGCGGCCAAAAAGTGGAGAAGAATAAAAGATATGATGGTGGCCAAAATTGTGGAGAGAAAGAGAAGAAAAAGGAGTTTAGATCTTGCTTAAATAAAAATATGGCTAATAAAGGATATTTTTTAAATGATTTGGATAGGTTTATATCCTATCTTCAAGAGTTCTTGATGGGCTAAAATAGCTCCAAAGAATAGCTGCACTAAGCTTGAATTTTCCAAAAAATAATCTTTTAAAAAATAAAATGAATTTGAAAAGAGATAATTAAATAATTTCAAAATAAAAAATTTTTATTTTTATTTTAATAACCCAAATCTGTATTTTTATTTTAATAACCTAGATTTAAATTAGTATAACTTTATCCTTAGAAAATGCGACTGGAATTGTTATACCCCACCTATAACTGCCTACAGACCTTATGGGGAAAAGGTGCATTGCATGGCATTATAATTGTGCACGAAATGATTTTTAAAGCATTTGTATGAGTATGTGTGAACTTTGTGTTTATTTTTGTGTTTATTCATCTATTAGGTTCTAGGAATATTTTATTGTGTTGGATGAGTTTTATTTTAACAAATAGAATTAAATGCGAGGGTGTGTGATGTGTTGGTTGATGGTAAAAGGGATTTATTGAGGAAAATATTCACAAGAGTTACTTTGATCTAGTGGTTAAGGTTTGAAATTTATTTCTTGTTGACCTGAGTTCGAATCTCATCTTAAGCATGTTTTTTCCTTTTCTTTGTCCATGTATGTTCTTTCTCTTCTTTACACTTGGCTGAAATTCCGTGCTAACCACCAGTTTTAGGAGTTTGAAATGCTATGGAGTTGTTTTAATATAGATAGGAATTAAAGATAAATAATAGTCCCTTTTTAATCCCTTATTACCATTTAAAATATTTCTAATTTCTAATATTATAAATAAATCTATATTTTTGTTAGTTATTCAAATAGGATTAATGAGTGTTTTGGGATAAGTTGGCTGCCACTTTTGAAGGGAATAAACTCCCTCTAATTATCTCTTGCAATGTTTAAAATAATTTGGATAAATCTGGTTTTTAAATATATGTATGTATGTATGTATGTATGTATGTATGTATGTATGTATGTATGTATGTATGTATGTATGTATGTATGTATGTATGTATGTATGTATGTATGTATGTATGTATGTATGTATGTATGTATGTATGTATGTCTCTCCGTGTGTGTGTATGTGTATTCTATTTTCTTAGGGATTTCCAAAAAAAAGGGAGAAAGCTGAAAAATTCTAGCTTGGCCAACATTGAGAGGTGTGGTTTCACTAAATAGCTTTGAATATTTTAAAGAAGGTATTATCTACAAGAAAGGATAATTTTTGATTTAGCTATTTTGTGAAACCCCACCTAAAGCCAACCCTAGAGTAAGAGGGTCAGGATGCATATCATATTATTTTGCATGAATATATATATTTTTGAATAATTTTATGTGCCTTAGAATTATGATTTATAGGTTAAATGACTTAGTTATGCTTATTGAGTAGGAAGGGTAAAATGATAATTTTGCTTGAGGACAAAATAGGAAGATAACTTGAGGATTAAATAAGAAGAATATTTGGGTGAGAAATAGGAATAAGATTTAATGTGGTTAAGTGGTTAGAGCTTTTTGATTTAATCTCTAAGGTCATGAGATCAAATCCCATAACTTAAGTTTTATTCATGATTATCTTAGTTAAGTTTGAATTTTTGTTTTCTTACATTCCTTAAAGATAGGAATGTTGTCCTAGGGGAGACATGAAGAGAATGTCTTAATCCTATCATCATGTCCTAAAAAGAATTCTAGAGGAATTCTTATCCTTTTATTACCTCTAGCTTGTCCTAACATATTCACAAATTAAATTTGTTCAAAATTCATCAAAATTTATCTTTTAATTTTAGAAAATTCTATGAGGATTTCTTATCTTTGAATTTTGAAAATTGATCTTGAAAGATGGAGGATTGACCGAAAATAGGAGAGTAGTTAGGAAGGGTTCCCAAAGGAAAACAATCACCATGGTTGAACCTTCAAACTTATCTTCATAGTGTTCATGTTCTTGAGCAGTCTAGCTTCCGAAAAACTCAGCCAAGTTCCTTGCTCATTTTGCTACTAGAAAAATGACCAATTCATATAGCTTGAATACTGAAATTTCAGCGCAAATTCGGACTACATAAAACTACTCAAAACCAGAAAATAATTCTGAGTAGTTTCGCTTCACAGCAACTTGGAAATGAAGCTATTTTTCCTGTCTTCAATCCAGCAAAACTTCTTTGCTTTTTCTCCAGAAAGAAGGCTGGAAACCAACCTTAAAAGACCCTCAAACACCTCTCAAAATTCCCTGCAAACCGAGCTAAAGAATTGCATAAATACTGCACAGAAATTCAACAAGCCATTCGAAGAATTAAGCACCATGAAACCAGAAAATTCGCAGCTTGTCTCCTTAGGCATAGACTGAAGAAACCACCCTCAAACCTCTGTAAAATGAACCTTGTTCAGCCATGAACTGAACACCATTAACATCTCCACTTGCCTTGAACACTTGGACTCCATAACCACACCTCAAATATCTCCTAAGATCATTCCATTCAAACTACATTTGAACTTCAAAATTTTCCAAAATTTTGCTATGAAAACTCCCTTGTATTAAGCTACACAACTAGAAATTCCTCTGCCATTAAGCTCTGAATTTCAGCTAGCCTTAAAGCCTTATCAGTCTTCATTCATTTCAGTAAAACAAACCAGTCTGGCCAGCTCTATTGAAGCTCAAAGAAACCTCCATCAATCAAACACCATTAGCATATCCTATACCTTAAACCACTCCTCAATTCTCTCCATTTGAATTTCAAACAAATCAGATTATTCTCTTCCTCTCTAGCTAAAAATCGAAACTCCTAAACACCCTAAAACATTCAGCTAGCACTCACCCAGATTTAGTGTAGCACTTTTCTCAAACTCTCTCAATTTTCACCAAGAACACCAAGAACACGCACTACATTTCTTCAAGCCAAAACCCACCCTAAACACCTCCAATCCCTCTCGAATACTCCAGATTACTCCTACATACTCCCTAGTATTCATTTCTGGTATTTATAACACAAAATCTCGAAAACAAGAAATTGCATTCGGATCAAAAGCCAGTTTTTTTTTTCTTGAAGGTCTCAAGAACATCATCAAGGTAATCAAAAACAACTCCTTTGTTCATCTTCTTCCATTCAACTTTCAACGCACCACACTAATCATCTCTCTCTCTCTCTCTCTCTCTCTCTCTCTCTCTCTCTCTCTCTCTCTCGGATGAAATGGTTGATCAACAACCACGGTTGTTTTTCTTCCTCTTGGACAATTCAAGATTGTCAATCGCGTGGACCTTCTTAAGTCTTCATCAAAGTAATCATCAATCAAGTATTTCTCCTTAATCCTCCTTTTTAATTCTATATTCATGTCTCCTAGATGTTGATAGGAAGAATAAAATATGAATGGGGGATTGAGTGTATGCATGTGAATGAAAGGGTTGGGATTAGGGCGTGAGAATGGTTTTATATGATTAAGCTATATGGATTTTTTTTGAGAATCAATGTATGTTCATCATGTCTTAAGAGAGTTATGGATGTTTAAAGCGTGTTAGATGTTATGACACCTATGGTGAATAGGATTTTTATGTTCTTATCTCCACTAAAGCCATGATTATGATTATGCCTAGTAGGGATTTGGCCATATGATAGCATGTGTTGATTTAAGCCTATGTTCATGAATAGATTATTTATTATTTGATGTTGGAGAATGTGTTCATGATTATTGTTTAGCAATAGGGAAATCATGAATATTTTCTTGTTAATCCTAGGTTATTTTTAGTAACAAATTCTATTACCTTAATTAAAATTATTACTATATTTTTTTCCCTAGGGTTTCAAAATTCCTAGGAAGTTTTGGAATTAGAATATTAAATGAAATATTGATATTTTATTAGACAAATAGATAATATCTTTTATTAAAAATAATATGTGTGTGTGTGTGTGTGTGTAATAATAAAAAAGATCTTTTATATAAATAATAATAATAAATAAAATATTAGTGCCCTTGTAGACCATAGTTAACACTTTTACCTATATAAAATTTATTTCTTATCTATTAATAAAAAATTTACTATAATTCATTTATTATTAATTTTGTTTATTACTAATTGTTTATTATCTATTAAATATTAATTAATTTATTATTTATTTATAATAATAATAATACTATTTAAAAATTACCATTCACTAATATTATTTAGGACTTAGTATTATTCAATATTCAAACACTAGTTTATTTATTAATAATAACACTCAAGATTTATTAGTTGAACCTATAACTTATTAGTAATTATTTTACTACCCCTAGTTATTTTAACTTATCAAGTCAGACTTATTTTATAAAATTCTTTATCATCTAGCCTTAAAGCTTAGGACATTAAGGTCATGATTGTAATTAGTTGAACTAGGAATTATTTATGAAAGCGAGTATAGCTTGACTATAACCTTATGTCTTGTGTTTACCCCAGGTGAGGTTAGGTCAGCCTTGGAGGATTTTTTAATTTGAGCAAGCAAAGGATCAGGTAAGCTCCTGCATAGAATTATTTGAAGACCAAAAATTATTGTGGCAAGCCAAGTTCAATATGTATGATCATTCGATTGTAAAGGCAATTAAGGACCGTTTTCCTTTTTTCATTTCAATTAAGCAAATCATTTGAAAATTAAACAAGCAATTTTACACAAAATGCTAAAGTCTCTCTAAAACCCAACCTTGACAAGAATTTTAGAAGCCCTTAATTGTTATTTCCAAGTAAATCAATGTATGATCAATTTTCTCCCAAATGCGACAAGCAACGTTGAGTACTCAATAAGGATAGACTATTAGGACTAGTCTTTGAAGGGTTAGGGTAAGTCTCTTAGTCGGTGGCCACCTCTAAGGGGTGAGTCCTTCTCTGAGGAGTGAGTCCTTCCTGGATAGGATGCTAGTCCGGTAGGTCATACTGGTCTGAGCTAGCATGTTTCAGTCAAGTGGACTATGTGTTTTCGTAGTGAACAATCGGTAAGTTTAGGTATAGAGATAGAGGAGTATCTTACCCGGTAGGCCGTACACCTACCTTTTGTCAGCATGCTCAATGTGTGGCATTCTGACCAATATATGGTTGTGGGACCCAAGGTGTGGTAACCCATGGCTACCTCTTTGAGTGGTTGTATTTATTGTGCACATGTATGGTTTGAAAAGCAAAACGCCACTCTTTATTTTTAACACTTATTTAATGCTTACCAACCCTTCCTCTTATGAAATTTTTACAACTTGCATACATGAACTGTTTTACCTGAAACACACAAAGCGCAAACGGACTTACAGAGATTTTTATCTCACCACCTTTTATACCATGTTTTCAGATCAATCCTGCTGTGAAGGTCAATAGCTAGATTTGTTGCCTATGATTTGAAGACTCTATGTTATTTTCCTTATGTGATGTTTTGAGAGATTGTAGCAAATAATTTATTTTGAATTTGTTCATGTATTTTTGGGTTGTAATAAGTTTAATTTTAAAGTATTTATTTTATTTTATTTTATGTGAACTAGCTATAAAGACCCCTTGTCCTATGGATAGGGTGACATCCCCAGCCCTATTGGGCCTAGGTAGTGGAGTGTTACATATTTTGTCATTACCAAACTAGAATTTTATTTATCTCAAAAACTAAACGCTATTTTCCTTTTTCCTTCACATAATTTTGGTCACTAAGAGCTACATAACAAAGCTGATTTTCTTTCTCCTAATTGTTTCTATTAACCAAAATTAGGTGACAAAATAAAATAGAAATTTTCTTTGAGATAAAACATTTATCCTATCATCTTAGATAAATTAAACCTTTTATCATATCTTTCAAAATTGTGCTCTCCTAATCTAAGCTAGCTGGCCAAAAATCCTAGACCTCCTATACACAATTTTGGCCAACACACACGCACACACACACACACACACACACACGAAATCACTCAAGCAAAACAAATACTCTTATTCTTGCACTAAAAACTAAAACAAGATTTCCTCCCAAACTCTCTCGATTTCTCTCATTTCTCTAGAACAAAAAGCTAATACCTATCTCTTCTTCTTCTTCTTTTTCTTCTTTTGTGTACTCAAACACCACACATGAGAGAAGACAAACCATTGGTCATTTCCAGTCGTTTTGACACCAAAACATCATTACATGGCTTACTCGCATTTTCCCTTCAAGACCAAAACTCTTTAGCCTTCAACAAATCACACCTCTTCTCTACCCTCCCCCCCCTCTAGACCAAAACAAGGTCATTGATATTCCTTCCCCTTGCAAATGCACGGAGCTCTTGTCTGCTGGGATGAGCTTTGCTGTTTTTCTCAACCAGATCCAAAGCAAGATCTTAAATAAGTCATCTTTTCTATTCTTCTTCGGGTCATTCAAACAAGAGGTAATCTGAGACACTTTTCTAAGGATTTAGACTTATAAAGTAACTAGATATTCATTATGCTGATATTATGCATATGTGATAGATCAATGATGTTACTATATTTAGAAGTAAGCATGTTATGGCAATTGTTTAGGAAAGACAGGATCTTTATATTGGTTTGATCATGGCTACATTATTCATTTGTCAATAGGATATTTATGATATCTAGGACTTTTGACCTCAGTATGTTTGGGGGCATTAAACAATCTTTTGATATAAGTATGTAATTGAGGATATTGTTGATATTATTTTGTGATCAATCTAAGTGATATAAATAAATGCACGACATTTATTTTAGTTAATCCTATGAGTAACTAATGATTGAACATTTAAGACTAAGTCTATGATGATGTATTTGGAAGACATTTATGCTATGTCTTGATTATATGATTCCTTTGGGGTACATTGATGAAATAGATTGACTTATATAGATTTTAACATATGAACGTTTAAGATAGTATGAGATCTAAGATTATTATTATAGGGAAATTATGCTATGATGAGTTAGATTTGAGCATGTGTATTAGGATCTTAGATCCAACTGATTTGAATGATTTGATTATACCAAGTTTTGGGGGCATGTTAGGACTATGAATTATCTATGGTTTAGATAAGAGATTTATTGAGGTGAAAGATGAAAGTAGCTTATTTACCATATATGTCTGAACTGATACAAGTAATTCCTTACATAAATGATTTTCCTATATAAAGCTCTTGTTTGCAAGTCCGTTATATTCTGATATTGTGTTACAGGTGATTACTTAGGTTGCATGCTTGGACTATTTGTTGAATGATTTTACAAACAAGTTTTACACATCTGTTTTCTTCTTCACACCAAACCCTTTCTTTAAAACTTAAATGCACTTATTAAATATTTTTAGACATGATTGTGGAAAAAATGCTTGCAAAACCAAGGTATTTGGGAATAATGAATTGAACATAATGATTGATTGCATAATAAGGAGTACTCAATATAGGTAGGCTATTGGTGCTGGTCTTTGTCAGTTAGGGCAAGTCTTTTGGTAGGTGGCCACCTCTAAGAGATGAATCTTATAGGGAGAGCATTAGTATTAGTAGATCGAGCCGTCTGAGCTACCGCTAGTCTGGAATGACTATTATCCCGGAGTGGACAACTGGTGATGTTAGGATGGGAGATGAACGAGTATCTCATTTGGTAGATCGTACACCTACCTTGTATCAGCATATATAAAGTGTGGCATTTTGATTATGTTGATGCACAATATGTGGCTTTTTTATTGTTCTTTTGTCATGGTGCCTAAAGTGTGGTTCCATGACCATTTTCCTTAAGTGGCTATTTGTTTATGTTTTGTACAAAGTGTGATAATGGAAAAACACCACTCTTTCCTTTGAGCACTTGAATTGGGACTTGCAAATTCTTTTCTTATTTTATTAAATGTGGATAAAAGAAACCATTTTTAATTATACAAGAGCACACACAGGATTTATTGAGGCGTAAATCTCACACTTTTTGTATCGTGTTTTGAGGAGTTAACCACTTTAAGAAGGTTGGACATCCCTAGAGATTCAAGATTCTCTTTATTACTTATTTGTATTCTTTTTGGAACTATTGATTGTTTCATTGTAGAACTTCTATAAGTTTTGAGATAATTGTAATAAGCATTTGATTTTTTTTTTGTTTTTTTAGATTTTCTTTTTTTAGCTCGTTATAAAGAACCTTGGTCCATTGGATGGGGTAACATCCCAGGCCTTTTTGGGTACATCTATAGTGGGGTGTTACAAGAGATTTATTCTTTTTTTCCCTATTTTTTTGAAAATCAGAAGAATAAAGAAGATAAAGATTTATATGGTATACAAAAATAAGGTTATATTCTCTAGAAAATTCTTTGTATAGATAATATCATTTTTTAAAAGATATTGATATTTGAAAGAGTAAAAATTAAATTTCTAGTTTATCACATATTTTCCAAAGATAATGAATCTCCTATATTTTAGGAGATAAACTCTAACGTGGTGGCTAGGACCTAGAATTTGGCCAAGGCTTCAAGGAAGGAAAGACAAGGGGGGAAAAAGCAAGAAAAATGCTAAAGCTAGGATTCAAACTCTAATCTCAAGGAACGAAACACCAAGCTTTATCCAGTAAACCATATCAATTCTTGTTCATTTCTTCCCCAAAAAATTCTCTTCACTCTCAATCAAAACACCTTATGCATCTCTTTATTAAAATCTATTTAGGTATCTCACTCTCCCACTTGCATAACTATCACCTTAATATATCCATAAAAAACAAGTCCACAATCAATCACACACAACCTTCAAACACACATATGAATGCTTTAAAAAGTTATCCACACATGTAAAATGCCACATGGTACCCATATTACCCATGTACCAAGGATGGTGTTGGGTGGGATATTACAAAAAAAGTCTCGATAAATACTAGAAAATTCAGAGATGTATAGCTCTAGTGCAGTATCACATAGGCAACGTATTCAATAAGAATTTAACTCAAATCTATCTTGACTTCTCCAGCATTTTAGAGGAATATTACTATTGGAAAACTCCTTATTTCCTCTTTGAAACAATGAGCAAATTAGTTCAAATAGCAAGTTGAAATCGGATTATGAAAATAGCAAATATCAATTTTCCACACATTTTTAACAGAGCAGATATTATGATGCTAAATCACATTTTTCTGATCATATGTGCCAAATAAAATAATCATATAATCTAATCTTAACCATTTTCATGCTTCTCTAATGGAAATCAGAATAAATCCTAATGTTGCAAGCCCTAAAATTGTTATAGCCAACATTTGAAAAAAAAATTCCAGCAAGCACTAAATTCTATTCCGCAAAGAAATTCAAGTTTTATATTCATTCTCATAAAATGTTTTAAGAATTCTCCCTGCCAAATCAAAATTGCGCAGCGGAAGAAATGAGAATTCCACACTGAGGATCACCATTTATTAATTAACGAAATCAAAACAAGAAAGAATTCATACTTTTGGGAAGCCTCTGTGAAACAAAATTTTCCTTCTCTTCAATTTGTAATGTGATCCAACAAACGCTCCTTCATTCCGTCAAAACACTAAATCTTAAGAATAGAAATTTCTCTAATAGAAATCCACACGAGAATGGTTCTCAAGAAACACCAAAATTTCTGTGCTAGCAAAAACAATTGATGGCGAGGGTTTCCAATGTTTTAGAAGAAGAAAATACAGAGGGAGTTTTCAGGTTTTTTCCAAAAATAAAACCTCTGTGTGTATATAATTCCATAATCATAATTACTCAAAAAAATATATAACCATATATATATATATATATATATATATATACATATGTATTTGGTAATCAAAATCCATTACATATAAGAATTCTTAATTACTAATAAATATTATGATTTTAGTTAATTACAATATAGCGAACAAATTATAACTAATTATAATTTAACCACAATGACTTCTTTTCACAATCAATCCCATAATGTTACCAAATAATATCTTGAGTACTCAATTCTCTATTGTGTGTGACCTATTAGGTTTCCCAATCTATTGGTAGCAAAATATGAATTAAACTAAATGTCCTTAAGAATGATAATCCTTAATAATTCTAGAATTAACTTATTAATTCTAATAAGGATTGATTTATTAATTCTCTAATTAATAAATCCATATTTAGCAGATCATGAGTAGTATCTAGCAACATATCATGACCACCAAAAATTCCAAAAAGTCAAGTGGCTTGACATGAACCTTTCAATACCAAATAACAGTGCAATAAACTCCTTTCACCAAATAATATCTCATTCGGTTTGGAGTACAGAATTAGTGCCAACTCTTTCCAGAATAATAAATTAATTCTAGCCCGAATATTTTAGTACTTGTACTCAGAATCCACTACTCCATGTATGTATCAATTGGAACCATTTCCAATATACAATCGTCTTGGCCAAGGACTTCTCGAGTAGTAATTCCTACAAGTGGCTGTGAGATATTCACTCATATTATTAGGAGCGGCGAATCCTTTATTGATCTTCTCAACTACTTTCATTTACTTCATGTTTACCCAATATCCATCCTATAGGCAGTCTTGTTAGGACTCCACAAATTAGAATCAAAGTCTAACACTTAGTAAATAAAGTACCTTGGAGATCTCAAGCCTAAGAATACTTGCACATTTGTTATAATGAGATTCTATCACTGGCACTAAATAGTTATCCATGTGATTATCTTATAGTCAAGTCATCCAATGTACTTCTTCAAGTAACAAGCATCCACGTGTTAACTTTAAGTATCATAATAATCACGGATGTGAAAACCACCACCTAATCAAATCAAGATGCATAACACATGCTAGTCTTAACGCATTAATGATTTTCTATCTCATTAATACTATGACTAGGGATAATTTAAGTATGAATACTATCCAGTATATTAGGAACCTCACATCATGATCTCTATCATGGTTTTCTTAACACAGTGTTGCACTTGGGACTTTATCTAACAGTTATTTTACACGAAAGAATAAATAAAACAAACTAAAAGATAAAGAATACCTTGTTTTATTTAATAATGCATAATATACAGAATACATGATATTGTCTCTAGGGCACAACACTAATATAATGAACAACATTCTAATCCTCCAAGGGATAATCGATGCCTCCCTCTTTAGCCCTAATGACTTTCAAGATGATCTAATGAAAAAATGTATTCATGGCAATAACACAAGAAAAAAAACTTAAGATTACATATTCATTTCACATAAAAGAGAAAGATGTGTTCTATTCCTAGATTTGCATTCGCTACATTATTCTTGGAATAAGGTAATTCACAAAGGATTCAAACAAATCATACTCATGGAATTTGCAAGTAGTCAGCCATTTGCATAACATATTAAACCAAGTGAATGAAATCATGGAATCGGTACCATGGAAAAAAGGGGGAAATAGTTTGATTACCTCCTTGAAAAACTCCAGCAAGGAATTTTAAAAAACAATAAACTTGATTTCCCATTCAAGAATAATAAGAAGCTTCTTGTGTGCAATGGACAAAACCACAAGAGCTAGAGTAGAGAGGAGTGATGATAAAAAAATCAAGAGAGGAAGTGTGTGTATTTGTGCTAGTTGGTTGAGAGGAAAAGAGAGAATATACGAGGAATAGCCAGAGAAATGGCTGAGGAAAGAATGATAAATGAGCTAGACCTACAAGTATTGTTCTTAAATTTCAAAAAGGAATTGATCACTTGAAAGTCTCCTAATGTGGTGGGCAAGAGGAGTAAAGCTAGGATAATTTGATTTTGAAACTATCCTTGATGAGTAGGGAACAAATTTTAGCAATAAAGTAGCTTTAAAAATGGCAGTAAAAAAAAAAGAATATTGTTCCAAATGAAGTACATAAATCTTAAGTAATAAGTTGATAGGAATATACCATATGGCTTGAGTACGGGTTGGTGGTTTGACGAAGCTGGAAGCATATACTTTGGTATAATATAGTTGAGGTTCTATTATAGGACTAATATACTTGTATGTTGGGTATATGTGACTAGTTATTCAAGATAGACTTGTAGAAGATAGTTTCTATACTATATCGCTCCATGTGACTGTTCGAATGATCTAAATATCCAAGACTCTAGGAAACATAACTTGGATATTTATTTTAGGGTAGCTCCCTTGGAAAGATAAAATATTTCAGGAAGTCATGAATCATTGGACTAGAGGTCTAAGGATGGAAAATATCATTTAGAGAGGTGTTAGTACATTCTTCCTCTCTAAATATACGATGATATGTAGAGGGGTATTTTAATCATTACACTTGTAGGTGAAACATTGCTAGCACAACATTATTCTTGGGATTAATATTTCCTTATTGTCGTATTAAAAAATATTTAAATTGCAAAATATAGCTATTTCTGTAGCTGGTGTATTTTGGTCATTTTCATAGCTAAGGCGATGTGTCTTTTGGTCCTTGGAATAGCCCATAAGTCCTGATAGATTTGATTAGAAGAAATGGCCTTAAATAAAATAAATTTTATTTTACTTAGATAGCTTATTTTAATTTCATGGGCTAGAATAAAATAAAGGGTCCAAAGAGAGAATTATTTAATTAGTTTAGTGGGTTAATTAATTATTCAGGGTCCGAGCCTGGACTGAATAATTAAAATTTACCTGGACCTAAACTAATATAGTCTACAATATCGAACTAGTTTATTTGGGTTATTTAATTAATTATTGCAGTATTTATTTGGTCCTAGTAAATATAAATAATTTGGCTCAATAGCTTAGACAAATGGTCTAGTACGCTAGGCCCAAGCTTGTGTAGCTTAGGGCTAACAGGTTCAATAGAATGTTAAGTGAAGCACGTGGGTTTAAAAATTTTAAATACTACCGGATGATAGGTAGAAGCAAGAGTTTTGGATTGACATGAACTATAGAAGGCTATCAGGGTTTAGTAATGGTGAATGGAGTGTGATTCCCAGAATGTAGAAAACACACAATTCCCCCCCCCATGCTATTCCCAATTCTCTCTAATTTTTCTTTGTGTATCAATCCTTAGTTTTTGATACAGAAACATGGAATCGCTCATCTTGATACTACTTTTTAGCAAATAGTCAAGAGACTTTAAAAGGCTAGTTCTTCTTCTTTTCTGGCTTTCACCGAGCCTTCAGGTGGAGGAATATTCTAAAAGCCCTAGAGTGTAGCATTCACGCGACACGGTCACAGATTAGCTGGACAAGAACCTGATGCATTGACGAGTGAACTAATATCAGTTCTATCGGTTGTGCCTAAGCCGTTGATCAAAGATAAATGCAGAGGTATATAAACTCTTCTGTAGTGCATTTGTTTTTACTGCTTCTGTGTGTGTGTGTGTGTGTGTGTGTTTTTTTTTTTTTTTTAGTTGTATTTTGCCTTCAATTGCTATCACAAAATGTCAATTTAATGGTAAACATAGGAAGCATGCTAAGGTAAATAAAATTGGCTAGAGTTTTAGTTGCTATTTTATCATACAATCCTTCATGTTTTTTGGTATAGGTAGTTCTTTTGTAGGTCTCGCGGTTGAGACATAGGCTTGCTATAATCTACATAGTTATGTAGTTGAATTGTGTAGGCCTATTTTGAAAAGGCATAGGTGACGTTGGTTTTTTTTTTTTTTATTCAATTCAAAATGAAATATGTAAACCATTATTGTCTGTAAATGCCGCGGATGAGAACTAAAGAAACGAAGAAGAAAGGTGAACAGCACTGGCTCAGGAGAAGGCCGACCTGCCAGACATTTTTTGGGAGAGAAGTCACTGAGAGAAGCTACCATGAACCAAGCCAATCCAAGCCACGGCTTGGGCATGCAAGCTTGCTGCGAGAAGGCCTTCCACAATTTGGTGCAATTTTTGCACCAAGCCATAGCTGGCCTGGAGCAAGCCTTCAGTAGCTTGGTCACTAGTTGACTAGGTTGCGGGTTGGCTTTTCAGGTTGGGTTCGGTGCGGTCTATGGTTCGGTAGGTTCAAGGGCAATGATCTTATGTGGTAGGTACATGAAGACCATGGGGAATTTTTAATTTTTTCCTTGTAATTTAATGTAGTTTTTCTTTTTTATTTTGGTTCCCATACCAGGCGAAGTTATTATTTTTTGCATAGTTAATATTCTTGGAATATTGTGCATGAAAAATAATAGTAAGGAATTTAGGATTACACAAGATCATTAATTAAATTAATTAATGTGTTTAATTCTTTATTTTGACACTTAGGTTAAAAAATAGAAAAGTACAAAAACGTTTATAATTTTCAAGCATGCTAGTTTCTTTTAAGTGAACCTATGTGCACATTTTCTCAAGACCAATGTCTTGTGAATTTTTTGACAAGGAAAAATATGTTTTTAATTAAATGGTTATTTTAACTGAAAGGCAAAAACTAATCCTTGGTTATTCTCTTAAAGGATTTTACCCTTAACATAGAGAATATTTTGGATTTAGATATTTTTGTAAGTTAAAAGGAACAATCATTTTAATTCTTTTTACACGATTTTTTTTTTTTGGTCAAATAAAACTAGAAACAGAAGTCTCGTTTAAGTTTTAGAAGGAAAATTTTGAAATTATTAGGTACTTAACTAGGTAAAATTAATCCATAGGAAAATGTCTCAAAGGATTTTGCCTTGATATAGAGATTTATAGATTTAGATATTTTACAATGGGTTAAGGGATACTTAAGGGAAAAAATTTCAAAACGATATTTTTTTGAAAACCTATGTTGATAGGAATCCATTCAAGCAATATGCCAAAACTAAAGAAGGCGGATGGAAGTACAAGCCACACTTCATGGCACCTTGGAAAAGTCCAAGACATGGGAGCTTACAAAGGAGGATTCAAGCAAAACCAATCAACAAGCCAAGGAACATGAAAATTGTGAAGAGATGGATGACAAAGAGAAGGCCTAAGAAAGATGCATTTGCACAACAATTCGTATGGAGGGTCAAATGAGCACAAAAGGGAGCTGCAAGACAAGAAAAAGTAGGCTGTGTGGAGTCAGGACACACCTAGCGCGGGGTACACTAGTACACTTGATGCCAAGTCATTTTGGGCCATGCCCTATTTTGCTATTTTTTTCTTATTTTATTTTATTTTAGTTTCTAATTCAATTCCCATGAATTTTATTATGTAATATGGATATTTTGGACCTTTTAAAGGTTTGAAAGGCTAAGATTTCATCTCACCTTAGCTAGGTTTAGATGCCTATATATATAGTATTATATGATATTATTATTGAGATCAAAAGACACTCTTGAGAGAGTTCTTTGAGGGTTCTTCCATGAAGTCCAAGACCAATCTTAGGATTCCATTCCTTACCTTTGATTTGTGTTTGTAAACTCTTAAGGATAGATCAAACTAATCTATCAAAATAGAATCTTAGTTTCTTACTAATCTAAGGGTCTAGAGTAGAGGTTATCTTTTGTTGCTTAGTTCATCTACGGATAGATCAAGTGTTCTTGGTATGGATTAGTAGACTTTATTCTCAATTCTAGAGTTCTAAGTCCTTTATTTTGGCTTAGGGTTCTAGTATTTGAATTTGGTATCTTATTTCTTCACAAATTTCATTGTTTTGAATTCTTTAATGGGTCTTGTATTTTACAACAAATCTTGCCACAAAATTCATTGAGAAATCAATGCCAAGATCATATCAAATAGTTTAGTATCAAAGCAAGGAAGCTTTAATCCTCATCAAAGTTTGAAGACATTGAACAAGGCTTCAAAATTGGTCAATCCCGTAACTCAAAATTGTGCTACAAAAAGGTCAAATTTTCTTTAGTTTTCTTGTGTTTTATATGTTAAACTTAAGCGTTGCTGATAGTATAATCATTGGGGATTGCAAATTTCTTGTTGTTTGTTAATTTTGGGGGCTGAACTTGCTTAAGTTTGCTGCTATATCTTTAGTTCCGAAAATTGCCTATAGAGTGTTTGATATTTTGCTTGAGTGAACTTTTCACTTGAAATTGTGGCTACAACTTTTGTGAACACTTTCTATTGTTGACTATCTATCATTTCAAGTATTTTAAAGACATTTCTTGTCCATTTGAGATCATCTTAGTTGCTAAATTCTTGCCCTTGTTGTTGAATGCTATATTCCCTAAACTCCTAGTCTTACATTGAAAATTCATGTTAGGACTTGTCCATTCACCTATTCCCTAGTCAATTTTGTTGAACTTCTTAAATTCATTGAATCTACTTAATTGATATAAACTCCTTGAGGGTCATTGTTGTGTGTTGATCAACTTCCACCTTTAGCCACTTAGTTTGTTGCCCTTAGAGAGTTAGTGGACTTGTCAAAATTTGGACTAATTCTTAAGCAATTCGGGTGACTTTTGTGGGAAGAACTTGTTAAGCACTTGAGTGAAATGAAAAAAGGCAAGAGGGTGAGCTTATTTATATAAAAGCAAAAGACAGCTAAACACAAGAGTGAGTGCAAACACATAAAAGAGTGCTTGGGAGGAAATTAATTCTTCTATCTAAACCTTCTAAGTAAAATTCCAATAAAATATTCTAATATTTTTTTGATATTCGAGCCACCTTTGAAACTCTCAATGCAAAAATGGATAAGATGAGGAGAGATATAACAAAATTGCAAAACCAGCCAAGGCCAAGCCTCAACCGTTGCACAAAGAAGGGGTTATAAGGAAAAAGATAGCCCTAGAATGATAGAGGAAAATAATGCAACACTCCCATTATATGAGCAATGATATTGGGATGAGCATTCCCTAGGAAGTCATCCACATACACTATTGAGGGGAGGTAGGCAAGGGTTGAAAAGAGGAAGAGGTAGAATGCAAGGTAGACATGATGGACAAAATATGAGAGGGCTTAAAAGGGAGTTTGAAAGAATGGAAAATTTGGATGAGGTAGTCCATGAGGAAGATTATGGAGGAAAAAATCGAGAAAAAAGGATTAGAGTAAGAAGGCAAGGTGAAGATGAGGAAGATAAAGAGTTGAGGCACATTAAAATGAAAGTACCCCCATTCCAAGGTAAAAGTTACCCAGAGCTTATTTTGGTTGGGAAAGAAGGATGGAGATTTTATTTGAGTGCCATGAGTATAATGAGTGGACCGAGGTAAAATTGGACATTTTAAGTTTCCTTGGGTATTCTTTAGTGTGTTGGGACCAAGTAGCATCCCAAAGAAGGAGAATAGGAGATCAACCGGTTGCAACTTGAAAATTGTTAAGGAACTTGATGCAAGGGAGATTTGTACCCTTACACCACTATAATGAACTTTACCAAAAGTTGCATGTGCTTAGGTAAGGAAATTAAAGTGTAGAGGATTTTCATAAGGAGTTTGGAGGTGACCTTAATGAGGGCCAACATTGTTGAGGATGTGCGGGCTACAAAAGTAAGGTTTTTGAGTGGGTTAAATAGGAAAATAGCCAATATGGTTGAATTACATTCTTATAAGACTTTAGAGGAATGGTACATATGGTCATTAAAATTAAGGGACAACTAAAAAAAAAAAAAGCCACATTCCAAAAAAACCATCTACACCAATCCTATTCTCAATCACTAACCTAAAAAGATGGAAAAGCAACAAAAACCACCAGGAGAGCCCTACAAGCCTATAGAAGAATGGGCCAAAAAAAAGAAAAAAGGTGTTGAGAGACATCCAAGGACTAGGAACATCAAATGCTTCAAATGCTTTGGCTATAGGCACACCTCATATGAGTGCCCAACCAAGAAATTGATGTTTACCAATACCTAAGAAAAGATAACTAGTAGGGAGGAGGATTATGGAGATGAGAAAAGAAATAAGGGGCATAATGGTGATGATAATTCTGGTGACGAAAGAATTGTTGTGCCACCTCTTTGCTCTTTAGGCGGAGTTGCAACTATGGAAATGGTAACTTGTATTGAATGAGATGTTTATAATGACGAAGTAAAGAGGAGCCTACAAAGAAAAAATATTTTTTACTCCCATTGCCTTATCAACCAAAAGCTATATGTTGCTTTTTTGATAGAAGGAGCTTTACCAATGTTGCGAGTGCTAATCTTGTGAAAGAATTGGGTTTATATGTGATGAAACATCCCAATCCCTATAGATTGCAATGGTTCCATGATAGTGGGAAGTTGAGGATGAACAAACAAGTGTTGTTGACAATTGAAATGGAGAAGTATCAAGATGAATTTGTTTGTGATGTAGTCCCTATACAAGCTAACCACTTAATTTTGTGAAAACCAAGGTAATTTGATAGGAGTGTGTTGCATGACGACAGGAGAAATTCCTACTTGGTTGTTAAGGGAAGCAAGCTATATCCTCTTCTACCCCTACCCCCAAGTAAGGTGAGAGAAATGCAAAGAAATATAAGGGATAATGAGAAAAAGAAAAGCGTAGTAGGAGACCTTCCAAAGGAAAAGAATGAAAGGAAAAATGATGCGGGAAAATAAAGAGTTCAAAAGGAGAACTCAAAATAAGAGGGAGCAAAGGAGAAGAGTGAAAAGGGGAGAGACGATGGAAGTAAAATGAGAGTGGCTCTTTTGTGCAGGAAAAATGACAACAAAGTGAGTGTGGCTACAAAGAAGAAAAATAAAGATAAAGGAAAAAATGAGTTATATGTCAAATTGCATAAACTTATATTTTCATCTTCACAAAAGAATTCTTTTTTAAAATCTTATGTAGGTGCTCATTTGAAGATGAATTCACCTAAAGAAGGGGGAAGTGATAGGAATCTATCCAAACAATATGCCAAAACTAAAGAAGGGGGATGGAACTACAAGCCACACTTCATGGCACCTTGGAAAAATCGAAGACATAGGAGCTTACAAGGAAGGATTTAAGCAAAATCAATTAATAAGCCAAGGAACATGAAGAGTATGAAGAGATAGATGACAAAGAGAAGGCCTAAGAAAGATGCAGTTGCACAACAGTTCGTATGGCAGACCAAACGAGCATAAGAGGGGGTTGAAAATCAAGAAAAAACTGGATGTGTGGAACCAGGACACACCTAGTGTCGTGTACAATAGTACACCTGGTGCCAGGTCCACACGAGAACAAATTGTTTCATTCCAAAACGCACCTGGCGCTATGGACACTAGTACACCTGGTGCTAGGTCACTTCGGGCCATGCCCTATTTTACTAATTTTTCTTGTTTTATTTTATTTTAGTTTCTAATTTAATTCCCACGACTTTTATTATCTAATAGGGATATTTTAGACCTTTAAAGGTTTGAAAGGCTGAGATTTCATCTCACCTTAGCTAGGTTTAGATGCCTATATATATGGCATTATAACATTTCAAATGTAACTTGGATATTATTATTGAGATCAAAAGACACTCTTGAGAGAGTTCTTTAAGGGTTCTTCCACGAAGGCCAAGACTAATCTTAGGATTCTATGCATTTGATTTGTGTCTATAAAATCTTAAGGATAGATTAAACTAATATATCAAAATAGAATCTTAGTTTCTTGCTAATCTAAGAGTCAAGAGTAAAGGTTATCTTTGGTTACCTAGTTCATCTTCTTCCGGTGTTCTTATCTCCATAGTTAGGTTTAGGGTTTCTAGGTATAAATTAGTAGACTTTATTCTCATTTCTAAAGTTCAAGTCCTTTATTTTGGCTTAGGGTCCTAGTATTTGAATTGGGTATCTTGTTTTTTTCACAAATTCCACTGTTTTGAAATTTTAATAGGTCTTGTATTTTAACCTAAATCTAGCCATGAAATTCATTGAGAAATCAACCCCAAGATCATATCACTAGTTTTAAAAGACTAAGTAGGAGACGAGTTCTAATGACCCCACAGCTTCTATCATGGTCCTCATTAGAGATCGTGTATCCCCCGCGTCATCTTGGGAGTGTACCCATATAGGATGGTGATTCTATAAGGATCTAAATCTAATAGATGGACATAATTGATGCCTGAGACAGGTACTATGATCCGCCAGCCCACGTTAGAGGTCATAGTGCGAGGATTCTCTATAAGAAATGAGAAGAAACGACCATCCCCTCGATGGAGTTATCTTCTGGGTCATTACTTAGAAGGATAGTCAATTTGTGGTGGTCAACACACTTAGCTTAGGAAACTATTAATCTTCCTAAGAAGCTATGTTAGTTTTCCTAAAAGTCAAATTGATCATATAAGAAAATAGTGATAAGGTGACTATTATCAAATTTAATATGTGGAAAAAGTACACAAATTATTTATTTTTCAAAAACTAAGAATTTTCCTTTATTTTCGATTTTAAAAAATGATTGGTGGAGGTTCTTTAAGTCCTTTGGCCATTATTCTCTGTGAGAATAAGTTAATGGGACCAAACTATATTGAATGGAAAAGGAACTTAGATATAATACTCACTGTAGAGAAGTATAAGTATGTTCTATATGAAACCTACCCTATTATCGAGAAAGGTTCCACCGAAGAGGAGCGAAAGGCGAAAAAATAATGGAAGAAGGCTGATGAGATGGCTCATTGCTACATGTTAGCCTCCATATTTAATATGCTTTAGTCCAAACATATGCACATGGCCACTGCTATTATATTAGTACTTCATTGGCCGCAATGTTTGCTGATAAGAGCCAGCTCGCAAGGTAGGAGGCTTTTAGAATGATCATCAATACCAAGATGGCTCAGAGAGCACTAGTCAGGGAGCATATGCTTACTATGATTACTACTTTTGATGAGGTAAAAGTTTTGGGGCTATGATTGACCCTGAGAGCCAAGTCAATATGGTTCTCAAATCTCTACCAAGCTCCTTTACTCAGTTAGGTTAAATTACAACATGAACAAGTTAAATATGAGTTTAAAGAATTAATAAAAGAGCTCCAGGTGGTAGAGAAGGTCATGAAGCCACAGTCAAAGACTATGATAGTTAAGGCTTCTTCTTCAAGAACTAGGCCCAAGCCTAAAAAGTTTAAGAAGAAGAAGGGTAACGTAGCGGCCCAGCCCATGTCCTAGCCCAAAGATAAACCTAAGGGTAAGTGTTTCAAATGTGGAAAGAAGGGACACAGAAAAAATGAGTGCCCAGATCTTCAGGCCAAAAAAATCCCCATAGGCAATGTTTACTATCTAAAGTCTGTATCTATGGTTGGATAAACTTCCAGTTAGAATTTTAATTCTCAATGCACTGATCATATACGTAACTCCTTATACAGGTTTTGAAAGATAAAAAGACTTCAAAAGGGCAAACATAGATTACGTATGGAAAGTAAAGCATAAGTATGGGCCCAAGTAGTGGGAGAGCTGGAACTTCTTTTTGATTGTAATAAAGTTGTAATTTTAAAGGATATTTTATATATAATAGGTTTTAGATAGAATTTGATTTCGGTTGAAAAACTAATAAATCATAGTTATTTTGTTTCTTTCTATTTTAGTATTACTATCAGTAGGAATAGAGAAGTTTTATGTACTGGGTACATGTACGGAAATTTGTTCTTTAGAGACCCTATAAATAATCAAATAAACAACACTCAAAGTGAAAATATTAATAAGAAGAGAAAGACTAATGTTAATGATTCATATCTTTGGCATAGAAGGTTGGGTCACATTTAACTCAACTAGGATTCAAAGGTTAATCCCTGATGGGCTTTCGGGCTCATTCAGATTGAAAAATTGGCCTCAGTGTGAATCCTACCTAATATGAAAAATTACCAAAATGTCTTTTACCTAAAAAACAGATAGAGCCAAGGAGATATTAAGTTTTGTTCACAATGATGCATTTGGTCCTTTGTCTACGCCAGCAAGAGGAGGGTTACTTCATCACCTTCATAGATGATTGTACAAGGTATGTTATTTTTACCTAATGAGGCACAAGTCTGACTCATTTGTCAAATTCAAAGAGTTTAAGGCTGAAGTGGAGCATCGAATAGGAAAACTAATAAAAACCTTATGATCAGATCATGGTGGAGAAACCTTCTCAATGAGTTGAAGGACTACATGGTACATGATGGGATAGTATCCTAGCCCTCTGCGCTAAGGACATCCTAGTAGAATGGAGTAGTTGAGAGAAAGAATAGGACATTGATGAAAATTGACTGAACTATGATATCTGATGCAACTCTTCCATTTTTCTTTTAGGGATATGCCTTGGAAGTAGCTGCATACATTTTGAACTTAGTGCCTTCCAAATCAGTGCCTGAGATGCCTTATGGGATGTCGACTGGGTATAAGCCAAGTCTGAATCATCTCAGGATATGGAGGCGGTCTAACATATGTATTGATCAAGAGAGACAAGCTAAAACCAATGTCAGAATTATGCTACTTTACTGAAAAAGAACTAAGGGTGGTTACTTTTATCATACGAATGAGCATAAAGTACTGGTAATTACTAATGCTAGATACTAAAAAGATGATAAAAGTACATCCACAAATGGTTTAACTAGGTTGGAACTCCAAGAGAAGATTTCTTCTAATTTAACTTCTTCTAACCTGATTATTGAACAAGAAGAAGCATAGCCTCAAGATCCTTTACAAAGGGAGCTTCGTCATAATGGGAGAGAATCTAGGGTTCTAGAGAAATGAATTGGAAAGGATTTTGACCTAATCTCTTACCATCAGGAATAGGATCTCACTAGATATAAGGAGGTTATTGCCGATGCAAATGCAAACCTATAGTATAAAGCAATAAAAGCCGAGATTGAGCCTATACACTTCAATTTGGTTTGGGATCTTGTAGCTTCACCTAAATGGATAAAACACATTAGCTGTAAGTCGGTATATAGGAGGAAGAGAAATATAGATAGAAAGGGGAAAACCTTCAAGCTAGGCTTGTGGCGAAAGAGTTTTCTTAGAAAAAATGAATCGATTATGAGGAAACTTTTTCTCCTATAGCCATGCTTAAATTAATCCGTATCCTTCTTACCATTGCATGTCATTATGACTACGAGATATGACAAATAGATGTAAAGACGACCTTTCTTAATGGCCATCTTAGCGAAGACATCTATATGTCCCAACTAGAGGGATTTATTGCTGAAGGCTAGGAATTATGATTTGTAAGCTTAAGAAGTCTATTTATGGACTTAAGTAGGAGTCGAGAGCATGAAATATTTATGGTTTCACTCAAAACGAGGATGAACTATGTGTGTACAGGAAACTGGATGGCATAAATGTGGTTTTTCTTGGCTTATATATGGATTGTATTCTACTCATTAGGAATGATGCAGGGACATTGTCATCTACTAAGGTTTAGCTATCAAGTTAATTCAATATAAAGGACTTAGGAGAAGCCAATTATATCCTCAAGATTAAGCCTCTTAGAAATTGGAAGCATAGAATCTTTGGTATATCCCAAGCCACATACATTGATAAGATGCTAGCTAGATTTAGCATGGACTTAGGCAATGGAACTTTAATCCCTTGCAGACATGGGTCATTTTTTTCTTTAACAGACTTTCCTAAGTCTCAAAAAGAAAAAGACAGGATGAGTAGGATTCCTTACGCATCAGCTGTGAGAAGTCTCATGCTATGCTGTGTACTATGCCAAATATCTGCTTTGCTGTATGCTTAGTCAGTAGATATCAGTGAAAGCCTAGGGTAGTTCATTGGCAAGTTGTAAAGTATATTCTCAAGTACCTCAAAGGAACGAGAGATTATATGCTGGCTTATAGGGCTGATAAGCTTGCTTGGTTCCTACAAGATAAACAGACTCGACTTCCACGCAGATAAGGATGAGAGAAAATCCACTAGTGGATTTGTCTTCACATTATCTGGAAGAGAGCTTTTTCATGGAAGATTATTAAGTAGTCCTATATTGCTAACTCAACCATAGAAGCTGAGTATATAGTAGCTTTAGAGGCATCCAATGAAGCAGTCTAGGTTTGGAAGATCCTCATTGAACTTACAGTCATGACACAGATGGACAAGCCAACTGTTTTATATTGCAAAAACACAGGCGTAGTCTAGCAATCCAAAGAACCCAAGAACCATAAGTAGAGGAAGTATATAGAGAGGAAGTACCACTCGATTGGGGAATTTATTCAGAAATGGGAAGTTATGGTGGAATAGATTGTCTCGGAGAATAATCTAGCTGATCCATTCTACAAGCCTTTAGCTAAGAGAGTCTTTAGAAGACACTTAAACACCATAGGAGTGGGCACCTATGGACTTATATAGTTTTAGAGTGCAAGTAGGAGATTATTAGATAGTATGCCCACTAAGACTGTATTTCTAATGTAATTTCAATTAAACTAATAAAAGTTATATTCTCATTAATAGATTGTGTATTCGCATTTTATTTTGGGCACGATTTTGCTCGAAAAGAGCCATTGTGTTTAAGTAAGTGATCTATCTGAATTGAGGTCTTTCACAATAAACTATGGATCATGGATTTACTTTACATATAAACTATTGTTCTTAACCAAATTATAAGCATGAGAATCTCATCATGATAAGGTTATTATGTTGTTCATTCCAAATGGGGAATGGCTTACCTTAAGCCAGTGAGTAATCATCTCACTTCATAACATAAGTGTATTTCAAAAATATAGAACTAGACCTGTAGTAGTGGTTTTCAAAAGTACTATATTGATAAAAGCCTAGACTACTACAGCTACAACGTAGACTTATACCATACAACTTGAGTACAAGTTGGTAGTCTAGCAAAGCTAGAAGCGTATACTTTGGTATACCATAGTTGAGGTTCTATCATAGAACCAATATACTTGTATGTTGGGTATATGTAACTAGTTAGTCAAGATAGACTTATACAAGATAGGTTCTACGCTATATCGCCCCATGCGACTGTTCGAATAATCTAAATATTTAGGGCCCTGGGGAACATCAATTGGATGTTTTCTTTAGGGTAGCTCCCTTGGAAAGAGAAAATATTCCAGAAAGTCATGGATTATTGGACTAGAGGCCTAAAGATGGTAGATGTCATTTAGAGAAGTATTAGTACACTCTTCCTCTCTAAATATACGACGATGTGTAGAGGAGTTTTTAGTTATTACACTTGTAGGTAAGAGACATTGCTAGTGCAGCATTGTTCTTGGGATCAATATTTAATTATGATGATATTAAAAAATATTTAAAATGTAAAATATAGCTATTTCTATAGCAAGGGTTTTTTTGGTGTTTTTAGTAACCAATGGGATGTGTCTTTTAATCTCGGAATAGCCCATAAGTCCTTATAGATTTGAGTAGAGAAAATTATCTTAAATAAAATGGATTTTATTTTATTCAGAGAGCCTAGTTTTATTTATTAGGCTAAAATAAAATAAACTGTCCAAAGAGAGAATTAATTAATTAGTTTAGTAGGTTAATTAGTTATTCAAGGTTTGAGCCCGGATTGAATAATTAAAATTAACCTTGGCCTAAACTAATATAGTCTACAATATTGGATTGGTTTATTTGTGTGTTATAATTAATTATTGGGGTATTTATTTAGTCCTAGTTAATATAATTAATTTGGCCCAATACCTTAGACAAATGGTCTAGTAGGCTGGGCCCAATTATGATTGGCATGAACTCTAGAATGCTATCGGGGTTTAGTAATGGTGAACGGCATGTGATTCACAAACTATAGGCAAAACGCAAATTTTCCCCTTGCTATTCCCGATTCTCAATGATTTTTCTCTGTGTATTAATCCTTATTTTTTTATACTAAAACAGGGAATCGTTCATCTTAATGTTGCTTTTTAGCAGAGAGTTAAGAGACTTTAAAAGGCCTATTTTTCTTCTTTTTTGGTTTTCACCGAGCCATCAGGCAGAGGAATATTTTGAAAGCCCAAAAGTGTAGCGTTCATGCGATGCAGTCATAGATTGGTTGGACAAGAACCAGAATCATCGACAAGTGAACCAATGTCAATTCTATCAGTTGTGCCTAAGCCATCGATCAAATATAAACGTAGAGGTATATAAACTCTTCCACTTGTGCATGCATTTTTTCTGCTTCCATGTTTTGTTTGGTGCATGTTGCCTTCAATTTGAATTCTCTTGAGTTTTGAAATATAGACTTTTGGTAAAAAGGGAATTAATGTCAGTCAAGGGGGTAGGCAAGCTAAGAAAATGTTTTGGAGTTAAAAGAAATGCTAGCCACTAATAAAATTTAGCAATCAACTAAATTCAATTTACTTCTAAGGCCTAATCTTAATATTAAACACATGAGCCTCAATCTCAAAATTAAAATCAACTACATGATCACCTAATTTCAAATAATGAAAATTTATCATAGGGAGGACTAAAAGCTCAAATATAGGTCACACACACACACACACACACACACACACACACACACACACACACACACACACACACTACACACACACACACACACACATATTACCATTAAATGCTATGCAAGTACATGATATTTTCTTATCTATAGATGTGATTTAAGGTGAGGTCTTACATATGTGTGTGTGTGTGTGTGTGTGTGTGTGTGTGCACGTGTATTTATGTAAGTGCATGAGTATTTTAAACATAGATATTCATATGTATGTACATGATACATATTTGTACATTTATGAGTATGATCTTAATGTGCATATATAAATTAATGTATCCTAAACTTTTCATTTAATAAATAACATATCTTTGAATTGAAATTCTATTGTGATACTTATTTCATGAATTTTAATAGATACCAATAATAAATATTTATTAATAAAAAGCTCTGAATTATAAGGGAAAATTGTGAAAAATGCTACCAAACTATTTATATTTTACGATTTATATCTTTTATCTTTTTTTTACCCTTTTTTATATCTTCAATCCATTTTATGTACTTTAAAGTATCTTCCACTACCTTGAACAAGGATTTCTAGTAGAGATAAAATTTCCTCCATTTTTAATAGGGCTAAAAATGTCATAACCATTGCATTTTTCCTCCAATATATCATAATAACTACCCGTTTCCCTCCATCTAACGAATTCACCCCCAAACTAATAACAAAACATAATTTTCCTATGCTACCCTTTAATCAAATCTGAAGTTCATAGAAGGAAGGAATTGGTTTGTTCTTCATTTTCCTCCACCTTCATTGTCTGAAATCAGGATTTTCAAGCTTTAATCTCGTTATTTCATTTTGGGCATGTTAGCATGGTATCGTCTCCATCCAACTCCTCTGTCGATTGATAAAGCCATGCCTGTAAAACCCCTAATAAGGACAACAGCTGAAGCATATCAACACCAGGTGTCGCCCTATCTAGTTTTTTGAACAAAGGGTCTTTATAACAAACAAAAAAAAAAAACAGAGTAAATACATATATAAGGTTAAGACTCAACAATATCCCACACTGATAGCCACACAGATACATACATCAGAGAATTTTACACATACTATCTCTATTTATAACAGAATACAGTACATGATAAAAAGGAAAGTTTTCTAGACCTAAACTGCCGATTCTGTGGTATCGTCCTTCTATCTGTAGGTTAATTCAGTTTAAGATCCTTTAAAAGGTAAGATAAAAGACACGTGTGAGTGACGAATCATCCAGTGAGTCCCGTGTGTGCTAGTGCTTTATGAAAGAATAGGGTACATAAAACTTTTGTGGAATAGCATATCATTTGTTCACTAAAAACCATTCCAAAACTCTCTAAAGAAGAGTTTATCTAGAACTTAATTATTTTTGGAAAATTGTATATTACATTCAAAATATTGCCCCCAATTTTCAAATCATAGGCACTTCTCCAAAAGAAGGTCGACCTGTATACAAAACTCACAAGGCTTCACTTTGGCATCATGATCTTACTATGCTAAGGACTTTGCTTTATAGCACTCAACCGTTCATTGCTGAATAAGTACACCAACTTGCATTGAGTCATCATACTAAGGCCGCAGCCTTTAGTACTCGATACGTGCGTTGTTGGAAAATCTTCTACTTGCTACTGTAAGCCAAAGGTCCCAATCTTGACGTCAACACACCATCGAGGTAGCAAAGGGTTAGAGCAATACCTGGAGTCCAGCACAACCCATGAACAACCCAAATCATAAAGTGCACACAAGGCCCGGCAATTGCCAGGCTCTAGACGGCTAGCCAGTATAACTCATCTCAATGTCCTGTCGCGCTGTTTAGAGTAAGATAATCCCCAAAACTGATTGGGTTACTTAGGGTAGTCTATCCCTAACATGAGCTAGTATAAATATCAAAGTCCTTGCTGGGTACTCAACATTAACAATACCAACCCCATCTGACTGATTAGGCTAGAGCGTCATATGATCCCGTAGAATTTTCAAATCATAACATTTTAGGGGCAAAATAACATTTTCTAGAATTTGATCCCACTGACTCGCAAGTCAAATCATCATTCACATAGACTTTGCAGAGCCAATCAATTCATTCCATGGCATATCTGGCCAATAAAATAATTCCAGGGATCAAAAGATCGTTTTCCAAAAGTCGATCTCATCACGAGAGATCATTTTCCAAAATCTTGTTGAAATAGGATAAAGAGTTCTGTTCACACATCCAAACATGTTTCCAATAGTACTCGAGTCTCTCGTACTCTATCAGAAAGTCATTTCCAAGGGTATTCAAGTCATTTTACCCATATCTGATTCCAAAAGATTTTTTGAGGGCATTCGAGTCATTTTACCCTTACCCAATTTGAAAAGTATTCATGAAAGTTCCAATAAGGGTATTTTGATCAATTACCATATACACGATTCGTAAAGTTCTCATAAACATTCCAATAAGGACATTTAGATTATTTTCCAAATACCCAATTTTAAAAGGAACTCATTTTAAGAAATCCAGAATTGTAATCTTAAAAGAGGATTAAATTCAAAGTTTCCAAATACATTTTCATAAAATGTTCCAATAAGGGCATTCCAGCCAATTTAAGAATACCCGATTTCAAAATTTATCATTTTCTGAAAATCTCAAATATTTAATCCAAAAAGGACTAAATTCACAAAATTCACGCTTTAATCATCCATTAAGGTTTCCAAGCTAATGATGAAGTTCATGCAAGTCCAAAATGGCATAAAATAAGTATTTCTTAGATAAACCTTAAACATATTCATGGATTTCAAAAACGGTATAAAAAATAGCATTTCATGAAAAATTAAAGTACACTAGCTTTCAAAAGGTTTTAGAAATCTAAGGGACTCATCTCGTGTCCTAAGCAACTCTTTTCGTTCACGGCTGTTTAACCTCCTTTTCTACCGTTTTCGACTTTCCGTTGTCCGTTTATCGCTAAACCAACACCAAATATCGTTTTCGGGTCGATTCATGTTCGGCCAAAGAAATAGTCGACGGTTGGCTCATGTCCAGCTAACGTGCCCGACGTTTAGCAAACGTCCAACCGACAGTTAGCCAACGGGGGCCGATGGTTACAAAAAACGTTCAACCGTCGTTCATGTCGTTTTTTCATTGTTTGCTCGATTCTATTATTTTCCTTGTTTCCACATCCATTCTCCCATCAAATGCATGGGATTTGCTTCATATTTCCCCATTTAATTTCATCCAAAATCACACAATTAACCTTCCTTAAATTCGTCCATGTTCCAAGCAAAATTCTGAAATTTTGCTACTTTGACACATTATTTTATTTTGGACATAAATTTAAATCCACAACTCCGATTTGGCTCTATGATATACCAAAACAACCGAAAGACTCTTAAATTAAATTCTACATTAGCCCTTTTCCAGAATTCTAGTTTCCAAGGTACGGTGCTGAGTAAAAACTGCCCCCGTAGTTATACCTAACTTTTACTATTCATGCTTTCCTTGTCCGACTTTAATCTTTAACAACTTAGAACCATTTATTCATTCAATTCACCTTCAAATCATCTTTAATTCTGAATTTCAATATTTTCATTAGCTCACAAAAGGCACACTTATTCAACACAAATTCCTCTCTTCTAATCTAAAGCTAGCTTGAACCATTTTTCCAATCAAGTAAAATCAAATTTTACTCTACTTTGATCATCACCTCTTCAACCAAAAATAAGCCTTCAAGCTACCATAATTGTTCAGTTCTTCCTCACACAAAACATTATTCAAATACCCTTAGGCAGCTGACACTTATTGATGAGACACCACTTCATCATGGTGGACAAGGACCGATGACTAGAGCGAGGACCAAGAAGCTTCAAGATGATTTTTAATTGATCATCAAACAATGCTTGAGGATGAAGGAGGATTGGAGGGTTGAGGAAGGCAGTCAAGAGTTCGTGTTGATGGCCATCCACGAAGGACCCCAACAAGAACTTAAGCCGTTAGCAAAAGGGGATGAAATTTGACAAGGGAGGCTTCCAGAGGACAATCAGTGCCAGCTCCATGTAGCCAAACCGGCGCCGATTCCATTCTGTCCAAAACCAACACTCAAGCAAACGAGAACCGGTCAAAGACAGAACCAAACCGGCGCCGGCTTGATGTCCCAAACCGACGCCGGCTTTCCCCTGGGCCACCGCCGATTGCTCCGCGTTTTAATGATTTTCTCCGCCTTTCTTCACTTTTAAGTGTTTGTAAAGACTTATTTTGACCCTAAACTATAATTAAACCTCAGGGGTTACTTAGTTAGGGTTAGGATAGTATAAATAGCACCTTTGTTTATTTGACAAGACAACACACTTCACTTTAATTCAAATTTGAGAGAGAATCTTGAGAGGCCCTAACCTTCTTGTTCATCTTATTCAAGACCAAGCTTAAGGGTTAGTCCTCATTTTGTAAGAGTCTCTAAATCTTTTGGATAATCCAATGTTGTCTTGTTTGAATGGGTCTTAGTTACATTGTTCTTCTAAGATTTGTTTGAAATTTAATATTTGGGTGCCTATCTTCTTTATTCTATTTGTTCTTGCTTGCCTTTGTTGCTTCAAGGATATTAGAGTGAGAATATAGTAGAACTTTCTACTCATCTTGAGGGTCTTTGAGGCTTTGTTCTTCAAGGGTTTGAAATAGTGTAGGTAGTTAGGTTACTTTATCCTTTGTCACCAGAAGAAATCTCTATTTTGGGTTCCATTTGCTTGACTAAACACACAGCCAACAAAAACACCCACAACACCAAGAAAAGCCACACAAGAAATCGTATCAAAGAGTTTGGTATCAAAGCAAGGAAAAGCTTGATTCCCATCAAAGCTTGAAAACAAGAAAAAGGAGCCCTACAAAGTGAAGAAAAGAGAAAAACAGAAAATCCCGTAACTCAGAAAATTGCTCCAAAAAGGTCTTGAAATTTTTGTTGTATCTTGATATTTCTGTTGGGAAATTGCTCCTTGATGTTATTATAATCCTTGGGAACAAATTTATCTTATGATTGTGTTTAAATTTGTCTTGAATATGGGTGAAAATTCTGGTTGCTCTTGAGTGACGAGGTTGCAGCCAAGGTGTTTGATAAATGTTCCATGAGAGTGTTTTTGGCTATAGTTGGGAACTTTGATTCTTGATTTTTATTCCTTGGGATTTTGTGGCTTAGTATATCACTAAATTATTGAATTCTTTGTCCATTGAACTCAAATTTTCTATTGCATCTTTGTGATCATCTTGTTCTTCATCATCCTAGTTCTAGTTGTTCTTGTTTTCTTTGTTCTTGATAATTCTTGTTTGTTTCTTGCCTAGAAGTGTTGTTTTGCATCTAGTGCTTGCTCTTGAGTTGATTGAGTCCATTTTTCTTGAAATTCTTGGCTTAAAACTTGATTGCTTGGAGATGCCCAACAAGTGTTTGTTGAAATTTCCCTAAGACCCACTATTTGGAAACTCCTTTCATTTGTGTGATTCACTTAGCTGGACTAACTCTTCAGCTATTGGGGAGAATTGGGATTGAACAAGAAGGCTTGAGTGTTGAGAAAAAGGCTAGAGGGAGAGCCTATTATAAAAAATAATAATAAAAAAAAGCCTAAGAGAGTAAACACGAGGGTGGAGTGATCAACCTTGAGAGCCAACACGCAAGGAAGTGCAGTGAGGATCGATTTTTCTTTCTAATCTCTTGTTTTGCAGGTATAGACAAGTAAATACTCTACTACCATGGCCCATGAACAAGAGATCACTAGGCCTAACGCAAGTGGACCTAGTAGACCTCAAGAAGAACTAATTGATGCTAGGGGATTGCGTGAGGACTTGCAAGCCATGAGGAGGACTATGCAAAGTGAATTTCAAAATCTGACAAGGGAGTTGATAAACCATCTTGGCCAATCTTCTACCGTTGCACAAAGGAGGGGCCAAGAATAATTTGAAGCACCTAGCCCTAGAATGAGGAATGGTGATGCCCACACTCCTCCATTACATGCCCAATAAGGGAGAGAATGGGATGAACATTCAATTTGGGGATTCCAACAAGCTCCTATAAGAGAGGGAGTTCATAGAATGAGAGGAGGACGAAGTAGAGGATAAAGAAGGAATGGGAGAAACAATCTAAGGGGGCTAGAAAGAGAATTTGAGAGAGTCGATGAGTGGTATGAAGGAGAACATGTTAAGACCTTTGGGGAACAACCTAGAGGATGGGGTAATAGAGGAGGAAGGAGAGAAGGAAATGATGTGGAAAGGGAGTTGAGCCATATTAAATTGAAAGTGTCCACATTCTATGGCAAGAGTGACCCCGAAGCTTATTTTGAGTGGGAAAGCAAGATGGAGATATTCCTAGAAAGCCATACTTATAGTGAGAGGTCAAAAGTGACGTTAGCTATTTTGGGTTTCTCGGAGTATACTTTGGTATGGTGGGAGCATGTTAGTGCTCAAAGGAGGAAAATGGGAGTGGAAACTGTGGCAAGTTGGAATTTATTGAAAGATATGATGAGGGCAAGGTTTATACTACACCATTACTATAATGATCTCTACCAAAGGCTCCAATCACTCAAGCAAGGGAACAAAAGTATGGAAGATTATCATAAGGAGATGGAAGTCATGTTGATGAGCACTCAAATCCATGAAGATCCTAGAGCAACAAGAGCAAGGTTTTTGGGAAGATTAAATAGGGAGATTGCCAATTTGGTGGAATTGCACCCCTATGATCGATTGAAGGATATGGTACATGCTGCTATGAAGATTGAAAGGTAATTAAAGAGAAAGGAATTTACTAGACCAATACTTCCAAACCCCAACACAACTAGCAAGGTTCCAACTAAGAAGGATGAAGCCCCCAAGCTATTTTAAATGGACTTCAACAAACCTAGGGAAGCTTGGAAACCTAGGGAAGAATGGAAGCCTAGGGAAGGATGGAACAAGGATAAGGGGAAAGCCATGGAAAGGCCACAAAGGAATAGAGATATCAAATGCTTTAAGTGCCTTAGATATGGACACACTTCCTATGAGTGTCCAAGCAAGAGAGCAATGTATACTGATCCCTATTATGAGGTCTTTACCGACGAAGAGGAAGAGGAAGAAAGATACCAAGGAGACTAAGAGGGAAATGGAGATAAGGAGAGTGATGAGGGGGAAGTTGTTGGACAAGAGTACTCTTTGGTGGGAATCACTAGAAGGTCTTTGAGTTCACAAGCCATTGAGGATCAAGACCACCAACAAAGAGAGAACATTTTCTACACTAGGTGTTTAGTCAACAAGACCCCTTGTAGTGTCATTGTGGATAGTGGGAGCTGCACTAACATGATTAGTGCAGATTTGGTTGAAGAATTGGACATGATTTAGATTAGACATCCCAAGCCCTACAAACTACAATGGTTGAATGATAGTGGGGAAATGAGAGTAAACAAGCAAGTATTGGTGTCTTTTAAAATTGGGAAGTATAAGGATGAAGTGCTTTATGATGTAGTACCCATGCAAGCGGGTCACTTACTACTAGGGAGGCCTTGGCAATATGATAGGCATATAAAACATTATGGGAGGAAGAATACTTATTCCCTACTCAAAAAGGGAACTAAGTTCACCCTCACCCCCATGGCCCGTAGTGAGGTGAGCAAAGACCAAAGAATCATGAAGGAAAAAGAGAAGAAGAAGGGAGCGCAAGAAGTTAAGCAAAAGCAAGAAATTGAGAGGAGAGAAAAAGAGAGGCAAGAAAAAGAATTGAGGGAGAGAATGAACAAACAAATGCCATTGACAATTAAGGATAGGAGTGAGCAAGAACAATGGAGGGGAGGTAAAAAGAGAGTGAATTTCTTTGCAAAGGAGAGTGAGGTCATAGAGGCTATAGAAGCTATGGAATCGGTTATTCTTCTTTTATGCAAAGGTTCTTATGTTTCTACTAACGATTCCACATTGTCTTTGCCTCATGAAATTACAGCTATCCTTCAAGAGTTTGAAGACGTTTTCCTAAATGAGGTGCCCGGAGGACTACCACCATTGAGAGGAATTGAGCATCAAATCGACTTTCTGTCCGGAGCCGTTATCCCCAACCGACCGGCATATAGAAGCAATCTGAAAGAATCCAAGGAATTGCAAAAGTAAGTGGAGGCATTGCTTGAGAAGGGACATGTAAGAGAGAGCCTAAGCCTCTATGCGGTTCTGGTTCTCTTGGTGCCCAAAAAGGATGGGACATGGCGTTTGTGTGTGGATTGTCGCATTATCAACAACATAACGGTAAAATACCACTATCCCATTCCTAGGCTAGATGACTTGCTTGATGAGCTATTTGGTGCATGCATTTTATCAAAAATTGATTTGAAATCCGGTTATCACCAAATTAGAATAAGGGAAGAGGATGAATGGAAAACTGCTTTTAAAACTAAACAAGGGTTGTATGAATGGCTTGTCAAGCCTTTCGGGTTGTCCAATGCTCCTAGTACTTTTATGCGATTAATGCACCATGTTTTGAGGGAATTCATTGGGAAATTTGTTGTTGTGTACTTTGATGATATATAATTTACAGCAAATCATATGTGGACCATTTAAATCATGTTCAAAGTGTGCTTATTGCCCTCCGAAGGGAGAGATTGTATGCTAATGATACATCCTATATTGCAGATTTATTCTTTAAGGAAGTGGTGAGAATGCACGGGATTCCAAGGACTATTGTCTCGGATAGGGATACAAAATTCCTTAGCCACTTTTGGAGAGTTTTATGGAACAAACTTGGAACTAACCTTTTGTTTTCCACAGCTTGTCATCCCCAAACGGACGGACAAACCGAGGTGGTTAATTGCACACTCACCCAACTCTTGCGGGCTATAATCAAGAACAACTTGAAGAATTGGGAGGAGTGCTTACCTCACATTGAGTTTGCATACAATAGGGCTATTGACTCTACCACTTCTTATTCTCCTTTTGAAATTGTATATGGTTTTAATTCTCTAACTCCTTTAGATTTGGTTCTTTTGCCTATAGGTGAACGGTTGAACCTTGATGGAGCTAAGAATGCAGAAATGCTGAAGGCACTCCATGAGAAGGTGAAGGAAACCATTGCAAAATGCAACGAAGATATTGCCCATAAGCGCAATCAAGGAAGGAAAAATGTGTCTTTTGAGCCTGGCGATTGGGTATGGGTGCACCTTCGCAAGGAGAGATTCCCCACGCAACGCCGAAGCAAACTTGATCCAAGGGGGGATGTACTATTTCAAGTTCTTGCCAAAGTTGAAGATAATACTTACAAGATAGATCTACCGAGTGAGTATCATGTTAGTGCCACCTTTAATGTTAGTGACCTCTCTCATTTTGATGTAGATGATGGCAATGACTCGAAGACGAATCCTTTTCAAGGAGGGGGAGATAACGAGACTCTACTTCATCATGGTGGATAAGGACCAATTGTTAGGATTCGTGGACTCCTAAACACGAAAAACATCCACGAATCCCTTCCGAGGATCCAAGTAAACGATTAAGAAGATAGTAGGTTTGCAGAATTACCTCTGGTTGGTGAAATCGATATCCTTCAATTCCAATGGTGCTGCTGCACGTGCAACCCGAATGATCACCAGACGCTGCAGTGCATGAACGTCCTCTATCGAATACACACCGCGAACTCACTCGTCACCCGGGGAGTGCTAGCGCCTAGGGTTTGAAAGGGGTTTTTTTTTCTGGTAGAGAATGGCACGAATGTTCTCAATAGAATTAGACTCTTGAAAGGATGGCTAGGGTTTTCTTAAAAAACCCCCGAACCTCTTAGAGTCTAACCCTAATAATATCTTATCATATTTTAATTTCAATTCAAATTAAATTAAAACTAATATGATAAGATTCTGCTATTATCTCGATTATTTAAACAATTAATTTACCGAGTCAGATTCTTATAATCTGAACATTATCCAGATACATCGAATGTGGATATATTTCCAAATTCATTGTATTTGGTAAATTTTCTAAGTTTGATTAACTTAGACATATTTCCAAATTCATCAAATCTTGTTACCAGAAAAATAACCTAACAAGTTCGCTTATTGTGTGACCCTATAGGTTCATTTAACACTGGCAGTGTGCCCAAATCATATTTAAATGGCGCACAAGTTATAAGCGGTTTCTAGCAAAACATTATAACTATCCAGGTTAAATAAAGATCGATGATCTCTTTGAACTAAACTACAATTTTATATTTAGTCCTTTTGTCACACGATATCTAGATTAAGCATAAGGCACGGAGCATGTTATCCTTATTAAGCTTAATCAATTATTTCTTGATTTCATTGTAGACTGTTCAAACAAATGATATCAATATCTTAGATTGATATATTTAAGCACGGCCATACATTTTAATAGTCTAACTTATCAAGGGGCCCATTGATATCTCTCCCATAATTGAGAGGGATAAATTCCTTCACTATCATTTATATTCCTCTCATTGATTTATTCTATATCCAACAATAGTCTAATTTATTATCTGATTAAAGACAACTTTAGAAAACCTCAAAATAAAGAATTTATCTAGGAAACTATGATAAATTTAGGTCGAAGGACTTTTAATATCATTATGGCTAGGAAGTACTTATGACATGTTCCATGAAGTACTCTCAAAGTGGGTCATGTCCAATACAATGTTCTCTAACATTTATTTATGTTTTGACTCGATATCACAAATATCCATGACCAGTAAAACATAGCCATCAAGTCATAACTATTCTAATATTAATTTATTATTGTTCCAATAATAATAATCGATCAGGAATAGTTTTGGAATAGTCATTGTATTCATTGTAGGGTTTTACTATCAAGTCACGTACTTGATGACCACAAAATAAAATGCACTATTCATGGAAAGAAAAACCTCATATAATTATATAAAACATAACGACAATAGTATAAGTACAAATTGACTCTAGGGCATATCCCTAACACCGATGACTAGAGCGAAGACTAAGAAGCTTCCAGATGGTTTTCAATTGATCATCAAACAATGCTTGACGATGAAGGAGGATTAGAGGGTTGAGGAAGCAAGCCAAGAGTTCGTGTTGATGGCCATCTGCAAAGGACCCCAACAAGAACTTAAGCCGTCAGCAAAAGGGGATGAAATTTGACAAGGGAGGCTTCTAGAGGACAACCGGTGCCAGCTCCATGCAGCCAAACCAACGCTGGTTCCATTCTGTCCAAAACTAACACTCAAGCAAATGAGAACCGGCCGAAGACAGAACCAAACAGGCGCCAGCTTGATGTCCCAAACCGGCGCCGGCTTTCCCCTGGGCCACTGCCGATTGCTCCACGTTTTAATGCTTTTCTCTGCCTTTCTTCACCTTTAAGTGTTTGTAAAGACTTATTTTGATCCTAAACTGTAATTAAACCTCAGGGATTACTTAGTTAGGGTTAGAATAGTATAAATAGCACCTTTGTTTATTTGATTAGACAACACACTTCACTTTAATTCAAATTTGAGGGAGAATCTTGAGAGGCTCTGGCCTCCTTGTTCATCTTGTTCAAGACCAAACTTAAAGGTTAGTCCTCCTTTTGTAAGAGTCTTTAAATCTTTTGGATAATCCAATGTTGTCTTCTTTGAATGGGTCTTAGTTGTGTTGTTCTTCTAAGGTTTGTTTGAAATTCAATATTTGGGTGCCTATCTTCTCTATTCTCTTTGTTCTTACTTGCCTTTGTTGCTTCAAGGATATTAGGGTGAGCATATAATAGAACTTTCTACTCATCATAAGGTTCTTTGAGGCTTTGTTCTTCAAGAGTTTGAAAGAGTGTAGGTAGTTAGGTTACTTTATCCTTTGTCACAAGAAGAAATCTCTGTTTTGGGTTCCATTTGCTTGACTGAACACACAGCCACCAAAAACACCCACACCACCAAGAAAAGCCACACAATAAGTCATATCACTTATACAAGCATATATAAATTTATACACAAAAGTTCACAAACCCTAGATTTGATCCGAAATCAATAAATGAAAGTCATGTTTTTATGTTAAATTCACGTCATCATAATCATCATTCACATAACAACAACTTTAATTCAAGCAAGGTAGGGTTTTACCTTGTATTTGAGGTTATTTGGTGTGATTTTGCTCCAAGAACATACACACTTCTTTCTTTCTCTCTCTTTTTTCTTTTTATCTTGGTTTTTGTCAACCTTTCCTTTCTTATTTTCTCTTGTTTTACTTTCTCCAAGGCTGGACGAAAAAATGGCTGTAAATCCACCTATTCACCGCCATTCTTCATCAAAAATTTGGCCAAGAAAATATTAATTTAATTAAACATATGGTGGTTACAACATAGGTGTGTTCCAATAGAAACTTTACACACCAACCACGTTTTTTTCTCCACAAAAATTCCCTTATTTTTCCTTCAATAGCCAACGAAATTCTTGGTCAATTTCCAGTCATTCATTCATCTTCTCTTTGTCTAAATATTAGCCAATTATATGGCTCAAGACCTTAATCAAGTAGGCCTACGAGTGATATGTTCCTATCACAAAATTACACATCATTCTTTATTTCTTTTGCAATACTTTAATTCCATATGTCTTGCATGAACTCTTCATGCAATCTCTCTTAAATTGACTCATGTCCATGGGCTACCACTCACAAAATGCCACATGCACCATTTTTAACCAAGTTTTTTAGAAATCCAAGGGACTCACTTCGTGTCCTAAGCAACTATTTCCATTCACGGCCGTTTAACCTCCATTTCTACCATTTTCAACGTTCCTTTGGATGTTTACCACTAAACCTAAACCAAACACTGTTTCTTGATCAATTCGTGTTTAGCCAAAAAACTATCCGACGGTTAGCTGACGTCCAGCTGACGTGCCCAACATTTAGCCAACGGTTAGCCGACGAGGGCAGACAGTTACGGAAAATGGTCAACTTTCGTTCACGTCGCCTTTTCATAATTTTCTTGATTCTTTCATTTTCCTTTTTTCCAAATCATTTCTCCCTTCATATACAAGGGATTCACTTCATATTTCCTCATTTAATTTCTTCCAAAATCACTTATATGGGGTAAATTAGTCATACTTTGCTTAGTTATTTGAGGCTCTTTTATAAGATATTTTGTGCAATAACTAGTCATATTCTTTCATATTTGAGATTTTACCCTTGGAAAGGTATTTTGTTCATTATTTCAGATTTTTTGGTAAAACGGATCAAAACCGTCACGAAGCAGAGCAGAGGCAATGCCGGTTGTGAGGCTGGAACCGGCGCCAACTGTAGTCTGGAACTTATGCGCACAATTCAGAGAAAAATCGGTGAATGAGTGGAGAAGCATAACACAAGCGGCGTCGGTTCCGAAGGAGCAAGGTGGCGCCAGCTGTGTTCTATCCTTGAGGCAGTGCTGCGATCTTTCTATGCGTTTTTGGAAATCTGAGGAGTTTTAGTATTTTCCAACTTCTACTCGGCCAAGAAATTTGTACATATGAGTTTAGACACTTCTTAAGCCTATAAATAGATGAAAAACACAAGGGAGAAGGGGAGAATTCATTGATCATCATAGAAAATCACTCAATCCAAGGAAGAATTCTTCAATTCAAGAAGAGTTGTACAAGAAGATCTTCAAAGGAAGAAGAAGGAGGCTTGTCTATGAGTGCTTTCTTTTACTTTGTTTTCTTTTTCTTGACAATGATGTTTTAATGGTTTTATTATAATTTGACATTGGTTTAGATACTCATGGTATCTAGAGTTATTTGATCTTTTGATTAACTGATTATTATTCTTGGTATTTAATTACTTGGGTAGATTGCGAGATTAATTGATTGTGTCGTTAACTTGCTTGAGAATAGGGTTGATGGTTTAAATTGATTGATTTCATATTTGTTGCCTTTTAACTTGCCTGAAAATGGGGTTAATTGTAAGAACAGAGTAATTAAAGGTTAATTGATGTCTGCCAGAATATAGATTCAATTGGTTAATTTCATGGGTTAAGTTTGCCTGAGAATGGGACTTAATCAAAGAATTGTGTTTAATGCATCTTTTGGGTAAGACTGGTTGAGACAGAGTATGTGATACTAAGTTACCTAAAAGATAGGGATTCATGGATTGAGAAAGAAGTGAGTCTATTTTAATTCTTTATTATGCCAAGGGAATAATTATTTATAATAGAGGTTGGGTACTTTAAGATCATGGTTGTCTAATCAATGGTTTGAATTACATAAATCTGCATCCTTGACATATATATATATATATATATATATATTTGTTTTTATTTTATTTTATTTTATTTCAGTTTTGTTTTACCGAGTCGGTTAAACAATGAAAGAAAGGTAATTAATGTCTATTTGTTCCTTGAGGATTGACACTCGTTTGAACCCTATACTCGGCTAATGATGAGTACGCTTGCTCATATATGTGATTTGGATTGAACGGTTTAATTTAAACTTGATTGGGAATGTGCTTAGTTGTTTTATGATTTTTACACCCAAGTCCAGACACATTAAATTTTTTGCGCCGTTGCCAGGGAACAATAGTATGAAAGCTTAGATTTTATTGATTTAACCATGTAAATATGTAAATATGTAAATAGGTATACTTGTTCTTTCTGCAAAATGGTGCTATCTTTGGTAATTCATGTATTCTTGTATAACCCTGTAACCTCACTTAATCAACTTACTTGGACTATATCTTGTAACTGACTGTGTAATCTTGTAATTCCGTATCTAACTCGTATCTATGTTTAGGAGAAATGGTGAATTGGGAGCTAAGGAGGTCGAATAGGGGGCAGTACCCCCATTACAATTCGGAGGGAACACTCACAGCGCCAGAATCAACAGATCTTGAGACCTTAATTGGGACATTTGCGATGCATGTCATGAGGCGTTTTCAAGAAATCGATTCCACATTCGAAAAATTCAAAGCAATGATCCGCAACACGGAACGACAAATCTGGTTTTTGACGGATATAGTAATAAAATCTCATGAACCCACACCATTAGCCATTATGGAAACAGTTGTTGTCATGTTGCGAAGTGGAAAAGAATTACTAGACAGTCCAGATGAGGGTCGGCACCGGCTGGAAGAAGAGAACCGGTGCCGGCTATCCATAAACCCGAAACCATACAACACAGAATAGAACCGACACCGGCTGAAGTATTGGAACCGGCGCTGGCTATCCCCTGTCCACCTCCCGAAAAACCTGCTTTGTAGCCTAACGTACCATACCCTACTCGTCTATATAAGGGCCGCACAGATGCTCAATTCGACAAATTCCTTGAAGTGTTCAAACAACTGCACATAACACATTCCCCTCAGTGAGGCTTTACTCCACATGCCCAAATATGCCAAATTCCTCAAAAGCATGCTCGTCAACAAAAAACGATTGGAAGAGTTGTCTACAGTAGTTCTCAATGAAGAATGCTCAGCTATCCTGCAAGACAACTCGAGATTACCATATAAAGAAAGTGATCTAGAGAGTTTCTCTATCCCATGTCTAATTGGCAATCATCATGTCTGTAATGCATTAGCTACCTAGGTGCTAGCATTAATTTATTACCATATAAAGCATTCAGAAGGCTAGGCCTAGGAGAACCGCAGCCCACTAGGATGAGTATTCAACTCGCGGATAGATATATCAAATATCGTAGGGGCATAATAGAAGATGTGTTTGTAAAAGTTGATAAATTCATATTTCTCGTGGATTTTGTTGTTTTTGACATAGATGAAGATTCCAAAGTCCCCTTAATCCTAGGTAGACCCTTTCTAGCTACAATAAAAGCATTAATTGACGTTCACTGGGAGGAGGTTGACACTTAGGGTTAGGGATGAGGAAGTCATAATTCAAATCCATAAGAGCATGCAACAACCTATGTCTTCTGATGATTTGTGTCTAAGAGTTGATATTCTTGACAAACCAATTTTTGAGTTGATGTAGGAATCTAGTGAGGAAGAATTGATGGAAACATCAATGACGTATTTGGAGGAATGTCATAACAAGGATGGAATGCAGAATTCGGAAATAGAAAAATGCAGTTTAGGGAGAATGAAATCATCTATAGAAGATCCTCCCAAATTAGACTTAAAAGACCTCCCCGAGCATTTGGAATATGTATTCTTGGCTAAAGAACGTAAGTTGCTTGTCATCATTGCCAAAGATCTCAAGCCAGAACAAAAGACCAAGCTGGTAAGTTTGTTGGGAAGATATAAGGGAGTTATAGCTTGGAAGATCACTGATATTAAAGGCATTAGTCCATCCTTTTGCACGCATAAGATCTTGATGGAAGAATGTGCAAAACCCGTAGTGCAACCCCAACGTAGGTTGAACCCACATATGAGTGAAGTGGTAAAAGGTGAGGTGGTTAAGCTCTTAGATTCAGGCATCATTTACCCTATCTCTAATAGTGTTTGAGTGAGTCCTACTCAAGTGATACCAAAGAAGGGAGGAATGACGGTGAGCCCCAATGATAAAAACGAGTTAGTCCCGATGAGATTGGTCACAGGTTGGAGGTTTTGTATAGATTATAGGATGCTAAACAAAGCTACTAGAAAAGATCACTTCCCTTTCCCTTTCATTGACCAAATGTTGGAAAGGTTAGCCGGACACGAGTATTATTGTTTCTTAGATGGGTTCTCTGGCTACCTGTAAATTCCCATAGCTCCGGAGGACCAAGAAAACGCCATTTTCACATGTCCATATGGTACTTTTGCATATCATAGGATGCCATTTGGCCTTTGCAATGGTCCTGGAACATTCCAAAGGTGCATGACAGCTATATTTGAAAAACTCATGAGGGACATCATGGAGGTATTTATGGATGATTTCTCAGTTTTTGATGATTCATTTGACTTGTGCTTATCCAACCTTGAAAAGGTGCTAGCAAGATGTGAAAAGACTAACCTCAGGCTTAACTGGGAAAAGTGCCACTTTATGGTACAAGAAGGTATTGTGTTAGGGCATAAAATTTTGAAGAATGGTATTGAGGTTGATAGAGCAAAAATTGAAGCAATCGAGAAACTACCTTCTCCTACTTCTGTAAAAGCTATAAGGAGCTTTCTTTGTCATGCAGGTTTCTACAGGTGGTTTATCTTAGACTTCTCAAAAATTTCGAAACCTCTTACTTCTTTACTTGAAAAAGATGATGTGTTTAATTTTAATGATAAATGTCTCAACGCTTTTACCATACTTAAAGAGAAATTGATTAACTCATCCATTCTAATTGCACCAGATTGGTCTCTTCCCTTTAAACTAATGTGTGATGCAAGTGATTTTGCAGTTGGTGCAGTATTGGGACAAAGACAGAACAAGCACTTCTAACTGATATACTATGCCAGCAAAACTTTAAGGGATGCACAGGAAAATTACACAACAACAAAGAAAGAATTTCTTGCCATAGTGTTTGCCTTTGATAAATTCCGTTCTTATCTTATTTTGTCCAAAGTCATTGTATATACGGACCATTCAGCCCTGAAGTACCTATTAACCAAACATGATTCCAAACCAAGATTGATAAGATTAGTTCTATTATTGTAGGAATTTGATTTAGAGATTATGGACAAAAAGGGTGTAGAAAACTTGGCTGTGGATCACCTATCAAGATTGGATAATCCAAACCTAGAATCCTTGCTAGAAGAAGACATTGATGACGCTTTTCCGGATGAGCAACTCTTGCTCATAGAAGTTGAGATTCCAACCACACCATGGTTTGCCAACTTTGCTAACTACTTGGCTGCAGGAATTACTCCAAAAGACCTCACGATGCATCAAAAGAAGAAATTGCTCTCTAACATTCGGCATTATTTTTGGGACGATCCATATGTGTTTAAATGCTGTGCAGACCAAATCATTCGGAGATGCGTGGATTCTTGGGAAGGGGAAGATATTCATCGACATTGTCATGAAGGACTCACTGGAGGCCATTACCAAGCCAACAACACTGCACAAAAGGTGCTAGATGCCAGATTCTATTGGCCCAAATTGTTTAAAGATGCCCACAGGTTTGTCCAAAGTTGTGATAGGTGTCAATGTACAGGTAACCCCTCCAAATCTAATGAGATGCCATTACAAAATTTTTAAGCGTGTGAAGTATTTGACTATTAGGGCATAGACTTCATGGGACCTTTTCCTAGTTCTTTGGGGAATAAATATATTTTGGTAGCAGTGGATTATGTCTCTAAATGGGTAGAAACCCAAGCATTACCCACTAATAATGCAAGGGTGGTGGTCAAATTTTTGAAAAAACTTTTCACTCGTTTTGGTGTGCCTAAGGTCTTTATTAGTGATAGGAGGACTCATATTTGTAATGCACAAATGAAAAAAATTCTCACAAACCTAGGTGTGCACAATAGGTTGGCTACCCCCTATCACCCCCAAACAAGTGGACAGGTTGAGGTGGTTAATAGAGAACTCAAATGAATTTTGGAAAAAACTGTCAACCACACTTGGAATGATTGGAGCTTAAAATTAGATGATACCCTTTGGGCATATCGGACAGCCTTTAAGACACCGATTGGCACGACTCCGTTTTGGTTAGTTTATGGTAAATCATGTCACCTACCAGTTGAAATTGAACACAAGGCTTATTAGGCGATAAAACTGGTCAATCTTGATCTTGAGTCAGCTGGGAAGTCCAGGTTACTTCAACTCACAGCCTTGAAGGAATTGTGAAAAGATGCTTATGATACATCACTCCGGTATAAAGAGAAAGTGAAATCCTGGCATGACAAGCATATTACTCGACAACACGATTTTGCGATAGGCGATCAAGTATTGTTATTCAATTCTCACTTACGACTGTTTTCAAGCAAGTTGAAATCTAGATAGTCGGGACCATACACGGTGAGTAAGGTATTCCCCTTTGGCACCCTCGAAATTACTCACCCTAGTAAGGGCACTTTCAAGGTAAATGGCAATCGCGTGAAACGCTATGTTGGTACGCCATATTGCCATATGGATCAAGCGGCCATGACCTTACACGCGGCAATGATAACTAGTACTTTGATGATGCGGAGGACTGATGATGCTTGCCTACATTTGCTCGCTCACTCTTGTTTTTATTTTCTTTCTCCTTTCATGTTTTTGTTTTAGTTAGTTTGGCTTTCCTTTCTTTTTTATTTTTTTACTTTCTTTTGTTTTTGCTTTATTTTCTTTTCTAGTTGTTTTGCTTTCGTATTTTCTTTTGTATTTTTTAGGTACTTTGATGACGCCTCACTCTTCAAGCATTCAGCTCTTATACGACCCGATGAATGGAAGTTTGTTTTTCTTATCTCTTTTCCTTTATATTTTTTATCCCATGGTATTGTTTGTTCTTGTTATATTTATGTGGCCATTGAGGACAATGTCCAGTTTAAGTGTGGGGGAGTGATTTGATTGTCAAGTCTTCTATACATATTCTTTAGCCTTCTTGGGAGTAACAATTTTTGTGCGATAATTTTTCAAAATTTTCTGAGTTTCTGTGCGATTTCAAGCGATACTTTTTAATGCATGTCTTTATGATGGATTATAGAGCATATGTTCTAGATCATTTATAGCTTATGCATGACTTTTTGCACTCACTTAGACAAAGTAGGTCTTGATCAAATACTTTGCATAGTTCTTAAACCTGTTTTTTTTCTCTAAAATTCATGGAGCATTCTAGAACTTACTTGAATACTTTTCGAGGCGAAATAAGAAAGGCAATCATGATTTAACTTAGGGATGACGGTAACAGACCTTCTTTGGATAGTTTGAGCTTTTCAAGCCTACCTATTGTTATATTATCTTTAGTGCCTATTTTGAGTCTAAATTGTTGATTTCTTTCTTTAAAATCCGTCACAATATTATTTTTTCCATTACTTGTGCTGAGAGTTTGCATAATTTTCCAAATCTTTATGCTCTTGAAGGATGAAAGTATATATATGATGAGAAAGAATGTAGGGATAAAGATCATGACTTGTTACTTTCAGTCATGGATCAATTACGAGTGGAGCTAGGAAAAGAAGGGAAGTAGAATGGAAGAAAGAAGTTAACAAAATCGAGGAAGAAAGAAAAAAAAATTTAGCTGAAAAATGAGAAAGAAGAAAAGAAACGAGAGGAATTGAAAAGAGAAAACAACAAGCTGCTAGAAAAGTGAGTGAAAAAAATTTGAAGAGAAAAAAGCAGAAGAAGATAAAACGAGGAAAGATCACAAAAGGGATGGTGATTGAACTGTGAAAGTTAAGTTCATATAAAAGACTTGACACCATTGTTGGTCTTGAGAAAAAGAGTTAATGACAAAAAAAAGGGGAAAGGAAAAGAGAACAATGCAGGATTTGCTTGAAGTACATAAGGTTTGTTATATAAGGTTATGGTTTGATTGATTCTTAGAATAGGAGAGCAAAAAGAGTTGGAAATTATAGATTTATTTTGGTTACCCTTTTCTTGCTAACTCTCAGATTTTCTTTGACTTTTGATTTTCCTATATCCTTCGTTTGCTAAGCCACATTACAAGCCTTCAGCCTTACATTACAAGCTTAAAAGTCCTACTTGATCGAAGTAGAATCATGATATGTCTCGGATTAGTGGAGAGAGTGTATGAAAAGTAAGCATATGGAATGCATATTCTTTTTTAACTAACTTTTTTCCAATGGTTTGAGAATATTTTGAAGTATTGAGATGGTTCTACTAAGTCATTTATCACTACACAAGTCTTACATTGGTTGTGAAATATTTAGTATCATATGTTTTATGTTCATGAATGAAGAAAGCATTGAAGATATGGTTTTGGAATTGATTGAGTGACTTGATTAAAACCATATGTTTTTCCTACTTGTTCTTGATACTTTGCTTGACGACAAGCAAAGAGCTAAGTGTGGGGGAATATAATAGGGGCTAAATTAGTCATACATTGCTTAGTTATTTGAGACTCTTTTGTAAGACATTTTGTGCAATAACTAGTCATATTCTTTCATATTTAAGATTTTACCCTTGAAAAGGTATTTTGTTCATTATTTTAGATTTTTGGATAAAACGGATCAAAACCGTCGTGAAGCAGAGCAGAGACGGCGCTGGCTGTGAGGCTGGAATCGGCACTGGCTGTAGTTTGGAACTTATGCACACAATTCGAAGAAAAATTGATGAACGAGTGGAGAAGCAAAACACAGGCGGCGCCGGCTCCAAAAAAGCAAGGCGGTGCCGCTGTGTTCTGTCCTTGAGGCAGTGTTGCGATCTTTCTACGCGTTTTTGGAAACCTGAAGAGTTTTAGTATCTTCCAACTTCTACTCGGCCAAGAACTTTGTACATACGAGTTTAGGCACTTCTTAAGCCTATAAATAGATGAAAAACACAAGGGAGAAGGGGAGAATTCGTTGATCATCATAGAAAATCACTCAATCCAAGGAAGAATTCTTCAATTCAAGAAGGGTTGTACAGGAAGGTCTTCAAAGGAAGAAGAAGGAGGCTTGTCTATGAGTGCTTTCTTTTCCTTTTTTTTCTTTTTTCTTGACAATGATGTTTTAATGGTTTTATTCTAATTTGACATTGGTTCAGATACTCATGGTATTTAGAGTTATTTGATCTTTTGATTAACTAATTGTTATTCTTTATATTTAATTACTTGGGTTGATTGCGAGATTAATTGATTGTGCCGTTAACTTGCTTGAGAATAAGGTTGATGGTTTAAATTGATTGATTTCATATTTGTTGCCTTTTAACTTGCCTAAAAATAAGGTTAATTGCAAGAATAGAGTAATTAAAGGTTAATTGATGTCTGCCAAAATATAGATTTAATTGGTTAATTTCATGGGTTAAGTTTGCCTGAGAATGGGACTTAATCAAAGAATTGTGTTTAATGCATCTTTTAGGTAAGACTGGTTGAGACAGAGTATGTGATACTAAGTTACCTAGAAGATAGGGATTCATGAATTGAGAAATAAGTGAGTCTATTTTAATTCTTCATGATGCCAAGGGAATAATTAGTTATAATAGAGGTTGAGTACTTTAAGATCATGGTTGTCTAATCAATGGTTTGAATTACATAAATCTACATCCTTGACATGTATATATTTTTGTTTTTCTTTTCTTTTCTTTTATTTTATTTCGGTTTTGTTTTACCGAGTCAGTTAAACAATGAAAGAAAGGTAATTAATGTATATTTGTTCATTAAGGATCGACACTCGTTTGAACCCTATACTCGGTTAATGATGAATATGCTTGCTCATATGTGTGATTTGTGTTGAACGTTTTAATTTAAAGTTAGTTGGGAATGTGCTTAGTTGTTATATGATTTTTACACCCAAGTCCGGACACATCAATCACGCAATTAATCATTCTTAAATTCATCCATGTTCCCAGCAAAATTCTAAAATTTTGCTGTTTTGACACATGATTTTATTTCGAACATAACTTTCAATCTCCAACTCTGATTTGGCCCTATGATATACCAACACGACCAAAAGACTCTTAAATTTAATTCTATCTAGGACCTTTTCCAGAATTCTAGTTTCCATGGTGCGGTACTAGGCAAAAAATCCCCAGTAATTTTACTTCACTTTTACTATTCATGCTTTCCTTGTACTCCTTTAATCTTTAACATCTTAGAACCATTAATTCATTCAACTCTCCTTCAAATCATCTTTAATTCTGAATTTTCAGATTTCCAATAGCTCACAAAAGTTGCACTTATTCAACACAAATTCATCTCCTCTAATCAAAAGCTAGTTTGAACCATTTTTCCAACCAAGGAAATTCCATTTTTACTCTACTTTGATCATCTCCTCTTCAACCGAAAATAAGCCTTCGAGCTACCATAATTATTCAGTTCTTCCTCACACAAAACAATATTCAAATGCCCCTAGGTAGCCGACACATATACAAGCATATATAAAGTTTTACACAAAAGTTCACAAACCCTAGCTTTGATCTGAAATCAATACATAAAAGTCGTGTTTTTATGTTAAAATTCAAATCAGCATAATCATCATTCACCCAACAACAACTTTAATTCAAACAAGGTAGGGTTTTACCTTATATTTGAGGCTATTTGGTGTGATTTTGCTCCAAGAACACACACATCTTTCTTTCTCTCTCATTTTTCTTTTTCTCTTGGTTTTTCTCAACCTTTCCTTTCCTATTTTCTCTTGTTTTTCTTTCTCCAAGGCTGGATGAAAATATGGCTGTAAATCAGCCTCTTCGCTGTCATTCTTCATAAAAAATTTGGCCAAAAAAATATTAATTTAATTAAACATATGGTGGTTACAACATAGGTGTGTTCCAATAGAAACTTTACACACCAAGCACTTTTTTTTTTCTCAGCAAAAATTCTCTTATTTCTCCTTGCATGGCCAACGAAATTATCGGCTAATTTCCAGCCATTCATTCATCTTCTCTTTGTCTAAATATTAGCCAATTATATGGCTCAAGACCTTAATCAACTGGGCCCACAAGTGGTGTGTTCCAATCACATAATTACACACTATTCTTCATTTATTTTGCAATCCTTTAATTCCATGTGTCTTGCATGAACTCTTCATGTAAACTCTCTTAATTTGACACATGTCCATGGGCTATCACTCACAAAATGCCACATGCTCCATTTTTAACCGCGATTTCTCATATTCTTTAGTAATCACCAAAATCGGGTCCATAACGAAAAAATATTTTATTTCACCATTCAACTCCAAAAAATCTACTGAATCCATTAGTAACACTTAAATTCTTCAATTCCTTTTCTACTTGGTCAAATTTGATGTCAAAGTCGCAGCGCGGTAAAAATGACAAAAATGCCCCCAATACCCTGGGTAGAATAATTCACACCAAAACGTGCGTTTCACCGCATTAACCAATTTCTCTTTTCAGAGTACCTTTAAATTCTTATTTTATTAATAACAATAGCCTTCCAAAAATTTAGGGTACGGGTAAAACAAATCTAATAATTACATCTAGGTCCCGACAAAATATTATTCCACCAAAATATTCATCTCATTACACCGATCAACTTTTGTTCTGTACATCGGTTCAAATTCTTATCCTATTAGAAATAGTTGCCAATCGAAAGTAGAAAGGTGGGGTGTTACATTCTCCCCTCCTTACAAAAATTTTTGTTCTCGAAATTGGCTTACACTTGGAATAAATCTAGATAATTTTTCAACATCCTCGCTTTCGTTTTTCTCAAGTTGCATCTTACATAGAATGATGATTCCACAATACTTGTACTAGTAGAATTCTCTCATTCCAAAATTCCTTTTCTGTATACTCCAAAATCTTAATAGGTTTTTCCTCATTCTTCAAGCTTAGAGTCATCTCAATGGGTTCTCATTCAAAATGTGGGCAGGATCAACCACATACTTTCGAAGTTAGGATACGTAAAACACGCTCTAAATAAATTAAAGTTTTTCTGGTAACTCCAATCGATAGGCTACTTTCCCAATCCTCTTAACAATAGAGAATGATCCAGTGTACCTAAATGCCAATTTCTTTTCTTGTTCTTTTGATTCCTAATTGTTGTTGTGGAGCCAACTTCAATAACACATGATCCCTTTCTAGTAAATTCCAAATCTCTCCTAAGTTGATCCGCACAACTTTTCTATCTACTTTGCGCTACTGCTAACTTGGTTTGATCATCTCTATAGCCTATTGGACCCTTTCAAGATCAAAAGCATATTTTTCATCCACTCTCCGTCTTAACCATTACCAATATAACAGGAATTGATATTTTCTACCATATAAAGCTTCAAACAGGGCCATTCCAATTCGTATGCAAATACTTAGTTCCAAAATCCAAAGCACATGCCCTCAACATGTCTTTCAAAGCTCTATTCACTCATTTAGTTTGTTCTTACCATTTGTGGGAGTGCTATGACACTAAATTTTAATGATGTCCCGTATCACTACTGTAACTTAGTCCAAAACTTGGAAGTAAATCTAGGGTCTCGATTCGACACAATACTAAAGGGATCTCCAAGAAGTCTAATTACTTCCTCCATATAGATTTTACTTAAGTTCTCTAGAAAATCCTGTTGATTGATAGGGATGAAATGGGCGGACTTAGTCAGCTGATCCACTATTACCCATATGGTGTCTCACTGTCTTACTGCCATCGGCAATCCTGTAATGAAGTCCATAGTAATTTCATCCTATTTCCATGATGGAGTTGGTAACGGCTACAATAGTCCTCCAGGCTATTGCTAATCTGCTTTCACTTGCTGACAAGTTAAACATCGAGCTACATAATTTGAGATATCCTTCTTCATACTAGTTCACCAGTAATGCTGTTCTAGTCCTGATACATCCTTATGGCTCCTAGATGGATGGTATATTTACTTTGACGTGCTTCTGACAAAATGTCTTGTTTCGAGATACAATACCAATCTCGATAATAAATTATTCTATCATTGTCCTTTTGAAACTTATCGCCTCCTTTATTTGCCTCCTTCTGCACTAACCTATGCAACTCTTCATCTTTATCTTGCTCTTCCTTCAATTGTTGTAAGAAAGTAGGTTGAATGGAAATATTACTCAATCTTATTCCTCCATCTATTGCAAATGTTTCCATTTCTACAATTTGTAACATCCAAAGAGCTGATAAATTCGCTTTCCTACTAAAGGCTTCCATTACAGTGTTTACCTTTCCAGAATGACACATAATTAAACACCAAAATTCTTCCAGTAATTCCATCCACCGACATCGTCTCATATTCAAATCCTTCTAAGTAAAATCATACATCAAACTTTTGTGATCGGCGAAGATTTCTAACTCAGCCCCACACAAATAACGTCTCCACTCCTTAAGGGCAAACACAATAGCAACTAATCGCAATCATGTGTAAGGTAAGTCTCCTCAAGAGGTTTCTATTTCCTAGAGATATAAGCTATCACATTTCTCTCCTATATCAATACTCATCCCAATCCTTCCTTTGACACATTTGTGTACTCCTCATAAGTTTTGTCCATCCTAGGCAATGTTAGAATAGGTGCATAACTTAATTCTTTTCTCAACTCCAAGAATTTTCCCTCACATTTTTCAGTCTAAACGTAAGGAAATTTATTTTGGGTGAGCTAACTGAAAGGTAAAGCTATCATAGAAAAATTTTCAGTAAATCTCCGGTAATACCTTGCCAATCCTAAAAAACTTGGATTTCAGTCGGAGTCTTAGGATGTTTCCAATTTGTCACCACCTCAACTTTTGCAGAATCTACCATAATACAGTTTTTGGATATCACATGTCCCAAGAATGCGACTTCTTCTAACCAAAACTCATACTTACTGAATTTAGCATACAATTTGTACTCTCTTAACCTTCCCAATACTTTCCGAAGATGTTGTTCATGTTCTTGGGAACCTTTGCAGTATACCAGAATGTCGTCTATGAATATAACCACAAGATTGTCTAAGTACGACCAAAATGTCCAGTCCATTGGGTTTATAAAAACAGCAAAGGCATTAGTAACACCAAAGGGTATCACCACAAACTCAAAAATGCCTATATCAAGTGTAAAATGCAGTTTTTGATAGACCTTCTTCCCTAATTTGGACTTGGTAATATCCTTACCTCAAGTCTAATTTCGAAAAACATATGGCTCCTTGCAACTAGTCAAATAATTCATCAACCATAGGTAACGGATATTTATTCTTTACCATCATTGCATTCAACCCTCGATAATCTATACACATCCGCAATGACCCATCTTTCTTCTTAACAAACAATACAGGTGCTCCCCATGGTTAAGCACTTGGTTGAATAAACTCTTGCCCCTTCAATTCCTGTAGTTGTTTGTTAAGCTCGTGTAATTCGGTATATGACATTCTATAAAAGGGATCCTTAAAATTGCTTTTGCCAATGGCACTAATTCAATAGAAAACTCTACCTGTCTCTCTGGCAGTAGCTTTTCAATTCTGCTGAAAAAACATCTAAACATTCATTCATAACAGGCATATCTTCAGGCTTTTAACCTCTCCCAACTTATTAATTACATAAGACAAGTATCCTGTGTACCCTTTTCTAGTCTCATCTTTCGACCCTTAAGTCCCGATACAAAAGCATTATTTTTCCTTCCAGACTCACCTACAAATTCCAATATAAGTTTCCCAGGCCGATGGAAACGTACTACATTATGTCTACAATCAACTTGCGCATGATACTAGAGATAGCCAATCTATGCCTAAGATAGCATCATAATCCTCTATAGGCAAACATATCAAATCTCCTCCCAATACTATGGTCTTACAATTCCTATGTATTTTCTTACTATTCATTGGCTTTCCTAATGGGGTACTAACTATCATTTCATATGAAATTTCTTTCCCTTTTATCCCCATAAAATCAAGAAATGAATTGGCAATAAAGGAATGCGTAGAACTGAGATCTACTAATACATTAGTAGTATGATAAAAAAATAAGATACGTACCTTCCACTGATGTAGTTTGATTATCTGTCTTTTCTATGGCCACCACCCAAGATTTACTTATGGTTGGGGGGTCCAGTTCTAGAGGTAGAAACCTGTCCTATGTTCCCTTTTCCTGGTCCTAACTTCTGTCCATATTGTTTATTTCTAGTTCGCTCTATCCTCCTATTCCTCGAGGGTGAGGACAATAGAAAATCTTATGCCAATCTTTCCAAAATAAAAATATTTAAAGAGGGGTTGACATCTAATCAGGCCTCCATTCCTCTACATCTTTCTTTTCTTTTGCCATTGGTGCCCTCCAGACCTTTTCTGACTTATATCCCAAAATCCATTTTGGTCTCTCCTGCTTATATTCTTATTAACCTTAGTAATAGTCTTAGATAACTGTTGGATAGTATCAGCCATCTTGTGGAAAGTTCAGAACATAGGGTGGTCCAAAGTTGTAAGGTGGGGACCTTCTACCTACGGTTCCTCCAACATTGGTTTAGGTTTATTTCGAATAGTTTGCAATAATTGTCCAAAGGTCTAGTTGGGTATCTCACAAGCATATCATATATGGCGCAGCGGAAAAATAAAAATGAGATACCAACCTAAGATCTGCATATGTGTGGAAAACATGACATAAAGATAACAAAGGTAATAACTTTTTACCTTTCTTTGATCGTGTGGAAAACAAAATTTTCCTACTCTAAGTCGAGGTGCGATCTAGTAATCTCCTTGATCAAACACCACGAGAGTTGAATGTCTAACCACTATAATCACAGTGTGTGATTATCTCTAATAGAAATCCACGTGGAGGATACACTCAACCACCAAGATTTTCTGTGCTAGCAGAAACAAGATGGCGGCTAGGGTTCTTCTTGTTTTAGGAAAAATGAGAGAGAGAGAGAGAGAGAGAGAGAGAGAGAGAGAAGTTGTTTTTGGAGAGTTGTATTTCGTGAATCCCTACCAACTAGGGTTTCGTGTGTATCTAATATATCACACGAAAAATCACTGAAAATCTGAGAATTCTAAAACAATTGGAATTCCCAAATTGTAATTGGAAACATCAAGTTCTCACAATTATAATTTGGACCATAAATTATAACTAATTATAATTTATCCACAACAACTTATCTTTCTTGCAATTAACCCAACTATATTATCAACTAACATCTTGAGTATACAATCCTATAATGTCTGTGACATATTAGGTTTCCGAGTCAATTAGTAGCGAACAAGAATTAATCCAAACGTCTTTGAGATTAATAATCCATAATTTACTATTAATTCTAATCATGATTGGTTTATTAATTCATCAATTAATAAACTCATATTCCCATATCATGAGCGGTATCTAGCAACACATTATGATCACACAAGAGTCCAGGAAGTTAAGTGGCTTGACATGAATTCTTGAATAACAAACTACAGTTCAATTAACTCTTTTCACCATACAATATCTCATTCAGTTTGGAGTACGGAATTAGTGCCAACTCCCTCTAGAATATATATTAATTCTGGCTTGAATACAATAGTACTTGTATCAGGAATCCACTCTTCTAGATTATATCAATTGGAACTGTTTCTAATACACATACGTCTTAGCCAAGGACTTCTCAAGTAGTAATTCCTACAAGTGGCCGTGAGATATTCGCCCCTACTATTAGGAGTGGCGAATCATTTATTGACCCTCTCAACTACTTTCATTTACCTCACAATGTACCCAATATCCATCCCATAGGCAACCCTCGATCTGGCTCTAGAGATTGGAATCAAAGTACAAAGCTCAACAAACAAAGTACCTTGGAGATCTCAAGTCTCAGAATACTAGCACATTTGCTATATTGAGATTATATCACTGGCACTAAATAGTTATCCATGTTATTATCTCATAGCTAGGTCATCCAATGAACTTGTTCCATTAACAAGCATCTATGTGTTAACTTTGAGTATCTCAATTCTTGCAAATATGAGAACCACCGCCTGATCAAATCAAGAAGTCTAACACATGCTAGTCTTAATACATTAATGATGTCCTATCTCATTAATACTATGACTAGGGACTATTTAAGTAGTAACACTATAGAATGTAATAGGAATCTCATTTCATGATCTCTATAATGATTTCCCTAACACAGTGTTATACTAGGGACTTTATCTAACAGTTATTTTGCACAAAAGTAAACAAAAGAAACTGTAAAATAAATAATGCCTTTTATTAAAATAAAATATGTCATATACAATGTACAAGTGATTGCCTCTAGGGCACAACACTAACAAACTCTCACTTGCACTTGAGCCAATAATTCATGTATCTAATACCGAATGACTCAACATGACAATCATGTTTCTTTTGGTATAGTGCTTTTGTAAGCGGGCCAGCTATGTTCTCATCTGTGGGAACACTCTCTATCATTACATCATTCTTATCTATGATCTCTCGGATCAGATGATAGCATCGTAGTACGTATTTAGATCATTGCTGAGACTGTAGCTCCTTTGCTTATGCATTGGCTCCATTGTTGTTACAATATAAAGATATTGGACCAACAATACTAGGAACTACACCTAGTTCCGTCATGAACTTCTTGATACAAACAGCCTTCTTAGCTGCTTCAGAAGTTGCTATGTACTCAGCTTCTGTCATAGAGTCGGCAATAGTCTCTTGTTTGGAAGTGGAACTTTTCCAACTTTGCCCCTCCGTACAATGTAAACACGTAGCCAGATTGTGATTTGAAATCATCTTTGTCAGATTGAAAACTGGCATCAATATACCCGTTTATTTTCAAATCACCTTATTCATATACTAAGAACACATCCTTAGTCCTTTGTAAGTACTTAAGGATGTTTTTTACAGCCGCCCAATGACCCTCACCAGGGTCAGATTGGTATCTGCTCGTCAAATTGAGAGCACAAGATACATCGGGCCTAGTACATATTATAGCGTACATGATAAATCTAACTGCCGAAGCATATGGAATCTTACTTATGTGATCCCTTTCAACTTGTGTCTTGGGAGACATCGACTTTGAAAGGCTTACACCATGTGACATGGGTAAGAATCCATTTTTGGATTGATCCATGCTAAACCTCTTTAGCACTTTATCTATGTATGTAGACTGCAAAAAACCTAGCAACCTTTTGGATCTATCTCTATAGATCCTTATTCCAAGAATATAGGTTACTTCTCTAAGGTTTTTCATGGAGAATTATTTGGACAACCAAACTTAACCATTTTCAAGACAGGTATATCATTTCCTATTAGCCATATGACATCTACATAAAGCAATAAGAAAATAATTGTGCTACCACTGACCTTCTTGTATACACAAGGCTCATCCATATTTTGAATGAAACCAAACTCTTTGATTGTTTCATCAAAACGGATGTTCCAACTCCTGGAAACCTACTTAAGTCTATAAATGGACCTTTACAGCTTGCACACCTTTGTGCTATCATCGGATATGAAACCCTCAAGTTGTGTTATATACACTTCCTCTGTCAGATTTCCATTTAGGAAAGCTGTTTTCACATCTATTTGCCAAATCTCATAATCATAATGAGCAACAATGGCTAAGAGTATTCTGATGGATTTTAACATGGCTACTAGCGAGAAGGTTTCATCATAGTCAATACTATATTGTTGACAATAACCCTTCACCACTAGTCGTGCTTTATAGGTAACTAAGTTACCATCTATGTCTGTTTTCTTCTTAAAAACCCATTTGCACCTAATAGGTTTAATTCATTTGGGTGGATCAACCAAAGTTCATACTTGCTTGTTATACATGGAATCCATCTCTGACCTCATGGCCTCAAGCCATTTACCAGATTCTGAACTGTTCAAAACATCCTTGTAGGTAGTAGGCTCATCTTCGTCTATGAGCAATACGTCATCATGGTCACTAATAAGAAATTTATATCTCTTAGGTGCCACACGTATCCTACTAGACCTATGAGGTTCTTGTGTAGTAGAAGATTCATTTATTCTCTAAATAGATGTTGGATTAGACGGTTGATCCTTGTTGTGTTTGATCTTCTTGAACTTCACTAAGTTCAATTTTAGTCCCACTATGCCCTTTGAGCATGTGCTCCTTCTCTAAGAAGATGGCATGCTTTGAAAAAAATACCTTGTTTTCAAAGGGTAGGTAGAAGTAATATCCGAAAGATTCTTTCGGATATCCCTTAAACAAACGCTTTCTAGACTTACTATCAAATTTATCTGACTGTGGCCTTTTGACAAAGGCAGGACAACCCCATACTCGCAAGTGAGATAACTTTGGTTTTTTCCCAAAGAACATCTCAAATGGGGTAGAATCAACCGATTTTGTTGGAACTCTATTTAGTATATAAATAGAAGTCACTAGTGCATACCCCTAAAACGATTTTGGTAGGTTTGCAGAAGCCATCATGGTCCGTACCATATCTCGAAGGGTTCGATTTTTTCTCTCAGATACACCGTTATATTGAGATGTATGTGGTGGAGTCCATTGAGATAATATCCTATTATCTCTTAGATAACTCAGAAACTCTTGGCTCAAGTATTCTCCTCCTCGATCAGATCTTAGAGTCTTAATACTTTTGCCAAGTTGTTTCTCTATTACATTCTTGAAGTCTTTGAACTTATCAATGGCCTCAAATTTGTATTTCATTAAATACAAATACCCATATCATGAGAAATCACTAATAAACATTATGAAATAGTTATAACCTTCTCTTGCTCGTATTGACATTGGGCAACATACATTAGAATGTATGAGTTCTAATAACTCCTTGGCCCATTCTCATTTTCCTGAAAAAGAAGTTTTAACCATTTTACCTAGTAAACAAGACTTGCATGTGTCATATGATTCATAATCAAATGACCCTAAGTCACCAAGCTTGTGTAACTTAGAAACACGATTTTCGTTTACATGGCCCAAACGACAATGCCACAAGTAAGAGGTGTTAGAGTTATCTATTTTAGGTTTTTTTTTATTGTTTATATTGAGAATTGGATTATCCAAGTCTAGAACATATAAACTATTAACCATAGTTGCTGAACTATAATGAATATCATTCAATGAAAAAGAACAACATTTATTCTTAAATATCAAATGAAATCCATTTAAGACTAAACATGTAACTAAGATAATGTTTTTCATTAAAACTGGTACATAATAATAGTTTTGTAATTCTAGAATTAATCCCAAAGGCAGGTTTAGTTCGCATGTCCCCACAGCAAGTGCAACAACCTTTGTCCCATTTGCAGTACATAGGTCTAGGTCACCTTTCTCTAGCCTTCTACTGCTCTTTAGTCCCTGCAAGTTATTGCACAAATGAGATCCACATCCAGTATCTAATACCCATATCTAATTTCTAAATACAGTATTTATCTCAATCATAAACATACCCGAAGTAGAAGTAGAAGTGCTTGCAAGCTTCTCCTTCTGTTTCTTATCCTTAACGGTCTCCAAGTAGGCCTTGCAGTTGCGCCTCTAGTGGCCCATCTGGCCATAATGATGGCATGGGCCCTTGGTGGCAACGTCCTTCTTTTTCACACCACCTTTGGGCTTCATGGGAGCCTTCTTCTTCTGTTGAACTTTCATCTTAGAAGAAGATTCTACCATTAAAACTGCATTGGAATCCTTCTTCATAGAGGACTCCATAGTTTTGAGAAGATTGATCAACTCATGAATAGTGGACTCAATCTTGGTCATCTAATAGTAAGTTACAAATTGTGAGAAACTATTAGGTAAAGATTGTAGAATCAAGTCAACACTTAAGTCATGATCTATCGTGAACCCGAGAGATCCAAGCTTCTCTGTCAAGCCCAGCATCTTCAGCCCATGAGTGGCCATAGAAGAACCCTCTACCATTTTGCAACGGAATAGTTGCTTTGAGATCTCATATCTCTCAATTCTGGATTGGGCGTCAAATAGCTCTCGAAGATGTAGTATAATCAATTGAGCATCCATATGCTCGTGCTGTTTTTGCAACTCGGGAGTCATGAATACCAGCATAATACATGATGCTATATCACTATCCTCCTTGTGCCTTTTGTGGAGAGCATGCTCATTAGCAATAGCATCTTGAGCTGGTAGTGGCGGAATAGGAGCATCTATCACGTAGAGCAACTTTTCCGTTTTGAGAACAATTCTCATATTTCTATACCAATCGAGGTAGTTCGATTCGTTTAACTTGTTGGTTTCCAAGATGCTACGTAGGCTTAGGGTTGTTGACATGATACAAATGTTCTAGATGTAAAGATAGAGAGGATTAGCTATTGTATATGCACATGAAATGCAAATGATTAGGACTTTAATGAAACGCATTTTACTCCACTATTTTACTCAAACCAATAGCCCCCACTATTGATTTGGAAAAGCCCGTTGGAAGCTTTCCTGGTGGACCGGTATCCAAATTCTTCAAGAATAACTTTGGGTTTGCCCAACAAGCCACCCTTAAGTTCATTGGTAGGTATTCAATACCAATTACATCGTATGTAACTACCAGATCATTTGGTGATTAACAACTTTTAATCTTAAAGCCTTTTGGGCTACCCCAACTTTTCCTCTAAATTTCTTTATGCTTGAGTTTGCCCAGTCTGGATAAAAAATTTAGTTAAACCTGACCCATTAATCAGGAATTTAATTCCATAGCTTGAGCATGTCCGATGACAAATAGGCTTAGGTTTGCTCAAGAACTTGGTATCGAAAAATGACTCTCGTTCTTACTATATTAACGGAAGGAATTATGTTTAATATTAATTGAGGGATTTGTTCTTTTTAGAGATTTCAATAAATGACATGCATAAAAATCAATAAAATCACAAAATTGATAATCATGGTAATAAAGCGATTACGTGATATAGTTTTGGACTTTTCCCTGAATTAATTTCTTTGAGTGATAAAAGAAATTAATATAATTAACCCTATGTGTTCTTGCATGATTTAAGTAGAAGGACTTACCTTCTCGCCTTGTTTTGGTTGCCATCTCCAAAATAAAATAATTCTACTCCTATCTAACCTATATAAACTAATTACATGATTTCCTAAAGAGAAAAAACTTCAAGTTACATTCGAGGGGAGTTAGATGATAGGAGAATTAGACAAGAATTCTAAAGAAGACAGGACACGCAGGCCCTATTTCATTAAAAAAAAAAACCAAAACTATAAAATGCATGAATAGATATAATTAGTTTTAGTCCATAACCATCCACCATGCCATTAATTATGCTTAAAAAAATAAACATATAATTTTTATTCTTCCAAAATCACTATTTTAGAAAAATAAAACAAATTCTAAAATCAATATTTTAGAAATATGCATTAATTTTAAATTTTCAAAATCATTATTTTTGAAAAAATAAAATTGTTTATCTCAAAACTAATTTTGAGAAAATGCTTTTGGGTCCCGTCTCTGGCAGCGAACATGGCGGTCCCGTCTCTGGCAGTGCCCTTTGAAAGAAAATTTTATTTTACCGCCTCTTATCATATGAGAATATTCCCTTTCAAAATCCTTTTTTTTTTTTTTTTTTTTTTTTACTAGAACGTCAAAACATAGCAGAACCGATGCCGGTTTGGAAGCCAAAGTCGGCGCCCCACTATGGTCTGGTTTTTAAGAAAATTTTCCAGAAACGATTTCCGGAAGTTTGTGAAACAGCATGGAACCGGCGCTGGCTTTAGTCTGGAACAAGGCAGCGATTTTTGAAAATTTTCCAAAAATAATTTCTTGTGCCTTCGTCTTTTGCAAATTATTAGTGAGAACAATTCTCAGTAGTATTTTCTGTTTTGAAGCTCAAAACAACAACCAATTTCTTAATTTAAACAAAACCAAAATAGAAAATTAGGATAAAACGGAAGGCAACAACCATGTTCAAGAAAACATTTTTCTATAGAAAACTTTCAGCACACAAAGAAAACATCTTTCAAAATATGCTGTAACTTTTATACAATCATATTGTGCTACGGACCCAACCCATAATGCTCGAAATGATTTCGACTCGAGTGAAAATGATTTTCACAGTGAAAAAAAAAAGACAAACACGAATACATGAACATAGTTTTTCATGCCAAAAACAATGTTTGTAAACCACACATAGCATGGTTCTGATACCACTGTTGGGTATCTCACACGCATATCATATATGGCGCAGTGGAAAAATAAAAACGAGATACCAACCCAGGATCCACATATGTGTGGAAAACAAGACATAAAGATAACAAAGGTAATAACTTTTTACCTTTCTTTGATCGTGTGGAAAACAAAATTTTCCTACTCCAAGTCGAGGCGCGATCCAGCAATCCTCTTGATCAAACACCATGAAAGTTGAATGCCTAACCACTATAATCACATTGCGTGATTATCTCTAATAGAAATCCACACGGAGGATACACTCAACCATCAAGATTTTCTGTGCTAGCAAAAACAAGATGGCGGCTAGGGTTCTTCTTGTCTTAGGAAAAACGAGAGAGAGATAGAGAGAGATAAGTGGAAGAAATTGTTTTTGGAGAGTTGTATTTCTTGAATCCCTACCAGCTAGGGTTTCATGTGTATCTAATATATCACACGAAAAATCACTGAAAATTTGAGAATTCTAAAACAATTAGAATTCCCAAATTGTAATTGGAAACATCAAGTTCTCACAATTACAATTTGGATCATAAATTATAACTAATTATAATTTATCCATGACAACTTATCTTTCTTGCAATTAACCCCACTATGTTATCAAATAACATCTTGAGTATATAATCCTCTATTGTGTGTGGCCTATTAGGTTTCCCAGTCAATTGGTAGCGAACATAAATTAATCTAAATGTCTTTGAGATTAATAATCAATAATTAATTAGAATTAATCCTATTTATTCTAATCAGGACTAGTTTATTAATTCATCAATTAATAAACCCATATTCTCAGATCATGAGCGGTATCTAGCAACACATCATGACCACCCAGAAGTCCAAAATGTTAAGTGGCTTGATATGAATCCTTCAATAACAAACTACAGTACGATTAACTCCTTTCACCATACAATATTTCATTCAGTTTGGAGTACAAAATTAGTTCCAACTCCCTCCAGAATATATATTAATTCTGGCCCAAATACAACAGTACTGGTACCAGGAACCCATTACTCTAAATGTGTATCAATTGGAACTGTTTCGAATACACATACATCTTGACCAAGGACTTCTCGAGTAGTAATTCCTACAAGTGGCCGTGAGATATTCTCCCCTATTATTGGAGTGGTGAATCATTTATTGACCCTCTCAACTACTTTCGTTTACTTTACAATGTACCCAAAATCTATCCCATAAGCGGCCCTCGATCTAGCTCCAGAGATTGGAATCAAAGCACAAAGCTCAGCAAACAAAGTACCTTGGAGATCTCAAGTCTAAGGATACTTGCACGTTTGTTATATTGAGATTATATTAGTGGTACTAAATAGTTATCCATGTGATTATCTCATAGTTAAGTTATCCAATGAACTTGTTTCATTAACAAGCATCCATGTGTTAACTTTGTATATCTCATTACTCACGGATATGAGAACCGCTGCCTGATCAAATCAGGAAGTCTAACACATGCTAGTCTTAACTCATTAATGATGTCCTGTCTCATTATTACTATGACTAGGGACTATTTAAGTACTACCACTATACAATGAGTAGGAATCTCATATTATGATCTCTATCATGATTTTCTTAACACAGAGTTTTACACGGGACTTTATCTAATAGTTATTTTGCACAAAAGTAAACAAAAGAAACTATAAGATAAATAATGCCTTTTATTAAAATAAAATGTGTCATATAAAATGTACAAGTGATTGCCTCTAAGGCACAACACTAACAGGTTTGTTTATTTGACATATGCGCAGTTCATAAGATTTTACCGGTTTAACAAATGTAACATAGCTCAAAAGTAGTCATAAAGTAGGCAAAGAGCAATTATCAAAACAAAACACATATTCATCCTCATTTATCACAAAGTCAATACAAAATTTGTGTGCCAAGTACATAGGCATATACACCGGTCGAACTGTGCATATTATACTATATATATACACATATATATATGTGTGTGTGTGTATATATATATATATATATATATGTATGTACATCTCACCCTTCTACTCATTATCCTCACTGTCTGACACGGGAGGTTCTGAATCAGTCGAGACAATACAAGACTCCACTGCATGAACCTCTTTATCGTCGTCCGCATCTGGCTGCAACCAAGTCAATAGTTCTAGTTGTATCTATAAATCCTCCTTAGGCTCTTCAGCTACAAGTACCTCCACTTCGAGTACCTCCTAGTGCTCTCTCGCATCCGCGACCTCCAAATCCGCTATCTCCTCCTCAATTACCCCGGGTCCATCCCTACCAAACACCTCCTCATCATCCTCAGATAGTACTGCACCATTGGAGATGCTATCCATCATCGTCATGATAGTGCAACTCAATATCACCACCGACCTCATCGAAGTCGTCACTTGCCTCCTCATGTGGTGACGGTATCCTTTTGGGAGTGTGTTTCCTCTCCATACTAGAGCTCTCACCTATCTTTTTCTTCCCTTTATTATTGCGCTCGACCATTAGGCGTAGCCCTTGTCACTCTTATCAACCAAACCTTCACAATAAAAAGGTTCTATCAATTCCTATGATGATACCACAGTTCTATAAAATTAGGCTCTGATACTAATTGTTACACCCCTACTAAAGACAATAGCGGAAGCATTTTAACACCGCCCTATCTAGTTTCCCGGACAATGGGTCTTTCAAATGAAATCAAAATAGTAAATACAAATATAAGGTCTAGACTCTATAATATCCTATACTGATAGCCATACATATACATACATCAGAGAATTTTATACATATCATCTCTATTTATAACAGAATAGAGTACCTGATCAAAAGGAAAGCTGTCCAGACCTAAACTGCCGACTCTATGGTATCGTCCTTATATCTGTAGATCCATTTAGCTCTGGATCCTATAAAAGGTAAGATAAAAGATACGTGTGAGTGACGAATCACCTAGTGAGTCCCGTGTGCACTAGTGCTTGATGAAAGCATAGGGTACATAAAACCTTTATCAAAGTGCATATCATTTGTTTACTGGAAACTATTCTAAAACTCTCTAAAGAGGAGTTTATCTAGAACTTAATCATTTATGGAAATCTATATTTTACTTTCAAAATATTGCCACCAATTTGCAAATCATAGGCACTTCTTCAACAGAAGGTTGGCCTGTATGCAAAGCTCACAAAGCTTCACTTCGACGTCACAATCTTATTGTGCTAGGGACTTCACCTTACAGCACTCAATCGTGCATTGTTGAGTAAGTACAAAAAGTTACACCGTGTAGTCATACTAAGGCTGCAACCTTCAACACTCAATCTATGCGTCGCTGAATTAGCACACCAATTTGCATCGAGTCGTCGTACTAAGGCCGCAGCCTCCAGTACTCAATTCGTGTATCGCTGGGAAATCTTTTACTTGCTACCGTAAGCCAGGGGTCCCAATCCTGTTGTCAATCATCATCGAAACAGCAAGGGGTTAGAACAACGCCAAGTGTCCATAAGGCACGAAAATTTCCAGGCTCAGGATGGCTAGCCAGGACGACTCATCTCCGTGTCCTGTCGCCCTATTTGGAGTAAGACAATCCCCAGAACTAATCGGGTTACTTGGGGTCGTCTATCTATAACATGAGCTAGTACAAAGATTAAAGTCCTTGCTGATCAGGCCAGAGGGTCATCTGATCCCATAGGATTTTCAAATCATAATATTTTAGGGGCAAAACAACACTTTTCGGAATTTGATCCCACTGACTCGCAGGTCAGATCATCATTTACATAGACTTCGTAGAGCCAATCAATTCATTCTATGGCAATTCAGGCCAATAAAATAATTCAAGGGATCAAAAGATCATTTTCTAAAAGTCAATTTCATCACGAGAGATCATTTTCTAAAATCATGTTGAAACATGATAAAGTGCTATGTTCACACATCAAAACATGTTTCCAAGAGTATTTGGGTAGTTTTCCCCATACTCGGTTACAAAAGTCATTTTCAAGGGTATTTAGCTCATTTAAACCATATCCGATTCTAAAAGACTTTTCAAGGGTATTTGGGTCATTTTGCCCTTACCCGATTTGAAATGTATACACAAAAGTTCTAACAAGGGTATTTCGGTCATTTATCGTATACCCGATTCCAAAAGTTTTCATAAACATTCCAATAAGGACATTTAGATCATTTTCCAAATACCCGATTCCAAAAGGAACTCATTTTAAGAAATCCAGAATTCTAACCTCAAAAGAGGATTAAATTCATAGTTTCCAAATACGTTTCCACAAAATGTTACAATAAGGGCATTCAGTCAATTTATGAATACCCAATTCTAAAATTTAGAATTTTTCAAAAATCCCAAATATTTAATCTAAAAAGGACTAAATTCACAAAATTCACATTTTAATCATCCGTTAAGGTTTCCAAACCAATAATGAAGTTCATGCAAGCCCAAAATGGAATAAAATAAGTCTTGCTAAGATAAACCTTAAACATATTCAGGAATTTCAAAAACGATATAAAATATAGCATTTCATGAAAAAGTAAAGCACACTAGTTTTCAAAAGATTTTAGAAATCTAGGGGACTCACCTTGTGTCCTAAGCTAAGCAACTCTTTCCGTTCACGGCCGTTTAACTTTCATTTCTATCGTTTTTGACATTTTGTTGGCCATTTACCGCTAAAACTACACCAAGTATCATTTTTGGGTCAATTCGTATTCAGCCAAAAAAATAGCCTACAGTTGGCCGACATCCAGCTGACGCGCTCGACGTTTCGCCAATGGGGGCTGACAATTATGGAAAACGTTCAACCTTTGTTCACATTAGTTTTTCGTCATTTGCTTGATTCTTTTGTTTTCCTTTTTTCCCCATCCTTTCTCTCTTCATAAAAAAGGGATTCACTTCATATTTCCCCATTTAATTTCATCCAAAATCATATAATAAATCATCCTTAAATTTGTCCATGTTCCAAGTAAAATTATGAAATTTTGCTGCTTTGACATATGATTTTATTTCGGACATAACATTCAATCCACAAATCTGATTTTGCTCTATGATATACTAAAATGATAATAAGACTCTTAAATTTAATTTTGTATAAGTCATTTTCTAGAATTCTGGTTCCAAGGCACGATATGGAATAAAAACAGTCCCAGTAGTTTTACCTCACTTTTAGTATTCATGCTTTCCTTGTCGTCCTTTAATCTTTAACACCTTAGAACTATTAATTCATTCAATTCTCCTTCAAATCATCATTAATTATGAATTTCCATATTTCCATTAGCTCACAAAAGTCACACTTATTAAACACAAATTCAGCTCTTCTAATCAAAAGTAAGTTTGAACGATTTTTCCAACCAAGTAAATTACATTTATACTCTACTTTGATCATCACCTCTTCAACTGAAAATAAGCCGTCAAGCTACCATAATTATTTAGTTCTTCCTCACATAAAACATCATTCAAATGCCCTTAGGCAATTGGCTCATATACAAGCATATATCAAGTTATACACAAAACTTCACAAACCTTAGCTTTGATCCCAAATCAATACATGAAAGTCATATTTTTATGTTAAAATTGACATCATCATAATCATCATTAACCCAACAACAACTTTAATGCAAGTGAGGTAGGGCTTTACCTTGTATGTGAGGCTATTTGGTATGATTTTGCTCCAAGAACACCAAGAACACTTACACTTCTTTCTTTCACTCTCCTTTTTCTTTTTCTCTAGGTTTTTCTCAACCTTTCCTTTCTTATTTTCTCTTGTTTTTGTTTCTCCAAGGATGGATGAAAATATAGCTGTAAATCAGCCTCTTCACCGCCATTCTTCATCAGAAATTTGGCCAAGAAAATATTAATTTATTTAAACATATGGTGGTTACAACATAGGTGTGTTCCAATAGAGACTTTATACACCAACCATTTTTTTTTCTCCACAAAAATTCCCTTATTTCTCCTCACATGGCCAACAAAATTCTTGGCTAATTTCTAGCCATTCATTCATCTTCTCTTAGTCTGAATATTAGCCAATTATATGGCTCAAGACCTTAATCAAGTGGGCCCACGAGTGATGTGTTCCAATCACAAAATTACACACCATTCTTCATTTATTTTGCAATTCTTTAATTCGTTGTCTTGCATGAACTTTTCATGCAACCTCTCTTAAATTTACACATGTCCATGGGCTACCACTCACAAAATGGCACATGCACCATTTTTAACAAAGATTTCCCATTTTCTTCAGTAATGACCAAAATCGGGTCTCGTAATGGAAAAATATTTTATTTCACCAATCAACTCCAAAAATTCTACTGAACCCTTCAGTAAATTCCAAATCTCTCTTATGTCGATCCACATAACTTTTCTGTCAACTCTATGCTACTTATAACTTGGTTTGATCATCTCTATAGCCTATTCGACCCTTTCATGAACAAAAGCATTTTGTTCACCCGTTCTTCATCCTAAACTTTAGCAATATAATGGGAAATGACATTTTCTTCCATATAGAGCTTCAAACGGGGCCATTCCAATTCTTATGCAAATTCTACATACGCTATATTATCAATCCACTTAGTTCTAAAATCCAAAACACAAGCCCTCAACATGTTTTTCATAGCTCTATTCACTCGTTTTGTCTGTTCATCAATTTGTGGGTGCGCTGCTACACTGAATTTTAATGTTGTCCTGTATCTCTCCTGTAATTTAGTCCGAAATTTGGATGTAAATCTGGGGTCTCGAAATAAGATAATACTAAAGGTTCTCTATGAAGTCTGATTACTTCCTCCATATATTTTTTACTTAACTTCTCTAGAAAATCCCATAGATTGATAGGGATGAAATGGGAAGACTTAGTCAGCCGATCCACTATTATCCATATGGTCTCTCACTGTCCTACTGCCATAGGCAATCCTGTAATGAAATCCATAGTTATTCTATCCCATTTCAATGATGGAATTGGTAATGGCTGCAATAATCCTATAGGCCATTGCTATCGGCTTTCACTAGCCAACAAGTGATATATCGAGCTACAAAATTTGAGATATCCTTATACATACCAATCCACCAGTAATGCCGTTTTAAGTCCTGATACATCCTTATGGCTCCTGGATGGATGGTATATTTACTTTGATATGCTTCTGACAAAATGTCTTATCTCATCGCAGACTATTTTACGATGCAATACCAATCTCGGTAATAAATGATTCCATCATTGTCCCTTTGAAACTCATGTCCTCCTTTGTTTACCTCATTCGGCACTATCATTTGCAACTCTTCATCTTTATCGTGCTCTTTCTTCAATCATTGTAAGAAAGTAAGGTGAATGGAAAAATTACTCAGTCTTATTCCTCCATCTACTGCAAATGTTTCCAATTATGGAATTTGTAGCATCCGAAGAGTTGATAAATTCGCTTTCCTACAAAGGGCATTTGTTACGATGTTTGCCTTTCCAGAATGACACGTAATTAAACATCGAAATTCTTCCAGGAATTCCATCCACCGACATCGTCTCATTTTCAAATCGTTCTATGTAAAACATACATCAAAATTTTGTGATCGGCGAAGATTTCTAACTCAACCCCACACAAATAATGTCTCCACTCCTTAAGGGCAAACACAATAGCAACTAACCCCAATCATGTGTAAGGTATGTCTCCTCAAGAGGTTTCTATTTCCTAGAGATATAAGCTATCACCTTTCTCTCCTATATCAATACTCCTCCCAATCCTTCCTTTGACACATTTGTGTACTCCTCATAAGTTTTGTCCATCCTAGGCAATGTTAGAATAGGTGCATAACTTAATTCTTTTCTCAACTCCAAGAATTTTCCCTCACATATTCCTGTCCAAACGTAAGGAACTTTCTTTTAGGTGAGCTGACTGAAAGGTAAAGCTATCTTAGAAAATTTCTCAGTAAATCTCCGATAATACCTTGCCAATCCCAAAAAACTCGGATTTCAGTCGAAGTCTCGAGATGTTTCCAATTTATCACAGCCTTAAATTTTACAGAATCTATCATAATCCCGTCATTAGATACACATGTCCCAAGAATGCTACTTCTTATAACTAAAACTCACACTTACTGAATTTTGCATACACTTTGGCCTCTCTTAACCTTCCAAATACTTTTCAAAAGTGCAGTTCATGTTCTTGGGAATTTTTGGAGTATACCAGAATGTCATCTATGAATATAACCACAAGATTATCTAAGTATGACCAAAATTCCAGGTGCATTGGCTCTATGAAAACAGTAGGGGCATTAGTAACACCAAAGTGTATCACCACAAACTCAAAATGCCTATATCGAGTGTAAAATGTAGTTTTCGATATATCTTCTTCTCGAATCCGGACTTGGTAATATCCTTACCTCAAGTCTAATTTCGAAAAACATCTGGCTCCTTACAACTGGTCAAACAATTCATCAACCATGGGTAACGAATATTTATTCTTTACCATCATTGCATTCAACCCTCCATAATCTATACACATCTGTAATGACCTTTCTTTCTTCCTAATAAACAATACAGGTGCTCCCCATGGTGAAGCACTTGGTCGAATAAACCCTTGCCCCATCAATTCCTTTAGTTGATTCTTAAGCTCTTGCAATTCTATAGGTGCCATCCTATAAAAAGGGTCCTTGAAATTGGTTCTGCTAATGGCACTAACTCAACAAAAAACTCTACATGTCTCTCCAGTGGTAGCTTCTTCAATTCTGCTGGAAAAATAACTAAATATTCATTCACAACAAGCACATCTTAAGGCTTCTTAACCTCTCCTGGCTTATTAATTACATAAGCCAAGTATCCTTTGCACCCTTTCCTAATAATCTTCCAGGCCATAAGTCCCGATACAATTGCATTACTTTTCCTTCCAGCCTCACCTACAAATTCCAATATAAGTTTCCTAGGCTGATGGAAACGTACTATCTTATGTCTACAATCAACTTGAGCATGATACTGAGATAGCCAATCTATGCCTAAGATAGCATCATAATCCTCTATAGGCAAACATATCAAATCTCCTCCCAATACCAAGGTCTTAAAGTTCCTATGTATTTTCTCACTATTTATTGGCTTTCCCAATAGGGTAATAACAATCATTTCTTATGAAATTTCTTTCCCTCTTATCCCCATAAAATTAAGAAATGAATTGGCAACAAAGGAATGCATAGAACTGGGATCTACCAATACTATAGTAGTATGATAAAAAATAAGGTGCGTACCATCCACTACTGCATTCTGATTATGTATCTTCTCTAAGGCCACCACCCGAGTGTTTGTTTGCGGTTTGGGGGTCAGTTCTAGCAGTAGAAGCCTGTCCTAAGTTCCTATTTCCTCGTCCTGGCTTCTGTCCATGATTGTTTCTTCTCGATCGGCTCTACCCTCCTATTCCTCGAGGGTGAGGGCAATAAAAAATCTTATGCCCTATCTCTCCAGAATAAAAAAATTTAAAGAGGGGAATAGTCTTAGATAATTGTTGGATAGTATCAGCCATCTTGTGGAATGGTTTGAATATCGAGTGGTCCAAAGTTGTGAGGTGGGTACCTTCCGCTAGCGGTTCCTCCACTATTGGTTTAGGTTTATTTCGACTAGTTCACGATAATCATCCAAAGGTCCGTTTAGAAGGTATCGGTATAGTTCATAAGATTTTACCGGTATAACAAATGTAACATTACTGAAAAGCAATCATAAAATAGGCATAGTGTGATTAGCAAAACAAAACACATGTTCATTCAAATTTATCACAAAGTCAATACAAAATTCATGTGTCAAGCACATAGGCATATACACTGGTCGAACTGTACATATCATACTATATGTATATACACATCTCACCCTTCTACTCATTATCCTTACTATCTAATATGGGAGGTCCTGAATCAACCAAAACTGTATTAGACTCCGTTGCATAAACCTCCTCATCACCGTCTGCATCTAGCTACAACAAAGCCAATAGTTCTGGGTCTATCTCTAAATCCTCTTTAGGCTCCTCAATGACAGGTACCTCCATCTCGAGTATCTCTTGGTCCTCTCTTGTATTAGCGACCTCCAAATTCAGTATCTCCTCCACAAGTGCCCCAAGTACATCCTCACTAAACACCTTCTCATCATCCTCTAGTAGTACTACACCATCAAAGACGCTATCCACCTCATCATTATCATTGTCCTGATGGTGCAGCTAAATATCACCACTGACCTCATCGGTGTCATCACCTCCCTCTCATGTGGCGATGGTATCCTCTCCACACCCGTGCTCTCACTTGTCTTTTTCTTCCCTTCATCGTTGCGCTTGACCATTGGGTGCTTGCCCTTATCACTCCTATCCACCATACCTAGACAATATATGGGCTATATCAATTCCTATGACTATACCACAGTTCTATAAAACTTGGCTCTGATACCAATTTTAACCCCCTACTAAAGACAACAGTAGAAGCAAATCAACATCGGGTGTCGCCCCGTCCAGTTTCCCTGACAATGGGTCTTTAAAACAAAAATAACAAAGTAAATACATATATAAGGTCCAGACTCAACAATATCATACTCTGATAGCCACACATATACATACATCAGAGAATTTTATACATGCCATCTCTATTTATAACAGAATACGATACATTATCAAAAGAAAAGCTGTCCAAACCTAAATTGCCAACTCTGTGGTATTGTCCTTCTATCTATAGGTTAATTCAGCTTTAGATCCTATAAAATGTAAGATAAAAGACATGTGTGAGTAATAAATCATCCAGTGCGTCCCGTGTGTGTTAGTGCTTTATGAAAGAATAAGGTACACAAAACTTTTGTGGAATAGCATATCATTTGTTCATTGGAAACCATTCCAAAACTCTCTAAAGAAGAGTTTATACAGAACTCAATCATTTTTGGAAAATTATATTCTACTTTCAAAATATTGCTCCCAATTTTCAAATCACATGCACTTCTCCAACAGAAGGTCAGCTAGTCTGCAAAGCTCACAAGGATTCGCTTCGGCATCACGATCTTACTGTGCCATGGACTTCGTCTTACAGCACTCAACCGTTTATTGCTGAATAAGTATACCAACTTGCACCATGTCATCGTACTAAGGCCACAACCTTCATTACTCGATCCGTGCATCGCCGGTAAGCATACCAACTTGCACCGTATCATTGTCCTAAGGCCGCAGCCTCCAAAACTCTATCCGTGCGTCACTAGAAAATCTTTTACTTGCTATCGTAAGCCAAGGGTCCCAATCCTGACGTCATTCACCATCGTGGCAGCAAGGGGTGAGAGCAACACCAGGTGTCCATCCCAGCCCACGAACAACCTAAATCACAACGTGCTCATAAGGCATGGCCATTGCCAGACTCTAGACAACTTGCCAGGATGACTTATCCCAATGTCTTGTCACCCTGTTTGGAGTAAGATAATTCCCAAAACTGATCGTGTTACTTTAGGTCGTCTATCTTAAACATGAGCTAATACAAAGATCAAAGTCCTTGCTAAATACTTAACGCTAACAATACCAACCTCGTTGGACTGATTAAGCTTGAGGGTTATCCTATCCCGTAGGATTTTCAAATCATAACATTTTAGGGCTAAAACAACACTTTCCAGAATTTGATCCCACTGACTTACAGGTCAGATCATCATTCACATAGACTCCACTAAGCCAATCAATTCATTTCATGTCATATCAAGCCAATAAAATAATTATAGGGATCAAAAGATCGTTTTTCGAAAGTCTATCTCATCACAAGAGATCATTTTTTAAAATCATATTGAAATAGGATAAAGAATACTGTTCACACAACAAAACATGTTTCTAAGAGTATTTGGGTCATTTTCCCCGTACTTGATCACAAAAGTCATTTCAAAGGGTATTCAAGTCATTTTACCCATATCTAATTCTAAAGGACTTTCCGAAGGTATTCAGATCATTTTACCCTTACCCAATTTGAAAAGTATTAATAAACGTTCCAATAAAGGTATTTTGGTCATTTACCATATACCCAATTCCAAAAATTTTCATAAACATTCCAATAAGGACATTTGGATCATTTTCCAAATATCTAATTTCAAAAGGAACTCATTTCAAAAAATCTAGAATTCTAATCTCAAAATAGGATTAAATTTAAAGATTCCAAATATATTTCTATAAAATGTTCCAATAAGGGCATTCCAGTCAACTTATGAATACCTGATTCCAAAATTTGCCATTTTTTTGAAAATCCCAAATATTTAATCCAAAAAGGACTAAATTCACAAAATTCACACTTTAATCATCCATTAAAGTTTCCAAGCCAACGATGAAGTTCATGCAAGCCCAAAATGGCATAAAACAAGTCTTGCTCAGATAAACCATAAACATATTCAGGGATTTCCAAAATGTTATAAAACATAGCATTTCATGGAAAATTAAAGCACACTAGCTTCCCAAAGGTTTTAGAAATCCAAGGGACTCACCTCGTGTCCTAAGCAACTTTTTCCGTTCACGACTGTTTAACCTCTATTTCTACCGTTTTTGATTTTCCGTTGGCTATTTATCGCTAAACCTACACCAAACATCATTTTTGGATCAATTCATGTTTGGCCAAAAAATTAGCCGACGTCCAAAAGACGTGCCCGTCATTTAGCCAACGGTTAGCCGACGGGGGCTGACAGTTACGAAAAACGGTCAATTTTTGTTCACGTCATTTTTTCATCATTTTCTTGATTCATCCATTTTCCTTTTTTCCATATCCTTTCTCCCTTCATATACAAGGGATTCACTTCATATTTCCCCATTTAACTTCTTCCAAAATCATACAATTAATCATCCTTAAATTCGTCCATGTTCCAAGCAAAATTGTGAAATTTTGCGGTTTTGACACATGATTTTATTTTGGACATAACTTTCAACCTACAACTCCGATTTGGCTCTATGATATACCAAAATGACCATAAGACTCTTAAATTTATTTTTTTGTAATACCTTTTCCAGAATTCCCATTTCCAATGTGCAGTACTGGGCAAAAAATCCCTAGTAGTTTTACCTCACTTTTACTATTCATGCTTTCCTTGTCCTCCTTTAATCTTTAACATCTTAGAACCATTAATTCATTCAATTCTCCTTCAAATCACCTTTAATTCTAAATTTTCAGATTTCCAATAGCTCACAAAAGTCGCTCTTATTCAACACAAATTCATCTCCTCTAATCAAAAGCTAGTTTGAATCGTTTTTCCAACCAAGTAAATTCCATTTATACTCTACTTTGATCATCACCTCTTCAACCGAAAATAATCCTTCAAGCTACCATAATTATTCAGTTCTTCCTCACACAAAACACCATTCAAATGCCCTTAGGTAGCTGGCACATATACAAGCACATATAAAGTTATACACAAAAGTTCACAAACCCTAGCTTTGATCTAAAAGCAATATATAAAAGTCGTGTTTTTATGTTAAAATTCACATCATCATAATCATCATTCACCCAACAACAACTTTAATTCAAGCAAGGTAGGGTTTTACCTTATATTTAAGGCTATTTGGTGTGATTTTGCTCCAAGAACACACACACTTCTTTCTTTCTCTCTCATTTTTATTTTTCTCTTGGTTTTCCTCAATCTATCCTTTCCTATTTTCTCTTGTTTTTCCATCTCCAAGGCTGGACGAAAATATGGCTATAAATTAGCCTCTTCACTGCCATTCTTCATCAGAAATTTGGCCCAGAAAATTTTAATTTAATTAAAAATATGGTGGTTACAACGTAGTTGTGTTCCAATAGAAACTTTACACACCAACCACTTTTTTTTCTCCACAAAAAATCCATTATTTCTCCTTGAATGGCCAACAAAATTCTTGGCCAATTTCTAGGCATTCATTCATCTTCTCATTGCCTAAATATTAGCCAATTATATGGCTCAAGACCTTAATCAAGTGGGCCCACGAGTGATGTGTTCCTATCATCAAATTGCACATCATTCTTTATTTATTTTGCAATCCTTTAATTCCATGTGTCTTGCATGAACTCTTCATGTAATATCTCTTAAATTGACACGTGTCCATGGGCTACCACTCACAAAATGTCACATGCACCATTTTTAACCGCGATTTCCCATTTTCTTCAGTAATGACCGAAATTGGGTCCGTAACGGAAAATTATTTTATTTCACCATTCAACTCAAAAAATTATATTGAATCCATTGGTAACACTTAAATTCTTCAAGTCCTTTTCTACTTAGTCAAATTTGCGGTCAAAGTCGCGGCGCGATCAAATTGACGAAAATGCCCTCGATACTCCGGGTAGCATAATTCTCTCCAGAACGTGCATTTCACTACACTGACTATTTTCTCTCTTTAGAGTACCCTTAAATTCTTATTTTATTAATAATAATAGCCTTCCAAAAAATTAGGATACAAGTAGAACAAATCCAATAATTACATCTAGGTCCCGACAAAATATTATTCCACCAAAATATTCATCTCATTACACCGATCAACTTTTGTTTGGACATTGGTACAAATTCTTATCCTATTACAAGTAGTAGCCAATCAAAAGTAGAAAAGGTGGGGTGTTACAATGGCTATGCTTGGTGCTTGGGCAGACACCGTTCTAGTTAGAAGGTTCTTTGGAATAAAGAATTATAGGGTAAGGTCTTCAACTATCTTTTCACTTTATGAAAATTTCTAAGGTTTACATCTATGAAACAATTTTATTTTTTTCTATAACCCTTTCTACTTCAATTTTTTTCTTCCTTGAAAACATGCAATAGAACAGGAATAGAATTGGTTCCGAATTATTCAAATGTTTGGATCACGAAATGTGCTATTATGCTGTTAGAGTAATTCCAGGTTTGTTGCAAAAAAATGAGATGATGGAAGTAGAGATTTAAAAACAAAACAAAAGCTAAAAACATGGTTTTTAGTAGCAACAATTTTTGCCATAGCTGTTGTTATATTGTTACTATGTTTTTTGATATAGTGGTGTGGCTGATCAATTGCTGAAAATAGACAAACAAAATGTTGGGAAATATGCCCTCTTAGATTAGGTTTCTGATGTAAATATCGAATGTATTAAAAATCAAAATTATTTTTTTGAAATTGTTTGTGAATTTACATTTTTATTTATGTACAATTATGTTTGGAAAAGACCCATTGTGATTAAGTAAGTGGTCCATGTGAATGAAGGTCTTTCACAGTAAGGTAAGGATCACGGGTTTCTTAACACATAAACGTCCATTCTTAACCGATTGATGAGAATGTGAATCTCATCATGTCTAGGTTATTATATTGTGAATTCCAAATGGAGAATGGTTTACCTTTAGCCAGTGAGTAGTCCACTTACTTCATGACATAAGCGTATTTCGAATACGTATCAATACTTGTAGTAGTGGTTTCTAAAAGTACTATATGGTAGAAATCTAAACTACTACTGCTACAGTGTGGACTAGTACTCTACGACTGGAGTATGAGTTGGTGGTCTGACGAAGCTGGAAGCATGTAATTTGATATGCTATAGTTGAGGTTCTATCGTAGGACCAATATACTTGCATGTCAGGTATATGTAACTAGTTAGTTAAGACAGACTTGTACAAGATAGTTTCTATACTATATCGCCCCTTGTGGTTGTCTAAATGATCTAAGTATCCAGGGCCCTGGGAAACATGATTTGGATGTTTGCTTTAGGGTACCTCTCTTGGAAAGCGGAAACAATCCAAGAAGCCGTGAATCATTGGACTAGAAGTCTAAGGATGATAGATATCATTTAGAGAGGTGTTAGTACATTTCTTCCTCTCTAAATGTACGGCAATATATAGAGGGGTATTTTAGTCATTACACCTGTAGGTTGAAGACTTTGCTAACGTAGCATTGTCCAAGGGGTCAATATTTCCTTATGGTGATATTAGGAAATATTTAAAATGTAAAAAATAGCTATTTATATGGCAATGGTATTTTGGTCATTTTAGTAGCCAAGGCAGTGTGTCTTTTGGTCCCTAGTATGGACCGTGAGTCCTAATTATATACAGGCTAAGGAGTTTGTTTTAAATTAAATTAAATGAAATTTATTTTATTTAAGTAGCCTGATTTAATTATTAGGCTAGAATAAAATAAAGGTCCATGGAGAGAAAGAATTAATTAAATTAGTTTGGTGGGTTAATTAATTTTTCAGGGCTTTGGCCCAATTTGAATAATTAAAGATTATCCTGGGACTAAACTAATATCGACTTGTTAATTGGACTAGTTTATTTGGGCTGGGAAATAAATAATTTTTGGGCCATTTATTTGGTTCTAATTAGAATAATTAATTTAGTCCAAAAGGCTAAACTAAGAGTCCAATAGGCCAGTCCAGTTTAACCTAGGGTTTTATTTAGGTTAAACAGGAGAATAGAGAACAATGTTATTTTTTCATTGTTTTCCTCTGGTGGAAAGAAACAGATGCCTCTTTCTTTCTCTCTCCAAGAAAATTCCTTAGTCTTGTAAGTTGTTCACCAAACGGGATTAAGCAGGTCGTATACTGGAAGATCGAGAGGTTAGTGTTCACATACATGCAAAGGCAGAGTAGGAGGCTTGCAGAAATCACACCAGAAGTTTCCACCAGTGCACCTAGCCCGGTTCCACACATTCCTGTCCAACCATCTTTGCGAACAAGAAAAAAAGGTTAGAAATTTTTCTCCTCGGAGTCCTAACAGAGTAGGACCGGTGCCAGCTCCGTTCGGGTTCTTCTGTTCTTTAGTTTTTTTCCAGTTTTTCAGCTTTCACTTCCGTTGCGTGCTCTGTGTTTTCCCCTTTTTAAGCCTTCACAAAATGCCCTAAAAATGATGTCATTTTTGCTATTATATTATTATAGTGGATTTTTTTAGGACTGGATTTTTTTTTTTTTACTAGTAGTGGAAGAATAAAGAAGGATTACTTATCAAGCTGTTAAGAAGGATTACATAGGATGGATTTGTTGTTTCAAATAGTGGAGGGATTGAGAAAGATCATGTTGTTGAATGTTTAAAAAGAATTTTCACGTTAGCAAGAACTGTTGCAGCTCTTTGCAATTTACTTATTTCAATAATCTTAGTAGTTTCCCTCATCCAAAAACATGTATACATCCCAAAAGAAGATATATTTGGGAGTCTTGAAATGGAATGCTTGAACAAAGAAAAACCTGAAAAAGAAGAATGAAAAAAAAAAACATCATCATTCCCTAATGCTTATACAAAATGACCTTTGGGAATAGTTAAACATGTTCTACAACAAAAAAGAATCCAGGTTCAACTAGCATCTAATAATCATATACTTCCACAAACTAACATTAGTCGAACCAAGCTAAACATCATCCAAAAAGCTATCCTTTATAACATTAATGAGTCTAACTGTCCAACCAAAATGTAAACAACTCCAAGAATGCATCCCTAAATTAAAGATCCCAACACACATGACTTTGCATTATTTTCCTCTATCTTTTTGTTTGATTAGTTTAGGATGTCTACTTATTGTTGCTAGATTTACCACAAATTCTACACTTCCTTATCTTCGCTCTACTTGCACTAGTTTGTTTGTTGCATTTGCATATGCTACTCGATTTATTTGTAGCATGCTCTATTGTTTCTTCCCTAATGGCTTGTGCAAAATTATAGTGTTCAAATTGCAGTAAGATAGAATACTTAAAAATGAAAACGAAGCTTGGGCATGAAAATTAACCTCTTTGATGGGCTACTACTAAGTGTGCATGTTGTCTAATTGTTGTGTTCCCATTGTTGTGACTTGTTACAAGCAAAATTAGTGAGAAAAATGAAATAGAACAAGCTAATTTTAAATACTTATCACATGAAAAGGTTGAACAAACATTAGAAGCTTGGGATATAATGTCCTACTAGTTTTGTGAAACTCATGTCCATGCCACATCCTTTTCTACAACAGAACCAGACACTTAAGAAGCAGATGGGGAATAACAATCAGCACAAATTATGAAATTATAACACAGAGAATACACGTAATATTTACATAATTACTTACAATGTTTACAACTTCCCTATTATGAGAATTTTTCCTAAGTTAATTTTGATCTTCTTGGGTTGAATTTTTAATGTTATAAGTCTTCATATTTAACTACACTTGTTCATATGACTTGTAATGGAACCAGAAGCCTATGTAGCCCCATCTAGATTATCATTTACTACTAAATCTTCCATATCTTGTGATTGTTCATCCACCTTAAGACATGTTCTTATATTATGTCCTTTGTCTCTACATTTGAATGATCTACCTCTTCTCTTGGATAGCTTAAGAATGCTATGTTTTCCTTGCCTAACATCATCATCATCCTTCTTCCTAATATTTTTGGGTGTACCAGGTAATCTCACCTTCTTAGGAGTAATTGTGGCACTTTTACAATCCTATGCTAAAGATTTAGACCACTAATTGGCTTTACAACTGGTTCATAAGTACTTTGATAAGTGGAAATATGATAAAATGTACTAACATAACCATCCATCTCCCCCCCCCTGGCTTGCTATTGCACTAATTGCATGAACACATGAAATCCCGCACAAGTCCATTTTCTACAACTATATGTCTTAGGCTGAAGATCAATAGCAAGCATATTAGTGCAAATATGCTCTACTTGATATTTTGACTCCCCTACTACCTGGCAATAAAATCATCAATATTCTCCTTTAGTTTTTAACAAATGTTTCAATTTTTGTACGCAATATACCTCCCTTTTTTCATCCACTCCCACTTAATCTCTAGTTTACTTATCAAATACACCCTAATGGCTTCTAACATCCCTAGTATTGGTAGAGATCTACCTTCCAAAATGGTAGAATTAAAACTCCCACATAAGTTGTTTAGAAGCATATCGCATTTAGTGTAAGTCTTAAAATGAGACCTAGATAAATATGAATGTGAAGAATAAGTGTGCAATACAAGCCTACATATCTAATGCTTTAAGTGCCTCTATATTGTTTAAAAACTTATTAGGATGTGATTGTTAGAATTCGTGGACTCCTAAACGCGGAAAACATCCACGAATCCCTCCCGAGGACCCAAGTAAACGATTAAGAAGATCTAAGGTTTAAGAATTACCTCTGGTTGCTATAATCAAAATCTTTCGATTCTGGTTGCGCTGTTGTACGTTCAACCCAAACAATCACCAGACGCTGCAGTATGCGAACGTCCACTATCGGATACACACCGCGAACTCACTCGATACCCGGGGAGTACTAGCGCCTAGGGTTTGAGAGGTTTTTTTTTTTTTCTTTTCTGGTAAAGAATGGCACGAATGTTCTCAACCGAAAAATTAGACTATTGAAAAGACGGCTAGGGTTTTCTTAAAAACCCCCGAACCTCTTAGAGTCCAACCCTAATAATATCTTATCATATACTAATTTAAATTTAAATTAAATTAAAACTGATATGATAAGATTCTGCCATTATCTCAGTAATTTAACTAATTAATTTACCGAGTCAGATTCTTATAATCTGGACATCATCCAGATACATCGAATGTGGACATATTTCTAGATTCACTGTATCTAGTAAATTTTCTAAGTACGATTAACTTAGACATATTTCCAGATTCATCGAACCTGGTCACCAGAAAAATAACCTAACAAGTTCGCTTATTGTGTGACCCTATAGGTTCATTTAACACTGGCAGTGTGCCTAAATCATATTTAAATGGCCCACAAGTTATAAGTGGTTTCTAGCAAAACATTATAACTATCCATGTTAAATGAAGATCGGTGATCTCTTTGAACTAAACCATAATTTTATATTTAGTCATTTTGTCACACGATATCCAGATTAAGCATAAGGCACGGAGCATGTCATCCTTATTAAGCTTAATCAATTATTTCTTGATTTCATAGTAGGCTGTTCAAACAAATGATATCAATATCTTAGATTGATATATTTGAGCACGGCCATGCATTTTTAACAGTCTAACTTATCAAAGGGCCCATGGATATCTCTCCCATAACTGAGAGGGACAAATTCATTTACAATCAATCATATTCCTCTCCTTGATTTATTCTATATCCAACAGTAGTCTAATTTATTATCTGGTTAAAGACAACTTTAGACAATGTCAAAATATAGAATTTATCAAGTAGGAAACTATGATGAATTTAGGTCGAAGGACTTTCAATATTATTATGTCTAGAAAGTACTTATGACATATTCCATGAAGTACTCTCACAGTAGGTCATGTCCAATACAATGTTCTCTAACATTTATTTATGTCTTGACTCGATATCACAAATATCCATGGCCAATAAAACATAGCCATCAAGTCACAAACATACTAATCTTAATTTATTATTATTCCAATAATAATAATCGATCAGGAACAGTTTTAGAATAGTCATTGTATTCATTGTAGGGTTTTACTATTAAGTCACGTACTTGATGACCAACAAAACAAAACTCACTATTCATGGAAAGGAAAGCCTCATATTATTATATAAAACATGATGACAATAGTATAAGTACAAATTAACTCTATGGCATATCCCCAATAGTCTCCCACTTGCACTAAGACCAATTTGGCATAAGCCGTAATTCCATTGATCTGGTATGACTATCATGTTTAGATGATGGGAGAGGCTTTGTCAGTGGATCTGCAACATTGTCATCAGTTGGTACCTTGCATATATTAGCATCTCCTCTATCAACAATTTCTCGAATGAGATGAAAACATCTAAGTATATGTTTGGATCGCTGATGTGATCTTGGTTCCTTAGCTTGTGCAATGGCTCCATTGTTGTCACAATAGAGATCCACTAGGTTCACAATACTAGGAACTACATCTAGTTCTGTAATGAACTTTTTAATCCAAACTGCTTCTTTAGCTGCAGCTGAGGCAGCTACATACTTAGCTTCGTAGTAGAATCGGCCATGGTATCTTGCTTTGAACGTTTTCAGCTTACAGTACCTCCATTCAAACAAAATTGAAAACCTGATTGCGATCTATAATCATCTATGTCGGACTGAAAACTAGCATCAGTGTAACCATTTACAACTAGCTCGCCTTCTTGTCCTCCATAAACTAAGAACATATCTTTAGTTCTTCTTAAGTACTTCAGTATGTTCTTGACAGCAGTCCAGTGTGCCTCTCCAGGATTTGACTAGAACCTGCTCGTCATGCTCAATGCATATGATACATCGGGTCGAGTACATAACATGGCATACATGATAGACCCTATAGCGGAAGCGTATGCTATCTTGTTAATGCACTCTTCTTCATCCTTCGTAGAAGGACTTTGAGTTTTATTGAGCTTAATGCCATGTGACATTGGCAAGAATCCTCTCTTAGAGTCTTGCATACTGAACCTTTTCAGTACCTTGTCAACGTATACACTTTGACTTAGTCTAATTAGCTTTCTAGATCTCTCTATAGATCCTTATACCTAGAATATAGGCAGCTTCACCTAAGTCTTTCATTGAGAAACAATTTCCCAACTAGGTCTTTACACTTTGTAGAGTTGGGATGTCGTTTCCAATGAGTAAGATATCATCAACATAAAGTACCAAAAAGACTATTGCATTCCCACTTGTTTTCTTATAGACACAAGGCTCATCTTCATTTTTGATAAAGTTAAATTCTTTAATTGCTTCATCAAAACGAAGATTCCAACTTCGAGATGCTTGCTTCAATCCATAAATGGATCTTTGAAGCTTGCACACTTTATTAGAATTCAAAGGATCATCAAAACCCTCAGGTTGTGTCATGTACACATCTTCGAGTAAGTTTCCATTAAGAAACGCGGTTTTGACATCCATTTGCCAAATTTCATAGTCATAATATGCTGCTATAGCAAGAAGAATTCTGATAGATTTAAGCATTACAACTGGTGAAAAGGTTTCATCATAGTCTATACCATGAGTTTGTCTATAACCTTTTGCTACCAGTCGTGCTTTGTAAGTATGCACATTTCCGTCCATGTCTGTTTTCTTTTTGAAAACCCACTTACACCCAATGGTTTTTGAACCTTTAGGTGGGTTAACCAAAGTCCAAACTTGTTTATCATACATGGATTGCATCTCAGACTTCATAGCCTCTAACCATTGTCCAGAGTCAGAACTCTTAATGGCTTCTTGATAGGAAGTGGGCTCATCATTAACCATAAGCTCCACATTGTGATCGTCGGTGATGAGAAATCCATATCTCTCAGGTTGTTGACGAACCCTATCAGATCTTCGAGGTCCTTGTTCTATAGATGTAGGCTCATCTTGGACTTGTGAGCCATCTAATCGAGATTCATTATTCGGTTCAGGCACTAATTATGGCTCTTGAATCTCATCTTGATAAGGTTCAGGCACTAATTGTGGTCCTTGAATCTCATCAAGATGTATTTTACTCCCACTGATTCTTTTGGAAATAAATTCCTTTTCAAGAAAGAATCCATTTCGAGCAACAATTACTCTATTTTCTTTTGGGAGATAAAATTGATATCCTTTAGTTTCTTTAGGATACCCCACAAATATGCATTTATCCGATTTAGGTGTATGTTTATCAGATAATAAACGCTTTACATAAACTTCACAACCCCAAATCTTCAGAAATAACAAACTAGGTTGTCTCCCAGTCCATATCTCATATGGCGTTTTCTGAACCGATTTAGATGGAACTCGATTTAGTATGAATGCAGCAGTCTCCAGGGCATAACCCCAAAAGGAGATTGGAAGATCAGTTTGACTCATCATTGATCGAATCATATCTAATAAAGTTCGATTTCTCCGTTCAGATACACCATTCCATTGAGGTGTTCCTGGTGGAGTTAATTGGGAAATAATTCCAAAATTTTTAAGATGCTCGTCAAACTCGTGACTTAAGTATTCACCACCTCAATCCGATCGAAGTGTTTTGATAATTTTGCCAAGTTGATTTTGTACTTCATTTTGAAATTTTTTGAATTTCTAGAATGATTCAGATTTATGTTTCATCAGATACAGGTAGCCATATCTGCTGAAATCATCTATAAATGTAATGAAGTACTAAAATCCTCCTCTAGCAAGTGAATTCATTGGTCCACATACATCAGTATGTATTAGGCCCAATAAATCAGTTGCCCTTTCATTTTGTCTCTTGAAAGGCGCTTTAGTCATTTTGCCTAATAAACAAGAATCACATGTTTTGTAAGATTCTAAATCAAACGATTTTAGAAGCCCATCATTATGAAGCTTTGTTATGCATTTCTCATTTATATGGCCCAAACGACAATGCCAGAAGTAAGTCTGATTTAAATCATTGGATTTCAATCTCTTAGTATTTATATTATAAATAGACATGTCTGAAGATCCACGAAGATATAGAATATAAAGCCCATTCGATAATGAAGCATCTCCATAAAAAATGCCGTTTTTATTAATAGAGCAAATGTTATTCCTAATAACAAATTCAAACCCTTCTAAATCCAAACAAGAAACTGAAATAATATTCCTACTCATAGCAGGAACATAAAAACAATTGTTCAGTTCTAAAACAAGCCCACTGGGCAAAATTAATTCAAAAGTTCCTACAGCTACTGCAGCAACTTTTGCTCTATTCGCAACTAGTAGGTCAACCTCGCCTTTTGCCAAGACTCTACTCCTTTTTAGACCCTGCACATTTACACAAATGTGAGATCCACAACCGGTATCTAATACCCATGAATCAGAAGTAGATAAATTAATTTCAATAACATAAATACCTGAAGTGGCAATCTCACTGTCCTTCTTTTTCTTTGCTTCCAAATAGAGCTTGCAATTTCTTAACCAATGTCCTTGTTCTCCACAATGGTGGCAAGCTCCCTCCTTTGGTGTCTTGGCCTTAGGTTTGGGCTTGATCTTGGACTTTGCCTTGTCCTTACCCTTACTAGTCATTACCTTGTCCTTTTGGTTGTTCTTTTTGCCTTTCCCTTTTTGAACCATTAGAACACTAGGAGTATTCTTCTTAATGTTCAGTTCAGCTTGTTTTAGCATCCCATGCAATTCAGTAATGGATTTCTCCATATTATGCATGTTAAAATTCATGACAAACTGGTCATACTCAACAGGTAAAGAGCCCAAGATCAAATCCGTGGCCGTGTCATGATTAACAGGAGCACCAAGCTTATCAAGATGATCTAGATAGCCCTTCATTTTAAGGACATGAGCACTTACCGAGGTGCCAGAAACCATCTTACATGTATTTAACGCCTTGTGAGTTTCAAATCTCTCTTGTCGTGCTTGCTCTTGGAACATTTCCTTGAGATGCACAATCATGTCATATGCCTCTGCTTCTTCAAATTGTTTTTGAAGTTCAGAGTTCATGGTTGCTAGCATGAGGCAAGTAACATCGTTGGAGTCATCTTTGTGCTTACTATAAGCATCTTTTTCAGCTTTTAAGGCGTTATTTGCTGGAGCAGGGGGAATAGGATTTTCAAGAACATAGAGCCTTTTTTCTTGCTTAAGAACAATTCTTAAGTTTCGTGCCCAATCAAGAAAGTTAGTCCCACTAAGCTTGTCTTTCTCAAGCACAGATCGCAATGAATTATTCCAACTGTTTGTTGCCATTATCTACATACAAAAATATGCAAAGTAATTAATTTTTGAGACTCTAACGAAAAACTCCCACTAAAAGCATTTAAACTTTTTGAAACTTCAACATTTTGATGTTTCGTAGTGGAAAAAAATATTTTATTTTAATCATAAGTAAGCTTTGGCTTTAATCTTATAATTAAATAAAACTATAATTTTAAATGAGATAGACATCAAATGTCCCGACTAAAAATATCTCATAAAATGCCCTAGGCCCAAAACCATTTTGATAGCCCAGTTAAGTCAAACCATATCAAACTTATGGAAAACTATTTTCCATCTTATCTCACTCAGATAATCAAAAGCATCCTACTTTGGTAGGAATGACCATATGATGATCCAAGTAATAACAAGTGTTTGATTTTGGAAGGCATTTAACACTTAAATTTTTTTAAAAAAAAAATTGATTGTAGTAAGAAGGAAATAAACATATCAAATATGCATGCAAGACATAAATAAAAGTGACATAGCATGGCCCATAACCTATGTTGATCATCATGAGCAAAGTGAAGATCAAGGTGGTCAATCTAGGTATATGAACTCCTTAAGCATTCTCTAATGCCTTGAGCATACTCCTCCTTGGTTGTAAATGTCGGCTGCCGTCTTCTTTTACATTGGATAGTAAAATTAAAATAATTCCTATTCTAGGAAAGCAGTACAATTTTACAACAATGAAAAACGACACACAGGCCGTATTTAAAAATTACAGCTTAAAACAACCATAATGTAACCAGCCAATCACATTGGGATAAAATAGGCCATGCTATGCACTATTCAAAATAATCCACAATTACAATCAAAAACACTAACGAATAACACACAACGAACAGTTAGTTGGGGTTCCAAGGGACAACGCCCCTGGCGGGGTCAAGGGGCAGCGCCCCTACAGGGTCCAAAGTTCCTTCTCTCATTGAATGAGATTTTGCCTTTCGATTTCTGAATATTAATCAAATTAACATTCAGACCCCTTAGTAACCATCACCGTGAAAATTCATATTACAGACAATATGCGTTCTTTTAATCATATTTATACAAATAACATATTATCATGGCCGATTAATAAAAACAATTCGCAAATATAGAACGACGGATAGCATGCTTACGATACCATATCATATTAAAACAGACCAATTTACAGACAATCTGCAACTAATCTGGTCTGATCAGGTGACTAAGACGCACATATTAAACCTAATTCAGGCAGTCTGCAGGCTAAGTATTCTAAAATTATAATCATGCGAACATGCTGATACATACCGTTTAAATTCATATATACATATCATACATGTATTCAACAATACGATTAACACAGATGAATCAACCTAATTGTTTAGCAAGTTGCTCTGATACCACTGTTAGAATTCGTGGACTCTTAAACGCGAAAAACATCCATGAATCTCTCCCGAGGACCCAAGTAAACGATTAAGAAGATCTAATGTTTAAGAATTACCTCTGGTTGCTATAATCGAAATCCTTCGATTCTGGTTGCGTTGTTGTACGTTCAACCCGAACAATCACCAGATGCTGCAGTATGCGAACGTCCTCTATCGGATACACACCGCGAACTCACTCGATACCCGGGGAGTGCTAGCGCCTAGGGTTTGAGAGGTTTTTTTTTCTTTTCTGGTAGAGAATGGCACGAATGTTCTCAACCGAAAAATTAGACTATTGAAAAGACGGCTAGGGTTTTCTTAAAAACCCCCGAACCTTTTAGAGTCCAACCCTAATAATATCTTATCATATTCTAATTTAAATTCAAATTAAATTAAAACTGATATGATAAGATTCTGCCATTATCTCGGTAACTTAACTAATTAATTTACCGAGTCAGATTCTTATAATCTGGACATCATCCAGATACTTCGAATGTGGACATATTTCCAGATTCATTGTATCTAGTAAATTTTCTAAGTACGATTAACTTAGACATATTTCCAGATTCATCGAACCTGGTCACCAGAGAAATAACCTAACAAGTTCGCTTATTGTGTGACCCTATAGGTTCATTTAACACTGGCAGTGTGCCTAAATCATATTTAAATGGCCCACAAGTTATAAGCGGTTTCTAGCAAAACATTATAACTATCTAGGTTAAATGAAGATCGGTGATCTCTTTGAACCAAACCATAATTTTATATTTAGTCCTTTTGTCACACGATATCCAGATTAAGCATAAGGCACGGAGCATGTCATCCTTATTAAGCTTAATCAATTATTTCTTGATTTCATAGTAGGCTGTTCAAACAAATGATATCAATATCTTAGATTGATATATTTGAGCACGGCCATGCATTTTTAACAGTCTAACTTATCAAGGGGCCCATGGATATCTCTCCCATAACTGAGAGGGACAAATTCCTTCACAATCAATCATATTCCTCTCCTTGATTTATTCTATATCCAATAGTAGTCTAATTTATTATCTGGTTAAAGACAACTTTAGACAATATCAAAATATAGAATTTATCAAGTAGGAAACTATGATGAATTTAGGTCGGAGGACTTTCAATATTATTATGGCTAGAAAGTACTTATGACATATTCCATGAAGTACTCTCACAGTGGGTCATGTTCAATACAATGTTCTCTAACATTTATTTATGTCTTGACTCGATATCACAAATATCCATGGCTAGTAAAACATAGCCATCAAGTTACAAACATACTAATCTTAATTTATTATTATTCCAATAATAATAATCGATCAGAGACAGTTTTAGAATAGTCATTGTATTCATTATAGGGTTTTACTATCAAATCACGTACTTGATGACCAACAAAACAAAACTCACTATTCATGGAAAGGAAAGCCTCATATTATTATATAAAATATAATGACAATAGTATTAGTACAAATTGACTCTAGGGCATATCCCCAACAGTGATGACCTACCATATGCCTACAACTAACCTTCTAAGGCCTGTCTAGTATGCTCCTTATTAAAATTATTGTGTAAATACCTTACACAAAACCAATGTTTAGCTCTTGGGAGGAGCTCTCCAACTGTGTTACTGAGGCCCTACACAAATAAACAAAAGGTACAATGTCAGAATTTTGATAATAGGAAACCTAGGATTCTCATGAATATGTAGTAACGAATATAAACTTTACCTTTTGCTTGTCCGATATTATTGTTCATTTTTCCTGGTCATGGATACCAAGATCATCGATGAGGTATTCTAGGAACCATTTCCATTATTCTTGTTCTCAATTTCAACCACAAATACCACTAGTGGATACACATAATTACTTGCATCCACTCTAATAGCTGTCAAAGGAATTCAAAGGTGTGGCCTTCTTAAATGGTAGCTATCTAAACATACCATATTGCTACAACATTTCCTAAATCCCTCCATCAATACAGTAAATCACATGTAAAATCTCTGGAACCTTTCTTTCCCTTTTTGGTCAACTTCAGTCCATAGTGAAATTGTGTTATTTGGGTCAGAATTCCATAACTCCTCCATGTAATCCCAAAGCCTAGCATAGTGTTGCTCGTATTTTCCTTCTATCACTTTCTTTGCTCTATCATTTACCCTTTACATTTGATTTCTAGTTAAGTTGTACTTCAATTTATAATGTACTTTTCCCACATATTTAGCACACGAAACCCTTTTCTTGATATAAAATCATTGATGTACCTATTTGTCAAATATGTGGGGTCAAGAATTCCTGTTTTGAAAGACTTTCCATATTTGGGTTCTGGGTTCATTGATTTTATCTGCTAATTAGGTGTCCTTTTTATTTTGGAGGCATAAAATCTACACTCACAATGTCTTCCAAAAAAAGCAACTATTATCCTGTTATGGTCACACTTTTTAAACTTCACTAGCTTTATCATTTTAATTTTATGGGATTTAATAGCTACCTTGATGATAGGAATTGCCCCAGGTACGAAGGCCACTGAAAAGAAGACAAAGAGAAATCCAAGCCACAACTTATGACACCTTAAGTGAGATCTATTTTCAAGAAGTTTCAACAAAGTTTAAAGCCAACCAAGCAAACAAACCAAGGGCCAAAAGATTAATGAAAGAGTGGATAATAAAAGGAAGGCTAAAAGAAGTACAAAGAAGGCAACAATCCTTATGGAAGGACAAGAAAACAAATGAATAAAGATTCAAGGGCAAACAGGCAAATAAAGGAATGCGACCTAAGGGAGCTTCAAATGGAAATAATCTTGGCTTCAAAACTATTTGGAAGATCAAAGGCAAGCATGGAAAAGGAATAGAAGGGATTGAGGTCAAATGAATAGGAGTTGGAATGCCCAGAACTGACCCGGCGCCAGCCTAGATCGACCGACCATGCACCAACTATGATCTGCAAAATTCCTTGATTTTTTTGTGCATGCACTGTTCCAGCAGATTGGACCCAACACCGGCCCTAACAGCATAACTCGGCACTAGTTATTGACTGGTTATGTTCGGTTTTTATTGTATCAACTTTTGGGAACGAGAATTGTTCCTCAAGATTAGACCTAATAGCACCCTCAGGAGACGTACCCGACGCCTGCTCTGTTCTGGAACCTGAACTCCTAACATTTTGCAGCTATTTTGAGGTTATTTTATAATATTTAAAAGTATTTAGTTCAAGAACAGAATATCCTTATATAATGATTTGTATTGGTTATGTTTGGGGACTATAAATACCATATTATGACATTGTAAACCAAGAACCTTTGGAAGCATATGAAGTTTTGAGAGATCAAGAACTCTTTGAGAGCTTTTGAGAGGGTGATCCTCTTGGGTGATGTCCATTAAACATCAAGACTATTTTGTGCACAAGAAGTGTTCCTCTAGATTGGACCCGGCGCCACCCCCAGGAGACATACCCGGCACCTACTCTATTCTGGAACCAAAACCCCTGATGTTTTGTAGCTATTTTGAGGTCATTTTATAATATTAAAAGTGTTTAGTTCAGGAACAAAACATCCTGCTATAATACCCTATTATAACATTAAAAACCAAGAATCTTTGGAGGCATATGAAATTGTGAAAATTTAAGAACCCTTTGAGAGCTTTGGAGAGGGTGATCCTCTTGGGTGATGTCCATTAAACATCAAGAATAAATAAAAGGATTTAGTCCCACATTTGATCTTATCTCTAAATCTTAAGGGATAATCTCAACTTCATCTCTATTCTTATATACTAGGTTGCCTAGTGTGTTTGATAGGATTGAGTTAGGTACCTTCAAATTCCTATCCTTGGTGTTCTAATATTTAATAGATTAGGGTGTTATGGTGTCTTTGACGTATGCTAGATTCACGTTATCATAAGAGTGTTAATTGCCTAGCATTTTAGTGTTATTCTGCATGGGTTTGGTAGGTTTTTTGTTCTTGAGTTTAATCTATAAGTTTGGTTCTTTCCAAGATCATATCATTTGGTATCAGAGCTAGGTCATGGGTTAGACTCCCAGATGGAACTCCTACTAACACTGTCTAAGGTTCGAGGTTGAACCTTCTCGTGAAATGTAGGGCATATTAGGCAGCCCTTGTAGTGGTATGAGTCAGGTCCTGTGACTGCGGGTTTATATAAGAAGGTTTTGTGCCCCCACTGACAACTATAGCTTTTTGTGGAGCTGGTCATGTCTTGCTCTTATCATTTGGTATCAAAGCTTGCATTATATTGATTCTAATCAACTAACTGTCTTTGGGCTAAGGTACAATCTTTTACAGATCTATTGATTTTTAAATTTTCATCACTTTTTCTATTGCTATTTTTGGAAGTCAAATACTTGAATTTGTGCAATGAAAATGTTGTTACATTGACCCTATATGGTATATTGTTGTTTGAGGACTCTTTTGGTGTAAACATTTGTTGGTTTGGGAACTTAAACAAGCTAAAATTTGCTATACAAAATTTTGCTACGAGATTGCACACCAAGTGTTTGATAAATTGCTTTTAAGACACATTTCTTTCTTATTCCGTAGAATTTAGTTGACTTGATTAGTAGAACTAAATCCTTTAAAGTGGGAAAGAGTTGGAAAGAATTTGAGTAAGGAATTGAGATTTTGAAAAAAAAAAAAAAAAAGGCAAGGGGGTGAGTTTATTGTGAAAAAAGCAAAGAAGAGTGCAAAAACAAGCGAAGAGTGACCACAAAAAATTTGAGTTTAAAAACGTGAGGAAGTGAAGTGAGGAATTTTTCTTGTGTTTTCTACTTCAATTTTGTGGGTACATCTTATGAAAGAAAATTCACAATGGCTAGTTGGAGTGAAAGTGAAGGGTATGACTATGATGAGGAGTCATGCTATAGTGAGAGTAGTTATGGAGAATATACTGAACATGAGTAAGAATATGATGAGGATGATTGTGAAGCATGTAATATTTTGATGAACATGAAAAGGGGCCAAGTACAAGTAGAAGGGAGTATGATAGTTATGAAGGAGACCTAGGGGAAAGTGATCAAGAATGTGAGAACTTGAGTCCCATGTAAGATTTGAGTATGGGGGTGAAAATAATGGAGAACCTTATTCGAGTGGGAAAGGATACGGTAGTTTTGAGGAACAAAATTGGGAATATAATGTTGTGTATCTCACATATATATCATATATGGCACAACGAAAAAATAAGAATGAGATACCAACCTAGGATTCGCATATGTGTGGAAAACAAGACATAAAGAGAACAAATGTAACAACTTTTTACCTTTCTTTGATCGTGTAGAAAACAAAATTTTTCGTTCTTTAAGTCGGGGCTCGATCAAGCAATCCTCTTGATCGAACACCACGATAGTTGAATGTCTAACCACTATAATCATAGTGTGTGATTTATCTCTAATAGAAATTCACACGAAGGATGATACTTAAGCACCAAGATGTTTACGTGCTAGCATAAACCAATAATGGCGGCTAGGGTTAATGGTGAAGAACCACGAGATAGAGAGAAAGAGAAGAGAAAAGGATCGTGTATCCTCTAGGGTTTGGAGTTGTTTTCGTGGTATGTCTTCAAGCCAGGAATTTTGTGCATATATCATCATATATCACACGAAATCTATTGGAAAAATACTCCAACTCATAATTCTAAAATAGTTAGAATTCCCTATTTGTAATTGGAAATATTAAGTTCTCACAATTACAATTTGGACCATAAATTATAACAAATTATAATTTAGCCACAAAACTTCTCTTTCTCGCAATTAACCCCACTATGTTATCAAATAACATCTTGAGTATATAATCCTCTATTGTGTGTGACCTATTAGGTTTCCCAGTCAATTGGTAGCGAACATAAATTAATCCAAACGTCTTTGAGATTAATAATTCATAATTAATTAGAATTAATCCTATTAATACTAATCAGGATTGGTTTATTAATTCATCAATTAATAAACCCATATTCCTAGATCATGAGCGGTATCTAGCAACACATCATGACCACCCAAGAGTCCAGGAAGTCAAGTGGCTTGACATGAACCCTTCAATAACAAACTACAGTGCAATTAACTCCTTTCACCATACAATATCTCATTTGGTTTAGAGTACGGAATTAGTGCCAACTCCCTCCAGAATATATATTAATTTTAGCCTGAATATAATAGTACTGATACTGGGAACCCACTACTCTATATGTGTATCAATTAGAACTATTTTCAATACACAGACGCCTTGGCCAAGGACTTCTCGAGTACTAATTCCTACAAGTGACTGTGAGATATTCGCCCCTACTATTAGGAGTGGTGAATCCTTTATTGTCCCTCTCAACTATTTTCGTTTACCTTACAATGTACCTAATATTCATCCCATAGGCGGCCCTCAATCTAGCTCCAGAGATTGGAATTAAAGCATAATGCTCAGCAAACATAGCACCTTAGAGATCTCAAGTCTAAGGATATTTGCACGTTTTCTATATTGATATTATATCACTGGCACTAAATAGTTATCCATGTGATTATCTCATAGCTAGATCATCCAATGTACTTGTTCCATTAGCAAGCATACATGTGTTAACTTTGAGTATCTCAATACTCACGGATATGAGAACCACCGCTTGATCAAATCAGGAAGTTTAACACATGCTATTCTTAACGCATTAATAATGTCCAGACTCATTAATACTATACAATGTAGTAGGAATCTCATATCATGATCTCTATTATGATTTCCTTAACACACTGTTGTATTAGGGACTTTATCTAACAGTTATTTTACCCAAAAGTAAACAAAAGATACTATAAGATAAATAATGTCTTTTATTAAAATAAAATATGCCATATACAATGTACAAGTGATTGCCTCTAGGGCATAACATTTGTTGGGATGTATGCCCTCTTAAACAAGGTTTCTGATGTAAAAAAATCGAATGTGTTATTAAAAGAATTTATTTTCAGAAATTATTCGTGCATTTACAATTTTATTTGTGCATAATTACGTTTGGAAAAGACCCATTATGTTTAAGTAAGTGGTCTATGTGAATAGAGGTCATTCACAGTAAGGTATAGATCACAGGTTACTTAATACATAAACTTTTGTTGTTAACCGATTGATGAGAATGGGAATCTCATCATGTCTAGGTTATTATGTTGTGAATTCTAAATGGGAATGGATTACCTTTAGCTAGTGAGTAGTCCACTCACTTCATAACATAAGCGTATTTCGAATACATAGAATATGACCTATAGTAGTGGTTTCTAAAAGTACTATGTGGTAGAAATCTAGACTACTACCACTACAACATGGACTAGTACTCTACGACTTGAGTATAAGTTGGTGGTCTAACAAAGCTGGAAGCATATACTTTGATATGCTATAGTTGAGGTTCTATCGTAGGGCCAATTTTTTGCATGTTAGGTTTGTGTGACTAATTAGTTAAAACAGACTTGTACAAGATAGTTTCTATACTATATCGCCCCTTGTGGTTGTCTGAATGATCTAAATATCCAGAGCCCTGGAAAACATGATATGGATGTTTGCTTTAGGGTAGCTCCCTTGGAAAGCAGAAACAATCCAGGAAGTCGTGGATCATTGGACTAGAGGCCTAAGGATGGTAGATGTCATTTAGAGAGGTGTTAGTACACTTCTTCCTCTCTGAATGTACGACGATGTATAGAGGGGTATTTTAGTCATTACACCTGTAGGTCGGAGACTTTGCTAATGTAGCACTGTCCTTGGGGTTAAAATTTCCATATGGTACTATTAGAAAATATTTAAAATATAAAATATAGCTATTTATATGGCTAGGGTATTTTGATCATTTTAGTAGCTACGACAGTGTGTCTTTTGGTCCCCAGTATAGACCGTGAGTCCTAATTAAATACGGGCTAAGGAATTAAATTAAATTAAATAGAATTTATTTTATTTATGTAGCCTGATTTAATTATTGGTCTAGAATAAAATAAAGGTCCATGGAGAAAGAGAATTATTTAAATTAGTTTAGTGGGTTATTTAATTATTCAGGGCTTTGGCCCAATTTGAATAATTAGGGATTAATTTGGGACTAAACTGATTTAGGCTTATTTAATTGGATTGGTTTACTTAGGCTAGAAAAATTAAATATTTTTTGGGCCATTAAGTTAGTTCTAACTAGAATTATTAATTAAGCCCAATAGGCTAAGCTAAGAGTCCAATGGCCTAGTCCAGTTTAACCTAGAGTTTTATTTAGGTTAAATAGGAGGATTGAAAATAACGTTGTGGTGGTCACACACACTCTGAGAGACGACTTCTTCTCTGTGGAAAAAGGCTAGGCGTCTCTCTCTCTCTCTCCAGAAAAATTCCCTAGCCTATTAGTTGTTTACCAAACGGTAGTTAGGCAGGACATATTGTTGGATTGTATGCCCTCTTAGACTAAGTTTCTGATGTAAAATTGAATCTTTTAATAAAAGAATTTATTTTCAAAAATTGTTTGTGAATTTATTTTTTGTTTGTGCACGATTTTCGTTTGGAACAGACCCATTGTGTTTAAATAAGTGATCCATGTGAATGGTGGTCTTTCACAGTAAGGTATGGATCACGGGTTATTTAACACATAAACATTTATTCTTAACCTATTGATGAGACTGGGAACCTCATCATGTTTAGGTTATTATGTTATGAATTCTAAATGGGGAATGGCTTACCTTTAGCCAATGAGTAGTCCACTCACTTCATGACATAAGCGTATTTCGAATACGTAGAACAGGACCTATAGTAGTGGTTTCTCAAAGTACTATATGGTAGAAACCTAGACTACTACCGCTACAACGTGGACTAGTACTCTACGACTTTAGTGTGAGTTGGTAGTCTGGCGAAGCTGGAAGCATATACTTTGATTTGCTGTAGTTGAGGTTCTATCGTAGGGCTAATATACTTGCATGTTGGGTATGTGTGACTAGTTAGTTAAGACAGACTTGTACAAGATAGTTTCTGCACTTTACCGCCCCTTGTGGTTGTCCGAATGGTCTAAAATGTCCAGGGCCCTGGAAAACATGACTTGGATGTTTGCTTTAGGGTAGCTCCCTTGGAAAGCGGAAACACTCCAGGAAGTCGTGGATCATTGGACTAGAAGCCTAAGGATGGTAGATGTCATTTAGAGGGGTGTTAGTATACTTCTTCCTCTCTAAATGTACGGCGATATGTAGAGAGGTATTTTAGTCATTTCACCTGTAGGTCGGAGACTTTGCGAATGCAGCATTGTCCTTGGGGTCAATATTTCCTTATGGTGATATTAGGAAATATATAGCAGGGGTATTTTGGTCATTTTAGCAGCCAAGGCGATGTGTCTTTTTGGTCCTCGGGATAGCCCGTAAGTCCTAACTACTTTTGGGTTGAGGAATTGGTCTCAATTGAAGAGGATTTTATTTTATTTTATTTTATTTAGGAAGTCTAATTTATTATTGGACTGGAATAAAATAAATAAATAAATAAAATAGGAGTTGAGAGAAATTAATTATCTAGTTTAATTGGTTAATTAATTATTCAGCGCCTAGGTCCAGTATGAATAATTAAGAAATTAACCTGGGCTTAAACTAGGGGAAATAAATAATGTTTAATTATTTATTGGGTTATTTATATAGGCCCAAGAAATAAATAATTAAAGATTAATTATTATAGTTTATTTGGGCTCATTAATTATTTATTGGGTTACTTATGTAAACCCAGGAAATAAATAATTAATATTTATTATTTTTGGGTCTTTTGGGTCCAAGAAAAATAATAAATATTTTTCTGGGCCAATAGCTTGGACCTTAGGGTTTTTCCATATACGGTTAAGAGGAGTTTAGGGTTAGGCCAAACTGATTCTCAGGATAACATCCGAGTGTTTTGAAATCTCGGGGATATGTTTATCAGAGATTGAAAGACCTAGTTTAGGCCAACTTATAAACAACTCTTTGGAAAAGAAAAAACCCTAATTTTTCCCAAGCCTCACAAGACTCACGTCACTCTCTCTCTGGGAACTCACGTTTTTCCCTCTCCCTCCTCTGTGAATTTCTTCTTGTTCTTTGCTAATCAATAGCGAAAGAACGAAGGAGTTTTGAGATCGTTCCTCTTCACCATAGTGTTCACCAACTAGAGGTTAGGCTAAGGAATATCCCGAGAGGTGGAGAGCTAAGCGTTAATGCAAACAAGGTGAAGTAGAAGGCTAGCGGGTGTTCAACCGGAAGCTCCTTCAAGTGTGCAAAGCGAGGCGATTCCAGCCGTTCAATCTGTTCCTACGCAACCTAGGAGGGTTAAGGAATGCAAAGGTATGATCTTCACGTTTCCGCATGGCCTTTAAGGCTCGCATTTTATTTTTCTCCAATTTTTTTTTAACGTACAGAGCATGCCCCTCTTTTCTCGTTTTCCATCAATGTGGTATCAGAGCCACTGGTTTTGATCAATATAGGGAGCATGGTAGTTAATAAAATGGAGAAGATGATTATACATGTGATCCTTCGCTGTTTTGGTATGGGATAGATGGTTTTGTAAGCTTCACCGTTGAAGCATAGGAGCTCTCTGTAATTTTTTTTTGCTTTCAAGTTTAATCGTGTAAACCCAATTTAAATGGGTATAGGCGGTTGTGTTTTTGGTTTGGATATTTTTTGTAAGTAAAAATGTCCAAAGAAGCCAAAGAAGGCTGCAAAAAATGAAGTAGAAGAGTTTCTGCAATTCTCAGAGAAAAAAAAATCGCGCGGGTGAAAAAACGAAGAAGATGATACTGTTCATAAGCCGCCGCGTTGGAGCCGAGCCGCTTCTGTTCTATGAGTGGAGTCGTGCTGCTGGAGCCGCGAAGCCGAGCCAATTGCCAGTGAATTGAAGTCGGAATCAATCTGATGTTGCAATTGAAATTCAATTGGCGCGCAGGTCAATGCGCGTGTAATCGGGCGAGTTCGCGGGTCGGCAGCGGAGGGCACGCGGGCGCGGGTCACGGGCGCGGGGCGGCTCCACGAGTTGAAGCTGCAGGAGATCAGTTGCGGCTGGTGTACAGCGGCCGCGGTGGACCGCAGGCCACGCGAGCGCGGATCCGGTGCGGCCGGTGTAGTAGACCTCCAGTCAAAATTTTTATTTTTTTTTCTTTTTCGTTTTGGGTCCCATACCAGGCGAAGTTAATATTTTTGCAAATTTATATTCTTGAAATATATTTGCATGAAAAATATTAGTAAGGGATTTTAGGATTACACAAGGTCATTAATTAATTAATTAATGTGTTTAATTCTATTATTTGGGCACTTAGGTTTAAAAAATAGAAAAGCATGAAAACGTTTATTGTTTTCTAGTATGCTATTTTTTTATGTACCTATGTGTGCTTTTTCTCAAAGACCAAAGTCTTTGGGAACTTTTTGTTTTGACAAGAAAAATAATTTTCTTCAAAAACTAAATGGTTATTTTAATTGGTATAAAAATTAATCCTTGAATATTTTCTCAAAGGATTTAATCCTTGACATAGAAAATATATTGGATTTAGATATTTTTGTAAATTAAAATGGAGAGCCATTTTTGTTTTGTTTGATTAGAAAAATGATTTTGTCAAATAAACTTGAGACCAAAATCTCTAGAAAGTTTTAATTGGAAAAATTTTGAAATCATTAAGTTTTAACTTAAATAAAATTACTCCATGGAGAAAATCTCTTAAAGGATATAAGCCTTGACATAGAGATTTTATTGGACTTAGATATTTTATTTTTGAGTTAAGGAAAAACTTAATGGAAATTTCAAAAGGATATTTTCCAGAAAACCTTTATTTTAAAAGACTAACTGGGGGAGGGGTTCCAACGGCCCCACGGCTTCCATTACGGTCCTCATTAGAGATCGTGGATCCCCTCGCGTCACCCTGGGAGTGAACTCGTATAGGATGGGGATACCATAAGGATTTAGATCTAATGGAAGGATGTAATTAATAACCCGGGGCACGTACTATGATCGGTCAGCCCACGTTGGAGGTTATAGTGCGAGGTATGTCCGTAGGAAATGAGAGGAAACGGCCATCCCACGATGGAGTTATTCTCTAGACCATTACCTAGAAAGGAAATTAATTTGTGGTGGTTAATACACTTAGCTTAGGAAACTGTTAATCTTCCCAAGAAGCTATGTCAGTTTTCCTAAGAGCCAAATTATTTTCAGTGCACAAATTTTATTTTGTTTTCACAAACTAAATTCTTTCTTTTATTATCGATTTTCAGAAATGGTGGGAGGTTCTTTTAGTCCATTGGCCGTTATTCTCAGGGAGAATAAGCTAACGGGTCCAAACTATGTGGACTGGAAAAGGAACCTGGACTTAATACCCACAGCCGAGGAGTATAAGTATGTCCTTTACGAAACCTGCCTTGTTATCGGGGAAGGTTCCACCGCTGAAGAGCGAGAGGATGAAAAGGCGTGGAAGAAAGCTGACGAAATGGCACGTTGCTATATGTTAGCTTCCATGTCTAATGTGCTCCAGTCAAAACACGAGCACTTGGCTTCTGCATATGACATAAGTCAATCATTGGCAACTATGTACGCAGACAAGAGCCGGCCCGCAAGGCAGGAGGCTCTTCGAACAATTGTAAACACTAAGATGGCTAAGGGAGCATCAGTCCGAGAGCATATGCTCAAGATGATTGCAGCTTTCGAGGAGGCAGAAATCTTAGGAGCTGTCATTGACCCCGAGAGCCATGTAGACATGGTTCTCGAATCTCTACCGGGCTCTTTCACTCAGTTCAAGTTAAACTATAACATAAACAAGTTGAACATGAGTTTAACTGAACTGATGAAGGAGCTCCAGATGGCGGAGAAGGTCATGAAGCCGCAGTCTAAGGCCATGATTGCTAAGGCCTCTTCTTCAAGAACTGGGCCTAAGCCCAGAAAGTTCAAGAGGAAGAAGGGGAATGCAAGCAGCTCGACCCAAGAACCAGCCCAAGGACAAACCAAATGGCAAGTGCTTCAAGTGTGGAAAGAAGGGACACTGGAAAAAGAGTGTCCAGATCTTCGAAGCCAAGAAAAACCCCACGAGTAATGTTTACTATCTAGAGTCCATATCAATGGTAGGATCAACTTCCACTTGGATTGTTGATTCAGGAGCCACTGATCATATCTGTAACTCCTTGCAGGGGTTTAGGAAGATAAGAAGACTCAAGAAGGGCGAATATGGGCTTCGAGTAGGTAATGGAGTACAAGTCTGGGCCCTTGCAGTGGGAGAGCTGGATCTTATCTTTGATTGTAATAAGATAGTGGTTTTAAAAGACATTTTATATGTACCTGGTTTTCGTCAGAATTTGATTTCAGTTGCAAAACTTATTAATCAAGGATATTCTGTATCTTTCCATTCTGGTATTTCTATCAGTAGAGATGGAGAAATTTTATGTACTAGGCACATGTATGGTAATCTGTTCTTTTTAAACCCTATTAACAACCAATCAAATAACGCTCTGTCTGAACCTTTAACTAAGAAGAGAAAGACCAATATCAATGATTCATACCTTTGGCATCTGAGGTTGGGTCATATTAACTCAACCAAGATTCAGAGGCTAATCCATGATGGGCCTTTGGGCTCATTGAGATTGAAAAGTTGGCCTCAATGTGAATCCTGCCTGATGGGAAAAATTACCAAAAGGTCATTTACACCAAAGGCGGATAGAGCCAATGAGGTGTTGAGTCTTATTCACACTGATGTGTGCGGTCCATTGTCTACACCAGCTAGGGGAGGTTTTGAGTACTTCATCACGTTCATGAATGATTGTACGAGGTATGGTTACATTTACCTGATGAGACGCAAGTCTGACTCTTTTGACAAGTTCAAAGAGTTTAAGGCTGAAGTGGAGCGTCGGATAGGTAAATTAATCAAAACCTTACGATCGGATCGTGGTGGAGAGTACCTCCTAGGTGAATTCAAGGACTACATGGTACATCATAGGATAGTATCCCAACTCTCTGCGCCGGGAACCCCCCAGCAGAACGGAGTAGCTGAGAGAAGGAACAGGACGTTGATGGAAATGGTCCGAAGCATGATGTCTCATGCTACTCTTCCAGTGTCCTTTTGGGGATATGCCTTGGAAACAGCGGCATATATTCTAAACTTGGTGCCTTCCAAGTTAGTACCTAGGACTCCCTATGAGATGTGGACTGGGCGTAAGCCAAGTTTGAATCATCTCAGGATTTGGGAATGTCCAGCTTATGTACTGATCAAGGGAGACAAGTTAGAACCAAGATCAGAATTATGCTATTTTGTTGGGTATCCAAAAGGGACAAAAGGAGGCTACTTTTATCATCCTAAGGAGCAGAAGGTACTAGTCAGTACCAATGCTAGATACTTGGAAGATGATCAAAGTACTTCTACTAAAGGTTCAACGAGGTTAGAACTTCAGGAGAAGTTATCTACGGAATCAACTTCTTCTGACCCAATTTTGGAATAAGAAGAGGCACAGCCTCAAGAGCCTGTGCAAATGGAGCCTCGTCGTAGTGGGAGAGTGTCTAGGGTTCCGGATAGATGGACTGGAGAAGCCTTTGAGCTGGTCTCCGACCATCAGGAACAAGACCCCGCTAGATACGAGGAGGCTATTGCTGATGCCGATGCAAATCTGTGGCATGAAGAAATGAAAGTCGAGATTGAGTCTATGTACCTCAATCAGGTTTGGGATCTTGTAGCTTCACCTAAAGGGATAAAACCCATTGGGTGCAAGTGGGTATACAAGAGGAAGAGAGGAGCGGATGGGAAGGTGGAAACCTTCAAAGCTAGGCTTGTGGCGAAAGGGTATACTCAGAAAGAAGGTATCGACTATGAGGAAACCTTTTCCCCGGTAGCCATGCTTAAATCCATCCGCATCCTCCTTGCCATCGCATGTCACTATGACTACGAGATATGGCAAATGGATGTCAAGACTGCATTCTTGAATGGCCATCTTAGCGAAGATATCTATATGTCCCAACCGGAAGGCTTCATTACTGAAGGCCAGGAACACATGGTTTGCAAGCTTAAGAAGTCCATTTATGGACTTAAGCAGGCATCGAGAGCATGGAATATTCGTTTTGATGAGATCGTAAAGTCTTATAGTTTTATTCAAAAACAAAGATGAACCATGGGTGTACAGGAAGCTTGAAGGCATTAATGTGGTTTTTCTTGTCCTCTATGTGGATGACATTCTACTCATTGGAAATGATGTAGGGACATTGTCATCTACAAAGGTTTGGCTGTCTAGTCAGTTCAGTATGAAGGACTTGGGAGAAGCCAGCTACATTCTCGGGATTAGGCTTCTTAGAAATAGGAAGCAGAGAATGTTAGGATTATCCCAAGCGACATACATTGACAAGATGCTGGCCAAGTACAGCATGGACTCATGCAAGGGAGCTCTAATCCCTTGCAGACATGGGTTGTCATTTTCTTCGAAGGACTGTCCTAAGTCTCAAGAAGAAAATGACAGAATGAGTAGGATTCCCTACGCTTCGGCTGTGGGAAGTCTCATGTACGTCATGCTGTGTACTAGGCCAGATATCTGCTTTGCCGTGGGCTTAGTTAGCAGAAATCAGTCAAACCCAGGGGAGTTTCATTGGCAAGCTGTAAAGCATATTCTCAAGTACCTCAAGGGAACGAGAGATTATATGCTGGTTTACAGGGCTGATGATTTGGTTCCTACAGGATACACAGACTCAGACTTCCAGGCGGATAAGGATGAGAGAAAATCCACTAGTGGATATGTCTTCACCTTGTCTAGAGGAGCAATTTCATAGAGGAGTATCAAGCAATCTTGTATTGCTGACTCAACCATGGAAGCTGAGTATGTGGCAGCTTTGGAAGCGTCCAAGGAAGCAGTTTGGCTCCGGAAGTTCCTTTCAGAACTTGGAGTTGTACCACATATGGACAGGCCGGTTGTGATGTATTGTGACAACACTGGAGCAGTATCGCAATCTAAGGAACCTCGGAACCACAAGAAGGGGAAACACTTCGAGAGGAAGTACCACCAGATCCGGGATTTCATCCAGAGACGGGACGTCGTAGTGGAGCATATTACCTCAGATAACAATCTAGCAGACCCATTCACCAAGCCTTTGGCTGAGAGAGTCTTCAAGAGACATTTAGACGCCATATGGGTAAGTACCTATGGACTTACCTAGTCTTAGAGTGCAAGTGGGAGATTGTTGGATTGTATGCCCTCTTATACTAGGTTTCTGATGTAAAATCGAATATTTTAATAAAAGAATTTATTTTCAGAAATTGTTTGTGAATTTATTTTTTGTTTGTGCACGATTTTCGTTTGGAATAGACCCATTGTGTTTAAATAAGTGATCCATGTGAATGGTGGTCTTTCACAGTAAGGTATGGATCACGGGTTATTTAACACATAAACATTTGTTCTTAACCTATTGATGAGACTAGGAACCTCATCATGTTTAGGTTATTATGTTATGAATTCGAAGTGGGGAATGGCTTACCTTTAGCCAGTGAGTAGTCCACTCACTTCATGACATAAGCGTATTTCAAATACGTAGAACAGGACCTATAGTAGTGTTTTCTCAAATGACTATATGGTAGAAATCTAGACTACTACCGCTACAGCGTGGACTAGTACCCTACGGCTTGAGTGTAAGTTGGTGGTCTGATGAAGCTGGAAGCATATACTTTGATTTGCTGTAGTTGAGGTTCTATCGTAGGGCCAATATACTTGCATGTTGGGTATGTGTGACTAGTTAGTTAAGACAGACTTATACAAGATAGTTTCTGCACTATATCGCCCATTGTGATTGTCCGAATGGTCTAAATTATCCAGGGCCCTGGGAAACATGACTTGGATGTTTGCTTTAGGGTAGCTCCCTTGGAAAGCGGAAACACTCCAGGAAGTCGTGGATTATTGGACTAGAAGCTTAAGGAAGGTAGATGTCATTTAGAGGGGTTTTAGTACACTTCTTCCTCTCTAAATGTACGGCGATGTGTAGAGGGGTATTTTAGTCATTTCACTTGTAGGTCGGAGACTTTGCGAATGCAGCATTGTCCTTGGGGTCAATATTTCCTTATGGTGATATTAGGAAATATTTAAAATGCAAAATACAGCTATTTATATAGCAGGGGTATTTTGGTCATTTTAGCAACTAAGGCAATGTGTCTTTTTGGTCCTCGGGATAGCCCGTAAGTCCTAACTACTTTTAGGTTGAGGAATTGGTCTCAGTTGAAGAGGATTTTATTTTATTATTTTTTTTTATTCAAGAAGTCTAATTTATTATTGGATTGGAATAAAATAAATAAATAAATAAAATAGGAGTTGAGAGAAATTAATTATCTAGTTTAATTGGTTGATTAATTATTCAGGGCCTAGGTCCAGTATGAATAATTAAGAAATTAACCTGGGCTTAAACTAGGGGAAATAAATAATGTTTAATTATTTATTGGGTTATTTATATAGGCCCAATAAGGAAATAGTTAAAGATTAATTATTATGGTTCATTTGGGCTCATTAATTATTTATTGGGTTACTTATGTAAGCCCAGAAAATAAATAATTAATATTTATTATTTTAGGCCTTTTGGGTCCAAGAAAAATAATAAATATTTTTCTGGCCCAATAGCTTGAACCTTAGGGTTTTTCCAGATACGGTTAAGAGGAGTTTAGGGTTAGGCCAAACTGATTCTCAGGATAACATCCGGGTGTTTTGAAATCTCGGGGATATGTTTATCGAGATATTGAGAGACCTAGTTTAGGCCAACTTATAAACAACTCTTTGGAAAAGAAAAAAAACCCTAATTTTTCCCAAGCCTCACAAGACTCACGTCACTCTCTCTCTGGGAACTCACGTTTTTCCCTCTCCCTCCTCTGTGGTTTTCTTCTTGTTCTTTGCTAATCAATAGCGAAAGAACCAAGGAGTTTTGAGATCGTTCCTCGTAAACATAGTGTTCACCAACTAGAGGTTAGGCTGAGGAATATCCCGAGAGCTGGAGAGCTAAGCGTTAATGCAAACAAGGTGAAGTAGAAGGCTAGCGGGTGTTCAACCGGAAGCTCCTTCAAGTGTGCAAAGCGAGGCGATTCCAGCCATTCAATCTGTTGCTACGCAACCTAGGAGGGCTAAGGAACGCAAATGTATGATCTTCACGCTTCCGCATGGCCTTTAAGGCTCGCATTTTATTTTTCTCCAATTTTTTTTTAACAGAGCATGCCCCTGTTTTCTCGTTTTCCATCGCATATACTAGAAGACTGAGAGTTCGCTATTGGAGTTCTCAAAGGCAGAGTAGGAGGCTTGCAGGAATTGTATTGGAGGCTTCTACCAGCACACCTACCCCGGTTACGCACGTTCCGGTCCAGCCACCTTTGAGAACTAAAAGGAGAGGTAAAAATTTTAAAACCTTAGGATTTGGACATGGCGCAACTGGCGTCGGCTAGGGCAGCCAGAGCCAACACCGGTCTTGTCCTAGAATCCCTGTTCTTATGTTTTTTTAGTTTTTTTTTTTGTTTGCTTCCGCTGCGTGCCCTGTGTTTTTCCGTTTTCCGTGCCTTCAACACTAACATATGAAAAATAACATGGGAATGAAGAATATTGGAATGAGGAAGTTTATATGGGAAGAGCACAAAAAACAACAAAGCATAGGGTGCAAAAGAACTTGAGGGAGCGTGAATACACAATGTGTTGGAGTTTTAAGCACACTTCCTATGATTGTCCAAAAAGAGTCAAACAAAGAAGTAGTGGAGAATTAACTTGTGAGATTTGTTGTAGTACAAGGCACACAAAGTTTAATTTTCTAAATAAATTGGCATATGAAAGATTTTATGGGATGCACAATTGCGAAGGAGAGAGACAAATTGTGAAGTAAAAATCGAGACTTGAGACCAAAGTGCCTAAGAAAAATGTTGTAAATGTTTACGAGCTAAGAAGGGCAAGAAGTGAAGAAAAAGTTGAGAGGGTTGAGCAAAGTGAACTACATGGCTTTGGGAAGGAGGAGAAGCTAGATAATGAGGCTAGGTGCCAAGGAATGCACAATCAAAATAATGAAATAGTGTATGAAGAAGTTGAGAAAAATGTTGATAAGATTGATGAGGAGCTTAGTGATAATAAAGAAGAAGATGTGGAACCATTAAATTCAACAAATGGGATGACTAAGGAATATTTCAACATTCTATTCTTTCTAGAGGATGAGTCAAACCTATTGGGAGTGTTAGAGGAGGATGAGCAAGAAGAAGTTGAACAAAATGGAGTAGAAGTTGTTGAAGAACAAATGCATTCAAGGAATGAGGTAGAGGGGGAGCAAATGTATGCTATGAATGAAGGTTTCCAAAGTGTTTCAAGTACTTATGAAGTGAGAGAAAGCTCACATGTACAAGAGGAGAAACGAGAGAAGTTTGCTAGAGGTGGTGCAAAAGTAAATGAAAATGACTGAAACTAGTAAGAATAAAGCATCTAGTTCAACTTCACAAAATGACATCAAATCTAATGGAGGGGATAGAGTTGATGGAAGAGAGGGGGATAAACTTGAGAAACCATGTGCATTGATTGGAGTAGCAATGGAAGTTGAAAATGCTTGTGAGGGTGTGGAAGAAGGATAAAATTCGTAAAGAGAGAATATATTTTTTTCAAGATGCCTAATCAAGCAAAAACCATGTAGGGTCCTCATTGATGGAGGGAGTTGTAAAAATTTGATTAGTGCTACATTGGTAGAGGAGTTAGGAATAGAAACCTTGAAACACTTTAGACCTTGCATGTTATAATGGTTGAACAATTGTGGGGAGGTGAAGGTGAACAAACAAGCCAAGGTTTCCATTGATATGGGAAAGTATAAGGATGAAGTAGTTTGTGATGTATTTCCCTTGCATGTAGGGCATATTTTGTTGGGAAGACCTTGGACATTTGACAGAGATGTGGTCTATGAAGAAAAAATGAACAATTATTCTTTAAGGAAAGATGGAAAGAAAATCATTCTACTTCCCTTATCCACTAGTGAGGTTTTAAGAGATCAAAATATCTTGAGGGAAAACGAAAAGGAAAGAAGAGAGGGAAAGGGAAGGAAAATGAAGATGAGTAAGAAAAGAAATTAGGAGAAAAAAATAGAGAGAGGGAAGAACAAAAGAAAGGGGACCAAGAGATTGAGGTGAGAGAAGAAAGAGAGATAAAAATTGAGGAAATGAAGGAAGATGTGGTTGAGAGGATAATGACCATCCCATGTTGGAGAGAAAAAGAAAAGAGAGGCAAACAAGAAGACAAAAAAAGAAAAAAGAGTAGAGGTAAACTAAGAGGAAAAATGTAGGTAGTGAAAAGAGGAAGTATAGAGAATAATGAGGTACAAAGCCTTGATATTTTACTTTCTCAAATACTCTCTTATTTGAATTCTTCTACAGGTTTTAAATCAACGATGAATCCTTTCCAAGAAGGGTGAAATGATAGAAATCGCCCTAAGCACAAAGGCCACTCAAAAGAAGACAAAGAGAAATCCGAGCCACAATTCATGCAACCTTAGGTGAGATCTATTTTTAAGAGGTTTCAACAGGATTTTAAGGCCAACCAAGCCAACAAACTAAGGGCTAAGAGATTAATTAAAGAGTGGATAACAAAAGAAAGGCCAAAATGAGTACAAAGAAGGAAACAATCGTTGTGGAAGCTCAAGTAAACAAATGAACAAGGATTGAAGAGCAAACGGGCAAATGAAGGAATACAACCTAAGGGAGCTTCAAATGGAAACAATCTTAGCTTTAAGACTATTTGGAAGATTAAAGGAATGCATGGAAAAGGAATAGAAGGAATGGAGGTCAAATGAGCAGGAATTGGAGTGCCCAGAGTTGACCCGGCGCCGACCCAGATCGACTGCCCAGGCATCGGTTATGAACTGCATCATTCATCAATTTTTTGGCTCACGCACTATTCCAACAGATTGGACTTGGTGCCAACCCTAACAGCTCGACCCAGCACCGATTGTGGACTGGCTAAGTCCCGTTTTTATTGTTCCGACTGTTGTGCCCAAGAATTGTTCCTCCAAATTAGACCCAACACCACCCTAGTGCCCAAGAATTGTTCCTCCAAGAGACGTACCTGGTGCCTTCTCTATTCTGGAACTCGAACCCTTGACATTTTATAGCTATTTTGGGGTTATTTTTGTAATATTTGAAAGTAATTAGTTCAAGAATAGAACATCCTTCTATAATGCTTTGTATTAGGTTATGTTGGGAGACTATAAATACCCTATTATAATATTGTAAACCAAGAACCTTTCGAGGTATATGAAATTGTGAGAGTTCAAGAACTCTTTGAGAGCTTTAGAGATGGTAATCCTTTTAGGTGATGTCCATTAAACGTCAAGACAAAATCTAAAGATTTAGTCCCACATTTGATCTTGTCTCTAAATCTTAAGGGATAATCTCAACTTCATCTCTGTTTTTATGTGCTGGGTTACCTAGTGTGTTTGATAGGATTGAGTTAGCTACCTTCAAATTCCTATCCTTGGTATTCTAATCTTTGATAGATTAGGGTGTTATGGTGTCTTTGACGTAGACTAGATTCACATTATCACAAGAGTGGTAATTGCCTAGCATTTTACTTTTCTTATGTGTGGGTTTGTTTGGTTTCTTGCTCTTGAGTTTAATCTACAATTTGGTACTTTCCAAGATAATATCATTTGGTATTAGAGCTAGGTCATGGGTTCGACTCGCAAGTGGAACTCCTGCTAACATTGCCTAAGGTTCGAGGTCGAACCTTCTCGTGAAAAGGAGGGCATGTTGGGCAGCCCCTGTGGTGGTACGAGTCCAGTCCTGCAACTGCGAGTGTATATGAGAGGGATATGTGCCCCCACTGACAGCTATAGCTTTTGGTGGAGCTGGTCATGCTTTGCTCATATCACTTGAAGAGTTCTTTACTGCTAAATTTCATACCCATACTAAACCTTGGATTCTTCATGTCTATCTCAGGCCTAAATCTCTCAAACTCTGTCCTATTTCCTGCTCCATCTTCATTTTTTGTTTCTGATCAATTCTCACTTTACAATCTATGTGAATCATAATTTGATGACTTAACACTGATAGATATTACCTTTCTTAATAAAGTTTGGAATGGTTCATGAATTTCATCAGTGATATTCTCCTTCTGTGGCCTTCCTTTTTTCGTATATTTTTGGTGTTATTTGCAACACCACTTGCATTGCCTTGCAGAAATAAAATAATTACAACTTAGTGTTAGAACATTAAAAAAATGATAAAAGAAATGGAACACATCACAACTAATAACATGAAACTAGAAATATTTATCAACTATGTTGCTTTCAAATTCTCTATCAACTACTTAAAAAAAATTAAATTAGCTTAAGACTTAGAAAAAATATCAACATTTGCATAAGAAGAAGAACAATTATTATGTGACCTTAAGCTGCGATTGACATTTGCATTTCTTTCTTGGGCTACAATCTCTTGGGCTAAATTGCAAAACCCCACATAATACAACCTTAGGAGTAGAGGAAGGGTTTCCATTTCATAATATAACTCATATGCATATATTTTTCTAGATAAATTTTTATGAGTTCTAAAATCATTTATATATGTTTTGCAATGTGTATTAGAAAGATAGGCCTTTATTTTGAAAATTAGGGAGGTATTTATTTATGATCCACAAGAAAGGAATTAGTTAGCTTTAGGACTAAGGGATAACGTAATTTTTTTTGGGAAGGAGAACACAAGAGAGTTGTTTTAGTTAAGTGGTTTGAACTTTGGGATTGTTTCCATACAACTCGAGCTCATCTCCTAATTACTACCAAAATTATTTTTTATTCTAATCTTCCCCTATTTCTTTGACCGGTTGGAACCTTGCCCAACCACTATTTGAAGTTTTTATATCTTATTCTTTGTATTAAGGAGAGGTGTCTTGAGGGTTTTGAATGTTAGTTTCTTACATGTCCTAAGAAGATTTAGTAAAAATTTTCATTTCCTATATTTGTGCTTTATGGTCATAACTCTTTCAAATTTGAATCTCCATTAACTTGAATACTCCTACAATAATGTTACATGTCCTAAACTATTAAATTCAAAATTTCAACCTTTTTAGAGCCATATTGACCGAAGAAATGGGGAATGGAATTTAAAGGAATCTCTAAGACAATAGGTTTGAGAAATTCTTGGTTAATCAAAATTGAATTACCTAATTTATCTCCTAAGGAGACTTCATATTGTTGTTTTTTGATTTAGTTTAAAAGCTGGAAAATTCTTCTTGATTCATTTCCTTGGCTACTCAGCCATACATTTCTTCCTATGACTAAAAATATTTCAGCTTGCTCTTCTTTCTTTTGGCAAACCAGTTTTTCTCCCATTCAGCAAAAATTGAAATTTATTCTTCATACATTCTTGTGTGATTTTAGCCTCCTCAAAACTGAGATACTTAGGCAGCAAACACAGGTATCAAACTTCACAAAAATAGATTTCCTACTCTTGATTAATTCCATCAAAAAATAAAGGTTTTGTGTAGCTTCTGTCTATTCATTTTTCATCTCTACAAACTTTTGAATTGCTCAAGTATTAGTCCATCATGATTATCTTCATCTCCTCTCTTTCCATCCATCATGGCTGCGGGTAAACCACCATTGTAGCACCTTAGAACTCTCCTATATCATTGCCACAAACACCCCAATTAAAACGTTTTCAATTGGAATTTAACACACCAATTAAATTCCTAGTAATTCTCCATACTCTCACTTGTACATGTCTAGAAATTCCAACATTCTTGGTGCCATATAATTAGGATTTTTCCACCTTCTTCTCTTTCAATATTTCAGCCTTCCAAAGCACCCAAGCAGACCATTTTCTTCCTTTAACCATGGAAACCAAAAACCTCTATTGTTACACCTTCAAACACTCCTAACTTTCCTCCATTCAATTTAGTTTGAATTTAGAAATCAAAAGCCTTAGAAATCTCCTCTAAACACTGAATTAAATCAGTTTATAACTTCACCCTAAGTTACAAAATTCCAGCTTCCATTCTACACACCTTTTGGACTACACAAGCACCAAACCACTCTATTTTCTTCTTTCTCCTTAGTAGCTGAAAGAACCATCATTAAAGCACGTTGGATACCTTCTATGCTTCAGCCATGCTTCTCTTATTTTAGGTCCCTCAAAATTCAAATTTAAAACCTAAGCAAATCCCTAAGAAAATATCCACCATTTCAACTCCTCACTTATCATTATTATCGATCAATATCAACATTTCACCTACCATTTTATCTTCTTCACCGATTCTTGCATTTATCCTTATTACTTCACCATTTGGTCACCAATAGCAGCTCACCTTTACCATAGTTCTCACCATTCACACAACATCTTTTCGATTTCAAAATTCAAAGGCCATATTTAACTCCTAGAAGCTCTCTATTATCAAACCAACCAAAACACTACTTACACATTATTCATTCGACCTCCTCTACCCAAAACACTCTCAAAGTTCTTTCATTTGTTCTATTGTTCACTCAAGAACACACACTTTTACTTTTCAACTTCTTAATCATCTCCAAGTAAGAGATCACTCTAAATCACTCAAATAATCAAAAACACCTTAAACTTTCTCCTATATCTCGAATAGTAACATCAAATAGTTAGTGATATGCCCTAGAGGCAATCTCATGTATTCTATATATTGTGCATTTATTAAATAAAACAAGGCATTCTTTATCTTTTAATTTGTTTTATTTATGCTTTCGTGTAAAATAAATGTTAGATAAAGTCCCAAATACGACAACTGTGTTAAGAAAATCATGATAGAGATCATGATGTGAGGTTCCTACAATACTAAATAGTGTTCGTATTTAAATAATCCCTAGTCATAGTATTAATGTGATAGGACATTATTCATACATTAAAACTAGCACGTGTGATACTTCTTGATTTGATCAGGTGATGGTTCTTACATCCGTGAGTATTGTGATTCTCAAAGTTAACACATGGATGTTTGTTACTAGAACAAGTACATTGGATGACCTAACTATGGGATAATCACGTGAATAACTATTTAGTGCCAATGATAGAATTCATTATAGCAAATATACAAGTATCCTTAGACTTGAGATCTCCATGGTACTTTGTCTGCTGAGCATTGTACTTTGATTCTAATCTTTGGAGTCAGATCGATAGCCGCCGATAACATAGATATTGGGTATGATGTGAAGCAAATGAAAGTAATTGACAGAGTTAATAAAGGATTCATTACTCTTAATAGTAGGGGCAAATATTTCATGGCCACTTGTAGGAATCAATACTTGAAAAGTCCTTGGTCAAGGCCGTTGTGTATTGTAAATAGTTTTAATTGATACACGTGATGAGTTGTAGATTTTGGGAACAAGTACTAAAATATTCAGGCCATAATAAATTAATATTCTGGAAGGAGTTGGTACTAATTCTATACTCCAAATCGAATAAGATATTGTGTGGTAAAAGTAGTTTATTGTATTGTTGTTCGCTATTAAAAGGTTCATGTCAAGCCACTTGACTTTGGATTTTTGGGTGGTCATGATGTGTTGCTAGATACCGCTCATGATCTGCTAAATATTGATTTATTAATTAGAGATTTAATAAATCAATCCTGAATAGAATTAATAAGTTAATTCTAATTATTAAGGGTTATTAGTTATAAAGATATTTGGATTAATTCATATTTTGCTACCAATAGACCAAAAAACCTAATAGGTCACATACAATTGAGGATTAAGAACTCAATGTATTATTTGATAATATTATAGGGTTAATTGTGAGAAGAAGATATTGTTGGGGTAAAATTATAATTAGTTATAATTTTATGTGCCAATTTGTCATTACGAGAACTCACAAGTTCTAATTATAATTAAGGAATTTGATTCCTTCAAGTTTTCTAAAAACCGTGTATATATTTATATGCATTAGGTTTTGTGCTACTTACTCAGTGATACACAAAACCGTAAGCATACCATATGCTTCTTCTTCTCCAAAATACCCTAGCCGCCAAATAATTCTTCTATCAAAGAATTTTTTCCGGTTACCCTTGAGAACTGTCCTTATGTGGACATTATTAGAAGCAATCCTACACTTGGATTACAGTGTATTGACGAACATCGTCTTCTGGTTGGCGACAGATCAAATGCAGAAAGGTTTTGCTGGATAGCACCATGCTGATCGTTCACAGGTCCGAAAAATTTTAAATGATAAAGGTGACACCAAAAGTATGGCTTTCTATTTTGATCCGTTTTTAACACATACATATGATCCTCATTCTTCTTTTCTTCCACTGTGCATGTATAATTACATGAGAGAATTCTAACAGTGGTACCAGAGACACGTTGTATGAATTTTTAATGGGTCGTTGTTGTTGTGAAATGATTTCACGAATATGACTACATTTGGATTTTGTTATAGAAATTGTTTCTGTACTTGAGTCCGTGTTTCGTTGTTTGCCTTTGTCTTCTGTGGAAATTGCTTCACATGATTAAGTTTGATTCTCGAAATTATTTCTAGAGTAACTGGTTTTCTTGTGTTCCAAAATTGTCTCGAATGCATTGTGTTTCTGGAAAATTGATTTTTTGGGTTCTGGTGGTAGCGTATATTCTGTAAAGGTTACAGAAAATTTTGAAATCTATTTTCCTGTGAGTCTATATTCTAGACTCAGGACAATCAATATAGAAAAATGTTTTTGTAGTTCTGTTTGTGCGAAGAAGAGAAAAAAATATTTTGCATTTGGTATAGTCTACTAGAAACAAAGCAGAATGTTTGTTGGATGGAAACATGAACATAGATGGAAACTGTTTCGGCTTGTATTGTTTACTGAAACTATTTTCGCGAACAAGAGTTCTTCACACACAGGCTTGGTATTATAAAAAGAAAAAATCGTTTTTTTTTTTGTGGCCCACAAAATGGTTTTCACGATAGGACCCCCGAAAGTTTCCAAAAATTCTATTTTGTGACTTATGTAATTTAATTTCTAAAATTTGATTTTCATTATATTATATTTTATTTTCTAAATTTTGATTTTAGAAATTAATATATTTTTTTAAATATTGGTTTTAGATTATATTTTATTTTTAATTTCTAAAATTTGATTTTAGAAATTAAAATATTTTCTAAAATATTAATTTTAGAAGTTATTTTATTTTTCCAAAATAGAGATTTTGAAATAATAAAATCTTATGTTTAATTTTTGTTTTAGCATGTTTAACGACATGGTGAGTGGTTATGGACTAAGACCAATTATATTTGTTCATGTATTATTTATAGTTTTGGTTTTATCAAATAGGACCTGCATGTCCTGACTTTTCTAAAACTCTTATGTAATTCTTTTCTCATCTAACCCCCCTCGAATGTAACTCGAGGTTTCTTTATTTAGAAAATTTATGTAATTAGATTACAAAGGTTAGATCGAGATAGAATATTTTTACTAGACTCGAATGTAACTCGAGGTTTCTTTATTTAGAAAATTTATGTAATTAGATTACAAAGGTTAGATCGAGATAGAATATTTTTACTAGACTTTGGAGATGGCGACCAAAACAAGGAGAGAGGGTAAGACCTTCTAAGTATATCATGCATGGACACATAGAGTTGACCATATTAATTTCCTTCATGACTCGAGGAAATTAATTTAAGAAAAGTCCATAACCATACCACATCATTGTTTATTACCATGATTATCTATTTATGTGATTTATTGATAAATTTATGCATGTTGTTTGATGAAATCACTAAAAGGAATAAATCCCTCAATTAATATAAAACCTAATGCCTTCTATTAATATAGTAAGAACGAAAATCCTTTTTCAAGACCAAGTTGTTAGGCTAACTCAAGTCTACTTGACATCAGGCATGTTCAAGCTATGGAATTAAAATTCCTAATTAATTGGTTGGGTTTAACTAGGTTCTTTATCCCAATTGGGCTAACTCATGCACAAAGAAAACTAGAGGCAAGGTTGGGTTAGCATAAAGGCTTTAAGATTAAAAAATGTTAATCACCCAATGATCCAGTAATTATGTTTGATGTAATTAGTATTGGTACCTACTACTGAATTTAAGGGTGGCTTGTTGGGCAAATCCAAGGTTATTCTTGAGGAATTTGGATACTGGTCCACTAGGAAAGCTCCAAGGAACTTTCTTGAACTAATAATGAGGGCTATTGATTTGAGCAAAATAGTGGAATAATAATACGTTTAATTAAAGGCCTAATTATTTACATTATATGTGTATATACAGTTAGCTAATTTTCTCTATCTTTACATCTAGGCCATCTATATCATGTTGACCAACCTAAACCTTTGTAGTATCTTGGAAACCAATAAAGTTATTAAATTAAATTTTCTCGACCGGTATAGAAACTTGAGAATTGTTCTCAAGTCAAAAAATTTGCTCTACGAGCTAGAGGCTCCCATTCCACCACCACCAGCTCAAGATCCTTATGTTGATAAGCATGCTGCTGCCCATAAAAAGCATAAAGAGGATAGTGACACAGCATCCTGCATGATGCTGGCATCAATAACCCCTGAACTACAAAAACAGCACGAGGATATGGATGCTTACTCGATCATATTACATCTTCAAGATCTGTTTGATTGTCAAGCCAGAACAGAGAGATATGAGATCTCAAAACAACTATTCCATTCGAAGGTGGCTAAGGGTACTTCCATGGCCATTCATGGGCTGAAAATGCTGGGCTTTATTGAGAAGTTCAGGTCTCTTGGGTTTGTGATGGACAATGAATTAAGTATTGATTTAATTCTACAATCTTTGCCTAGTAGTTCTTCACAATTTGTGATTAACTACCAAATGAAGAAGATTGAGACCATTATACCCTAAATGATCAATCTTCTCAAAACTGTTGAATCCTCTATGAAGAAAGAATCCAATGCAGCCATGTTGGTAGAATCTTCCTCTTCTAGAAAAAAAGTTCCTAAGAAGAAGAATGAGGCTCCCACTAAGCCCAAACGTGGTGTGATGTATTTAGATTTGGGTATAAAAATCATATAAAAATAAGCACATTTCCAATCAAGTTTAAATTAAAATGTTAACCTCACATTACACATATGAGCAAGCGTACTCATCATTAAGCATAGTATGGGGTTCAAACGAGTGTCGATCCTCAAAAAATAAGTATGCATTAGTCACTTTTCTTTCATTGTTTAACCAACTCAATAAAGTGAAAAATAATGAAAAGAAAAATAAAATAAAATAAAGGAAAATAAAAGAATATATACATGTCAAGGATGGAGAATTATGTAACTCAAACCATTATTTTGACAAACATGATCTTAAAGTATTCAATCATTACCATAACTAATTATTCTCTTGGCATCATGAAGGATTAAGATAGATTCACTTCTTTGGTTAATCTATGAAATCACTATTTTCTAGATAAATTAGCATCAATTGATCTGTCTCTACTAATTTATCCAAAAGACGCATTAAACATAATCCTTGGTTAAATTTCCGTGGATCGGCAAACTTAAAACATGAAGCTAACCAATGAATCCTTGGTCTGGCAAACATCAATTAACCTTTAATTACCCAATTTTTAGCAATTAACCCCTATGGTCAAGCAAGTTAATAGACAACAAATATGAAATCAATCAATTGAAACCACCATCAACCCTTTTGGTCAAGTAAGTTAATAGAAAGAAACAACCAATTAATCTTGTAATCAGCTCAAGTAATTAAACACCAAGAATAAAAATCAATTAATCAAAAGATCAAAGTAACCCTAAAAATCATGAATACCTAAAACAAATTACAATAAAATAATTAATACATCATTGTTCAAGAAAAAGAAAACAAAGTAAAAGAAAGCACTCATAGACAAGCCTCCTTCTTCTTTCTTTGTAGACCCTCTTGCACAATCCTCCTTGAATTGAAGAATTCCTCTTTTAATTTGAGCAATTTGATGTTTTGATTTGTGAATTATCTCATTTTCCTTGTGTTTTTCCTTTATTTATAGGCTTTAGAAGTGCCTAATTTCGTTCCTCTAGGGTTTTTGGCCGATTAGAAGTATGAAAATACTAAAACTCTGCAAATTACCAAAAAATATGTGCGAAAATTAAGGCACCACCTCGGCATCAAGGCACAACCGGCACCGCCTCTGGCCTCCCAGCCGGTGTCAGCTTAGTTTTGTTCTACTCTATTTCACTACTTTTTTCGTCGCCTCGAAGTGCCTGCCAACAGCACATGGCCGGCGCCGGTTTTCCTGTTCTAGGCGGTGCCACCTCTGCTCTGTTTTGCGATGTTTTTATCTTATTTTATCCCTAAAATTTGAAATAATGCACAAAATACATTTCCAAGGATAAAATCTCAAATATGAAGGAATATGACTAGTTATTGAACAAAATATACCACAGAAGAGCCTCAAATAACTAGGAAATATATGACTAATTTAGGCCCTATTATGGTGTGAAGAAGAAGGAAGTAGCCACCAAAGGCCCATGTCATCGCTATGGAAAGATGGACCATTGGAGGTGCAAATGCAAAACCTACCTGGAGACCGTCCAGGAAAAGAAGGAGAAGGAGAAGCTTGTAGGAACTTCCACTTCTACTCCTGGTATGCTTATAATTGAGATTAATACTGCTTTTAGAAATAAGATATGGGTCCTAGATACCAGATGTGGATCTCATTTATGCAATAACTTGTAGGGACTAAAGGACCGTATAAGGCTTAAGAAGGGCAACGTGGATCTACGCACTGTAAATGGAGCAAAGGTTGCTACACTTGTTGTGGGGACTTATGAGCTACACCTACCTTCTGGGATAGTTTAATAACTTTAAAACTGTTATTATGTACCAGGTTTATTGAAAAATATTATCTCAGTTGCGTATTTAGACTTGTATGGATTTTATTTAATTTTCAAGAATAAATGTTGTTCTTTTTCATTGAATGATATTCATTATGGTTCTGCAAATTTGGTTAATGGTTTATATGTTCTAGACATGGATAATTAAATTCTCAATGTAAACAATAATAAACCAATGATAGATAACTCAATCTCATCTTATTTATAGCATTGTCGTTTAGGCCGTATAAATGAGAACCGCGTTTCTAAGTTACACGAGCTATGTGACGTAGGGTCATTTGATTATGAATCATATGATGCATGCAAATCTTGTTTACTTGGTAAAATGGCTAAAACTCTTTTTTCCGGAAAAGGAGCAAGGGTCAAAAAGTTATTAGAACTTATATATTCTGATGTATGTGGCCTAATGTCTATACAATCAAGAGGAGGTTATCACTATTTCATAACCTTTATCGATGATTGTTCATGATATGAGTATTATATTTCATGAAATACAAATCTAATGTCTTTGAAAAGTTTAAAACTTCAAGAATGAAATAGAGAAACAACTTGGAAAAAGTTTCAAGACTCTAAGATTCGATCGAGGAGATGAATACTTAAGCCAATAGTTTCAGAGTTACCTTAGAGATAATGGGATATTAACTCAATGGACTCCACCACATACATCTCAACATCGTGGTGTATCTGAGAGAAGGAATCGAACCCTTTTAGACATAATACGGACCATGATGGCTTCTGCAAACTTACCAAAATTTTTTTGGGGTACAAACTAGAGACTACAGTTTATATTCTAAACAGAGTTTCATAAAAAACAGTTGACACTACCCCATTTGAGATGTTCTTTGGTAAGAAACATGATAGTGGTTAAAATCATCATTATTTTTCTAGTTATTTGAGGCTAATTTGAGATATTTTTAAAATAATAACTAGTCATATTCCTTCCTCTGTGATATTGTACTTATAAAAATGCTTTTCTATAATTTTATTCAAAAATAGGTAAAATTTGAAGCTAAATGTGTAATTTTCCAGTGCAGACCCCAACCTAGGATAAGAAGATGGACCTGGCACCGATCCTATATTGGAAGAACAGAGAAAAGTGGAAGAAAATAGGTCAAACAGAAAAATTGGAAATTGGAAAGGAAAAGGAAGCAATGGCAGCTCAAAGGAGATCACGGTGTGACTCACGACTTCACCAAAAGAAACAAAAGCAAGAAGTGTAAAAGGCAACAAATTCAGTGGGCAAAGAAGAAAAGTAACAAAGACATAAAGAAAAAAGGAAAATGACAAAAGCTAATCATCAAAGGGATGCAAGAAGGCTTCGATGGTATAAAGAGAAAGAAAGAAGATGAATTTGCATGGCTCGGTAGTGGCTCGAATGAGCTGACAGCAAATGGTGGTTCATGGCTTGACAAAATAAAGCTTCATGGATGGATAGTTTCGTTGGCTCGGATTAGCTGATGCAAATTCAAAAAAAGGAGAAAGCCTCTGTGTGGCTCAATAGAAGCCAATTTCAACATCCATTAAGTGTTTAGTGTAACAAGACAAAATCGAGTGTCCAAATTGTTTTACAATTCCTTTCAGTGGACCTTCCTTTATTTTTGTTTAGAATTTCATTAGGAAAATTACTAATCTTGTTTGGTTTTAGATTTTTAGGCAATTACTTCTTCTTTACTTAGGATTCTTTTAGGAAAATTTGTAAGCCTATAAATAAAGGTCAATTACCTTGGAAAATGGGGGGTGCACAATGTAGAGACTAGGCATATTTTTAGAGTACATCACCAATATTTTCTCTAGAAAAATAATTTAAGAAGCATTGATTCTTGGAGGAGTTTTCATTGGAAAATTGAAAGGCTTGTCTATGAGTATTTATCTCTTTCCTTTATTTTCTTTTTCATGAACAATGATAATTTTAATTCTTTAATTATATTTGAATATTATTCTTGAATTTATGATTTTGAGTTAATTTAGTTCTTTGATTAATTAATTATTTTTTGGGTATTTGATTACTTGATTTTATTTGTTATTGATGTGAGTTCTTCTAATTGACTTAGACAAAACATTGTTAGGAGTTTCGTTGCATTGATTGTGTAATTGTTAAATCTTAATGGATTTGAATGATGAAGTTAGGATTTTAAAACTAAGTGATCAAAGGTTCAGTTGATTTCGCCTTGACATAGGGTCATTAGCTAATTTCATGATTTTAAGGAATTGAGATTCATGTATATTTTGGTTAGGATGGATTGATTGATAAATCTGCTAATTGAATCAAAATATATAATGATGAGCTTAGTGCATGTTTTGGTTTTGACAAATCTGTTTGTATATATTTCTAGACACTTAGTGCATGTTTTGGTTTTGTGAGCTTAATTGACAAATCTGTTAATATGAATAAGAATATAGGATTCCATGGATTGACAAATGAAGTGAAATTTACCCAAGTAAATTCATGACTTGACAAATGATTGAATTTTACTTTACATTCCTTTATGATGCCAACGTGATAATTAGTTGAGAGAATTGCTAGTTTGTACGTTATCATATTTTCTAGAATAAGTGTCTAGATTGCATAAACCTACATCCTTGAGTTGTATATATTTCTTTATTTTTATTTTTCTTATTTTTTTCACTTTAATTTGGTCAGTTAAATAATGAATGAAAAGTGATTAGTATGTAGTTGTTCCTTTGAGGATCGATACTTTTTAATTCCCTATACTATGCTTGCTCGTATGTGTATTTTGGGATTAATGTTTTAATTAAAACTTGACTAAGGGATGGATTTAAAATTGATGATTTTATACACCCAAAATTTACGCATTAAGTTTTTGGCGCCCTTGCGGGGAACAATATCATGAAAGTTGGGATTTCGTTGATTTAGCTATGTAAATATGTAAATAGGTAGATACATGTTAATAATTACTAACTTGTCTTTATATGTTTGTATATATTGTATATTTAGTTATATAATTTTACTAACCTAATGTTAATATGAAATATGTGTATTAATTGTATTTTTAATTTGATGGTTTTTACATTCATAATTTTGAGTCTCTACTAATTCTTTCAAGTTTCAGGTTTGGTCTTTTTGCTTATGTACACTAGCATGATATTTTGAGCGCACTAATTTATTTTTAATTTAATTTATTTTTTTATAACTCTCACGATTATTATTTTAATGGTAGTCTAATATTTAATTTATGAATTCTTGTTTTCAATATACTATGTTCATGCATTCAATTAGGATAGTTTTTTTTAGTTATTTTTTAAAAAAAAGAGAGAGAAAACGAAGAAAAAAAAATTTGGGGCAAGAGCAGACCTAGTCCCAGAAAATGGCCCTAGCACCTGGCCAGCTCTACCCAATAGAAAACACACACAAAAAAAAATAATAATAAAAAGGCCAGAGCTGACTTGGCGCTAGGCCAGAAAATGGCTCGGGTGCCGATGCCAAACAGTAAACAAAAAAAAAAAAAAATCCTTTTTCGTTTGTTACCTTACTCTTCTTTTTTTCTTCCCAAATTCTTCCTATTTTGTCTTTTCCTTTTTCATTTGCCTTTCTTGTTTTTGTCTCTTGTTTGTCACATGAAGAACCAACCCCCTCCCAAATTCCTTTCTTTGTGGTCTATTTCACTACGTTTGCCTTCCTCCTTTCTTCTTCACCCTACTCTTCTTCTCCTATAAATTATCCCCCAAAAATTCAAAGTTGTAACGCTCACACATTGGGGAATACATTGGTTCAAAACTCTCTTCATAGTAATGTAGATTTTATCCTCTTGAATTTCTTGGCATTTTGTATATGTATTTTTGAGGAAAAATTTACTAGACATGGACATATCTTTGTTGAGTTTATTTAGTGGTAGAAAAATGCATAGAATGGATTGTGAGTCTTATGATTACTTCTAAAAGTTAGCTATGTATTTTTTCTGAATTTTTTGCAAATATGGAAATCTTGGCCTCCTTGTGATATTTTGTTATGTTGATTAAAGTTGGTTGACATTGTGCTTTTGATATCTACATTGGATATTCTTCTTGTTTTTCTTAAGCACAAAAAGTTTGGAGAAGTTGTTCATCGAAAAGAGAACCATGTGCAAAGTGTGTTTGGTTGAGACAAGGAGGACCTCATGATCTATTTAGAGGTCGTGGTGGTCTATTTGTGGTTCTTCTGGACAATCTAAATGTCCGTTTGGAGGCTCTACTTTGAAGGGGACTTAAAGGCTTTGACTTTCTATTTTTCTTTTCCCTTGATTTTTATTTTCTTTCAATTCCTCTTTAGGCTTTTACTTGTGTGTTCGTTTTTCTTATTGTTGACTTCTTTCGCTGGCAATAATTCTTCCAACTTCTTGAAGGATGAACTTCTCTTATCTTGGAGCTAATCTGCACTTGGGAAGAATTGCTTAAATTTTCTACCCCTTTATCGTTTTTGGTCTCATTGGAGATGCTTTCTTGTATTTATTTTTAGCTAATGAGGACATTGTCCAGTTTAAGTGTAGGGGAGTGGATAGGTGATATTCTTGATCCAAGTTTTTATCTATTATCTTTGTGTTTTCTTGTTGTTGAGTTACTTTGGAATCTAAAATTTGGACAACCATTTTTCCATCATTGGAGAAAATTTCGTTGAAAATTTTGAAATTTGAAAGTTTGAAGATTTGGAGCTCAATTGATTTTATTTATCTATAATAGAATTATGATTTTCTTTTTTATTTTGGATATGGATTTGTCATTCATTATGATTGATTTTATTTAAAAAGGTAAACTTGTGTATTAAGTTAGATTTTGCTAAGTCTTGAGAATTTAAGTTAATCTTGGTTATATTTGGTATTTGAGTTTTGTTTTATTCTTTGAGTTTGAATACGGATGATGTGATAAAATATGGAAAGAGTTGTTGATTAATTCTTGTATTATGGATTTAAAATTTTCTCGACTTTGAGTTGTGAATAAGAAATGTGAGAAAAAAATTTTTGAGAGAAAAGAAAAAAATGTGAGATGAAAAAATTGTTGAGTAAAAAATATATATATATATATATGTGTGTGTGTGTGTGTGTGTGTGTGTGTGTGTGTGTGTGTGTGTGCTTTTATCTCTGAAAGAAAAAAAAGAGAGAGACTTTTTGTTGAAAAGGGGCCAATACGGTGAGTGGAATGGAAGAAACAAAGAAGCAACAGACTCTTTTGAGGCTATCCTGAAGGCAAAAAGGAAAGAAAGAGAAAATAGAGAAAAAAAATACTGAAGAAAAAATGATGACTAAAAGGGGGTCAATATAGTATGTGAAGAGAAATCTATGCACTTGAATCTATCAATTTCCTAAGTCATTGAAAAAATTTAAAAGGAAAAAAAGAGAATGGACTGTTTTCCTTGTTTCACTAACTCGAGTTTTGTAAATTTGAGTTTATAATGCTTGAACTGGTTAAATGACTTGAATTGTATGATTTGTATTATCTATGTTTTTTCTTGAGGAGTGGAATAATTTTCTTGTACTAGATATAATCTTGTTTAACCTAACTTTGATGGCCTTGGGAATATTTGATTTAATGCCAGAGTTTACAAAGGTTTTTAAAGGGTGAATGAATGACAATTTTTTACCTAAGGTTGAAAAAAAAAATTATGACTCTATTATTGATGAATATGAAAAGAAATAAATAGTTTTGAGTACTTTGTTTAATTATTTACTTAGGACAAGTAAAGATTCAAGTGTGGGGGTATGTGATATAGGCTAAAATCATCATTATTTTCTTAGTTATTTGATGCTAATTTGAGACCCTTTTAATACAATAACTAGTCATATTTCTTCCTATTTGATATTTCACTTATAAAAATGCTCTTCCATAATTTTTATATAAAAACAGGTGAAATTTTGAGCTAATTGAGTAATTTTCCAATACAGAACCAGCACTAGCCTAAGAAAATGGACCTGGCACAAATCCTATATTGGAAGAACAGAGAAAAGCGGAAGAAAATAGGTGAAACAGAGCAAAATTGGAAAGGAAAAGGAAGCAATGGCGGCTTAGAGGAGATCACGGCGTGGCTCACGGCTTCACCAAAAGAAATAAAAGGAAGAAGAATAAAAGGCAACAAATTCGGTAGGCTAAATAAGAAAAGCAACAAAGACATAAAGCAAAAAGGAAAAGGTCAAAAGCTTATCATGAAAGGGATGAAAGAAGGTTTTGGTGGGCTTGGCTAAGCCACGCGCAAGGCAAAAGAAAGAAGATGAATTCGCATGGCTCGACGGTGCCGCGAGTAAGCCGACAGCAAATGGTTCATGGCTCGACAGAATAAAGCTTCATGGCTGGACGGTTTCATTGGCTCGGATGAGCTGATGCAAATTGAAAGAAAGGAGAAAGCTTCCGTGTGGCTCAATTGAAGCCAATTCCAACATCCATTAAGTGTTCAGTGCCACAAGACAAAATCAAGTGTCCAAATTATTTTACAATTCCTTTTGGTGGACCATTCTTTTATTTTTTTTTTACAATATCATTAGAAAAATTACTAATCCTTTTTGGTTTTGGATTTTTAGGCAATTACTTCTTCATTACTTAGGATTCTTTTAGGAAAATTTGTAAGCCTATAAATAAAGGCCAATTACATTGGAAAAGGAGGGTGCACAATGTAGAGACTAGACATATTTTTTTGAATGCATCACCAATATTTTCTCTAGAGAAATAATTCAGGGAGTATTGATTCTTGGAGGAGTTTTCCTTGGAAATTGAAAGGTTTGTCTATGAGTATTTATCTCTTTCCTTTGTTTTCTTGTTCTTGAACAATGATTATTTTAATTCTTAATTATATTTGGATATTATTCTTGGATTTATGATTTTAAGTTAATTTAGTTCATTGATTAATTAATTATTTTCTTTGGTACTTGATTACTTGATTTCATTAGTTATTGATGTGAATTCTTCTAATTAACATAGACAAAACAATGTTAGGAGTTTCATTGCATTGATTTCGTAATTGTTAAATCTTAATGGATTTGAACGATGAAGTTAGGATTTTAGAACTAAGTGATCAAAGGTTCAGTTGATTTCGTCTTGACATAAGGTCATTAGCTAATTTCATGATTTTAAGGAATTAAGATTCATGTATATTTTGGTTAGGATGGATTGATTGACAAATCTGCTAATTGAATCAAAATATATAATGCTGAGCTTAATGCATGTTTTGGTTATGTTAGCTTGATTGCCAAATCTGTTAATAAGAATCAAATATAGGATTCCATGGATTGACAAACGAAATGGAATTTACCTAAGTAAATTCATGACTTGACAAACGATTGAATTTTGCTTTACATTCCTTCATAATGCCAAGGTGATAATTAGTTGAGAGAATTGCAAGTTTGTTCATTATCATGTTTTCTAGAATAAGTGTCTAGATTGCATAAATCTACATCCTTGAGTTGTATATATTTCTTTAATTTTCTTTTCCTTATTTTCTCTCTTTAATTGGGTCGGTTAAATAATGAATGAAAAGTGATTAGTATATAGTTGTTCCTTTGAGAATCGATATTCGTTAATTCCCTATACTATGCTTTTGCGATGAGTATAGTTGTTCATATGTGTATTTTGGGATTAATGTTTTAATTAAAACTTGACTAAGGGATAGATTTAAAATTGATAATTTTATACACCTGAAATTTACGCTTCAAAATCAAAGTTACCTCACTTGAGAGTATGGGATTGCCCTACTATTGTTAAAAGGCCACAATCAGACAAACTTGACTTTAAATCTGAAAGATGTTCGTTTGTGTAATATCCAAAAGAGTCTTTCGGGTATTACTTCTAGCTCCCTTCTGAAAATAAAGTGTTTGTTTTGAAGCATGCCATCTTCTTACAAAAGGAGCACATATTCAAAGGGGACAGTGAGAGTAAAATTGAATATAGTGAAGTTCAAAAAGAACAAATAAATAAGGATTAACCATTTGATCCCACATCTATTGAAAGGATAGTGGAACCTTCGACTACATAAGAACCTCGTATGTCGAATAGGATACGTGTGACACTTGAGAGATATAAATTTCTTATCAGTGACCATAATGACATATTGCTCATGGATGAATATGAGCCTACTATTTACAAGAAAGTTATAAATAGTTTAGGATATGACAAATGGCTTGAAGCCATAAAGCCACGGATGGATTTCATGTACAATAACTATGTATGGACTTTGGTTGATCCACCCAAAGAAATCAAATCTATTGGGTGCAAATGGGCTTTCAAGAAGAAAACCAACATGCATGGTAACATAGTTACCTATAAAGCATGACTGGTGGCTAAGGGTTATCATCAACAACACAGTATTGACTATGACGAAACCTTCTCATCAGTTGCTATGCTAAAATCCATCAGAATGTTCGTAGCAATTATTGCTCATTTTGATTATGAGATCTAGTAAATGGATGTGAAAATAGCTTTCCTAAATAGAAACCTGACTAAGAAAATGTATATGACACAGCCTGAGAGTTTCACATCAAACAACACCACAAAAGTGTGCAACCTGTAAATGTTCATTTTTGGACTTAAGCAAGCTTGTAGAAGTTGGAACATCCATTTTGATGAAACAATCAAAGAGTTTGGTTTCATTCAAAATATAGATGAACCTTGTGTATACAAGAATGTTAGTGGGAGTGCAGTCGTCTTCTTATTTCTTTATGTAGATGACATATTGCTAATAGGAAAAGATGTGCCTGTCCTTCGTTAGTAAAAGTTTGGTTGTCCAAGAAATTCTCCATAAAAGACCTTGGAGAAGCAAGCTATATTCTTGGAATAAGGATCTACAGAGATAGATCAAAGAGATTGCTTGGTCTTTCACAGTATATATACATAGACAAAGTGCTAAAGAGGTTTAGCACGAATCAATCCAAAAAGGGATTCTTACCCATGTCTCATGGAGTAAGCCTTTTAAAGTCAATGTCTACTAAAATATAAGCTGAAAGGGATCACATGAGTAGGATTTCATATGCTTTGGTAGTTAGATCCATCATGTATGTTATGATATGTATTATACTTGATGTATCATGTGCTCTCAGTTTATTGAATAGATACCAATCCGATCCTGGTGAGGGTTACTGGGCAGCTATAAAGAACATCCTTAAGTACTTACAAAGGATTAAGAATGTATTATTGGTATATGGAGAAGGTGATTTGAAAATAAATGGGTATATTGATTCAGTTTTTAATCTAATAAAGATGACTTCAAATCACAATCTGGCTAAATATTTATGTTGGGTGGAGGTACAATAAGTTGAAAAGTTCCAAACAAGATACTATTCCTGCCTCTATGATAGAAGCTAAGTACATAGCCACTTTTGATGCAACTAAGGAAATAGTTTGGATCAAGAATTTTGTGACAGAACTAAGAGTGGTCCGTAGCATTGTTGGTCCAATATCTTTGTAATGTGACAACAATGGAGCCATTGCACAAGTAAAGGAGCCACGGTCTCACCAGTGATCCAAGCGCATACTAAGACGCTATCACTTAATTCGAAAGATCATAGATAGACAAGATGTAAAGATAGAGAGAGTTCCCATAGATGAGAACATAGCTGATGCACTTAGTAAGGCACTATCCTAAAAGAAACATGATAAACATGTTGAGTCATTCGGTATTAGATACATATATGATTAGCACTAGTGCAAGTAGTGTTTGTTAATATTATGGCCTAGAGGCAATCTCTTGTATTTTGTATACTATGCATTTATTGAATAAAATAAGCTATTTTTTAGCTTTCAAATTTTTTATTTATGCTTTCGTGTAAAATAACTGGTAGATAAATTCCTAAGTGTAACACTGTGTTAAGGAAATTATGATAGAGATTATGATGTGAGATTCCTACTATACTGAATAGTATTCATAGTTAAATAATCCATAGTCGTAGTATTAATGAGACAGGACATCATTAATGCATTAAGACTAATACGTGTTATACTTCCAGATTTGATCAGATAGTAGTTCTTACATCTGTGAGTGTTGTCATACTCAAAGTTAACACGTGGATGCTTGCAACTAGAACAAGTACATTGGGTGACCTAACTATAAGATAATCACATGGATAACTATTTAGTGCTAATGATAGAATCTCGTTATAGCAAATGTACAAGTATCCTTAGACTTAAGATCTCCAAGGGACTTTGTATGTTGGGCATTGTATTTTGATTCTAATCTTTGGAGTCAGATCGATAGCCACATATAAGACAAATATTGGATACAATATGAAGTATCCAAAAGTAATTGAGATGGTCAATAAAGGATTCACCATTCCTAATAGTAGGGGTGAATATCTCATGACCACTCGTAGGAATCAATTCTTGAAAAGTCCTTGGCCAAGGCCACTGTGTATTGTAAATAGTTCCAATTAATACATATAATGAGTAGTGAATTTCGAAAACAAGTACTAAAATATTCAAGCCAGAAAAAATTAATATTTTGGAAGGAGTTGGCACTAATTCCATACTCTAAAATGAATGAGATATTGTGTGGTCAAAGGGGTTTCTTATACTGTTGTTCACTATTGAAAGGTTCATGTCAAGCCACTTGACTTTCTAGACTTTTGGGTGGTCATGATATGTTGCTAGATACCGCTTATGATCTGCTGAATATGGATTTATTAATTAGAGGATTAATAAATCAATCCTGAATAGAATTAATAAGTTAATTCTAATTATTAAGGGTTATTAGTCATAATAATTTTTAGATTAATTCATACTTCACTACCAATAGACCTGAAAACCTAATAGGTTATAGACAATAGAGGATTAAGAACTCAATGTGTTATTTGATAACATTATGGGGCTAATTGTGACAAGAAAAAATTATTAGGGCCAAATGATAATTAGTCATAATTTTATAGGCCAAATTACAATTAGTTATAATTTTATGGGCCAAGTTATAATTAAGAGAACTCACAGGTTCTAATTATAATTTCGGAATTTGATTCTTTTAGGTTTTTTGAAAACCCATGTATATATTGATATGCATTAGGTTTTGTGCTACTTTCTCAGTGATACACGAACCCGTAAGCATACCTTGTGCTTCTTCTTCTCCAGAATTCCCAAGCCTCCAGATAATTCTTCTAGCAGAGAATTTTTCCTGGTTACCCTTGAGAACTACCCTTATGTGGACTTTATTAGAGGCAATCCTGCTCTTGGATTATAGTGTGTTGACAAACATTATCTTCTGGTTAGCGGCTGACCAAATGCAAAAAGGTTTTGCTAGATCACGACATGCTGATCGTTCACGCATATGAAAAATTTTAAACAATAGATGTGAAACCAAAGGTACGGTTTTCTATTTTGATCCATTTTTAACACATACATGTGATCCTCGTTAGCTAGAATTCTTCTTTTCTTCCGCTGCGGATGTCGAATTACATTAGAGAATTCTAACATCAACTAGCCAATAATTTCCTTCTTCAAAGATCAAATCAAGACTTCTTCCTCATGACTTCGGGAAGGTTAAGAAGGAAATTGAGGCTTGAACCTTGAAGCATTCAAGAACTCTTGGACATCAAATCATCGCAGTCAAATAAAAAATGGATCAAACTTCAAACAAGTTACTCTTGTTTTAACCCTTACTGTTAATAAACTCAAGTTATGTAGGATTCATGTTGAAGTGATAAGTCAGAGTAATATTTGTTTTGTTCTAGTGTTGGTTGAGGAGGAAAGTATGTATAGGATTTATGTGGTGGTTTATATAGTTTATAGAGGAGAGATATTATGCTTTGCTGCATATGATGGATTAGTCCAACTTCTTAGATATATGATGTATGTTTGTGTTTATCACATAACTTAGTTATGGCTTTATGTTGGGATCCTCTTACTATGATTTTCCATTAACATGAGATGTGTTATTATGTTTAGCATTCATCACTAATAAATAGGGATGTAAATGTTATATTCTATGTCGTAAGCTAATTTATTTGTTGCAATGGGAATTATTATTCAAACTATTAACCCGAGCTTATTTTCATTATTGACTAGTCCTATTACTATTTATTAACATTAATACTATCAATTTTGTTATTATATATGCATATAAATATATATACATCTATGTACATATATATATATATATATATATATATATATATAAGAATATACCATTTAATTTGTTATCAAGAGATATAACTTTTAATTAAGTGTTAAGAAATTATATTTTTTATTAATTGATAATAAGTATGCTTGTTATTTCAATAAAATTTATTTACCAATAGTCCATATTTATTGTTATTGATAATTTGTACATATCATTAATTCCTATTATTTATTTATCATCTATTTTATTTAACATTATTTTTAGTATTATTCAAAACATATTATTAACCATTATAAGTACTATAATTATTATGTAATACTGTAACTATTAGTAAATATTTATAAACTAATTTGTAAAATGTATATATATATATATATATATATATATATATATATATATATTAGTGGATATTGTAATCACGTTCTAATCTCTTAAATGATGGGGCTATCTCATTTTTCATTAGCATGTCATTTATGTGAAACCCCACCTAAAGCCAACCCTAGAGTAAGGGAGTCGGGAATGCATATCATATTATTTTGCATGAATATATATGCTTTTGAATGATTTTATGTGCTTTAGAGTTGTGAATTATAGGTTAAAATGCTTAGTTATGCTTATCGAGTAGGAGGGGTAAAATGGTAATTTTGCTTGAGGTCAAATTAGGAAGATAGCTTGAGAATTAAACAAGAAGAATATGTGGGTGAGAAAATAAGAACAAGAGTTAGTGTGATTTAGTGGTTAGAGCTTTGGAATTAATTTCAAAGGTCATGAGTTCGAATCCCATCATTTAAGTTTTATCATGATTATCTTAGCTAAGTTTGAATTTTTATTTTCTTGCATTTCATGGAAATAGGAATGTTGTCTTAGGGGAGACATGAAGAGAATGTCCTAATCTTATCCTCATGTCCTAAAAAGAATTCTAGAGGAATTCTTGTCCTTTTTATTACCACTAGCTTGTCCTAACATCTTTATAATTCAAAACCATTAAATCCTTTCTTTTAAATTCCAAAAAAAATCTGTGATAACTCCTCCACCATGAAATTCGAAAATCAGCTTTGGTGGTTGGGAAGTTGGCCGAAAGTAGGAGGAGAAATAGGAAGGGTTTCCAAGAGAAAATCAATCATCATGAAAGAACCTTCAACTTCACCTTCATGTTGTCCATAGCTTAGTGAAGGAAAAATCTGGAAATTTTCCAGATATTTTGCAGACCTTCTCTTCGAAAATTCAGCCAGTAAAACCAGTCATTTTCTACCAGAAAAATGGTCATTTCATGTGGCTTGAAGGCTGGAAAATCTGTGCAATTTTCGGACTACACAAACAGCACCAAACCAGAAAAAAATTCTGGGCATTTCGCAACTTTCAATCAAGGAAATGAAGCTGTTTTTAGTTCATCTTCAAGCCAGCAAAACCCCTCTGTAGTTGTCCAGAAATAAGGCTGAAAAACCATCCTTGGAAGACCTTCAAACCCCCTCAAGAACCAGCTGCAAATCGGGCTAAAATAAGTGCAGAAATTCTGCACCAAAAATTCAGCAACATTCGAAACCATGAACAACTTGAAACCAGAATTTTCCAGCTTTGCTTCCTTCTAGCCTAGGCTGAAAATCACCCTTCAAACCTCTGCAAAATTGAACTTTGCTCAGCTGTAGACTGAACACCATTAACCCCACACTTACCTTGAGCATATGGACTCCATAGCCACACCACAAAACACTCCTAAGATCACTCCATTCAAACTCTTCTTGAACTTCAAATAATTCCAGCATTTTTCTCCATTAAAATCACTCTTGTATTAGGCTAATAAACCAGAATTTCCTCTGCCATTTAAGACTAAATTTTGGCCAGCCTTGAGCAACATTAACCTTTAATCATTCCAGCAAAAACCCCTTGTTCAGCCGGCACCATTGAGAGACATAGAAACCTCTCTTGATCAAAACACCATAGCTAACCTCTTACCTTAAATATCTCCACAATTTCCTCCATTTAAATTTCAAAAAAAAATCTGATCATTCTCTCTCCTTCTTGCTGAAAACTGAAACCCTCATTCATTCCATACCATTCGGCCAGCCTTCTACCAAAATTCGTGCAGCACTTCTTCCAAATTCTCTCCATTTTCACCTAGAACACCAAGAACACACACCAACCTTCTTCAAGTCTAACCCTACTCTAAACACCTCCAATCACTCTCAAATACTCCAAATCACTTCCATTTAATCTCTAAACTTCATTTCTGGTATTTATAACACAAAATCTCGCAAACAAGAATTTTCGAGCGGATCAAAATTAACTTTTCTTTGAAGGTCTCAAGAAAATCAACAAGGTAAGTCAAGAACAACCTTCTTGTTCATCTTCTTCCATTCGATTGTACTGTTCTAATTCTCTTTCTCTCTCTCTCTCTCTCTCTCTCTCTCTCTCTCTCTCTCTCTCTCTCTCTCTCTCTCTCTCTCTTCCAACCGAAATGGTTGATCGACCATCAACCATGGCCGTTTTTCCATTGGATCATTCAAGGCTCTCAATCGCGTGGACCTTCTTAATTCTTCATCGAAGTGTTCATCAAATCAAGTATTTTTTTTCTTTAATCCTTCTTTTAATTTAGTATTCGTGTCTCTTAGATATTGATAGGAAGAATGAAATATGGATAAGGGATTGAGTATATGCATGTGGATTAAGGGATGGAGTTAGGACATGATGATTGTTGTATATGACTAGGATGTATGTGTTTCCCTTTTGAATCCATGTATGTTCTTCATGCTTAATGAATTTTATGGATGTTTGAAGCATGATTAGATATTATGACACCAAAGGTGATTAGGCTTTTATGTTATTATTTTTCCATGGAAACCATGATTGATGATCACGCTTAGTAGGATTTTGGCCATGTGATGGTATGAGATAGTTCAAGTGTATGTTCATGAATGGATTAATATATTGTTGATGATGGAGAATGTGACCATGAATCCTTTCTAGCAATAGGAAAATCATGGAGAAAAAGTATTTTCTTGTTAAGGCTAGATTATTTTTATTAACAAATTTTATTACCTTGAATAGAATACTACTATATTTTTCTCTATAAAATTCGAAACTCTAGGGAAATTTGGAGTGGTTTATTAATTAAAATATTAATATTTTCTTTATCAAGTAAATGAGATCTTTTATTAAAAATAATATATATAGTAATAAATTCTTTACAATAAATAAAATATTATTTATATTAAAATCTATTTGTTATTTATTAATTAAAATTTAAAATAATTCATTCATTATTAATTTTATTTATTACTAATTATTTATTATCTATTTAAAAATTAATTAATGGTTATTTGTAATTAAATATTTATTTATAATAAAGCTATTTTCAAACCACCATTTATTAGTACTATTTAGGACTTAATATTCAAACCTTAGTTTATCTATTAAAAATAACACTCAAGAATTATTAATTGGGTCTATAATTTATTAGCAATTATTTTAGAACCCCAAGTTATTTTAACTTATCAACTAAAACTTATTTTTTTTAAAATTCTTTATCACCTAGCCTTAAAGCTTAGGACATTAGGGTCATGGCTAGTCATGGTTGTAATTAGTTGAGCTAAGAAATTATTTATGTAAGGCAGGTATAGCTCGAATGTAACCTTATGTTTTGTGTTTACCCCAGGCGGGGTTAGATCAGCCTTGGGAAACGGTTGATTTGAGCGAGTAAAGAATCAGGTAAGCTCCAGCATGGAGTTTTGTGAAGACCAAAAAGTTATTGTGGCAAGCCAAATATGATGTATATGGACATTTATTTTGTGAAGGCAATTAAGGACTGTGTTTTCCTTTTTATTTCACTCAAGCAAATCATTTGAAAGTTAAACAAGCAGTTTTACACAAAATGCTAAACTTTTTTTAAAACCTAACTTTGACAAGACTTTTAAAAACCCTTAATTGCTATTTCCAAATAAAGCCAAGTATGATCAATTTTCTTCCAAGTGGAACAATCAACGTTGAGTACTCAATAAGGGTAGACCACCAGGACTAGTCTTTGAAGGGTAAGTCTCTCAGTAGGTGGCCACCTCTGAGGGGTGAGTCCTTCCTGGATAGGATGCCAGTCCGGTAGGTCATACCGGTCCGAGCTAGCAAGTTTCAGTCATGTGGACTGTGTGTTCCGGAGTGGACAACCGGTAAGTTTGGGTGTAGAGATGGAGGAGTATCTCACCCGGTAGGTTGTACACCTACCTTTTGTCAGCTTGCACAAAGTGTGGCATTATGACTGTTATTTAGTCTTGGGGCCCAACGTGTGGTAACCCATGGCTACCCATTTGAGTGGTTGTATTTATTGTGCACCTGTATAGTTTGAAAAGTGAAACGCCACTCTTTATTTTCAACACTTATTTATTGCTTGCCAGCACCTTTTTCTTATGAAACTTTTACAACTTGCATACATGAATTATTTTACCTGAAACACTCAAAGCACACACGGGCTTACTGAGATTTTTATCTCACCACCTTTTATACCATGTTTTCAGGAAGATCCTGCTGTGGAGGTCATTAGCTAGATGTTGCCTATGCTTTGAAGACTCATGTTATTTACTTTATGTGATGTTTTGGAGAGATTGTTGCAAACAGTTTATTTGGATTTGTTCCAGTACTTATCTTTTGGGTTGTAATAAGTTTAATTTTAAAGTCTTTATTTTATTTTATTTCTATGTAACCTAGTTATAAAGACCCCTTGTCCTCTGGACGGGGCGACATCCCCGGCCCTGATGGGCCTAGGTAGTGGGGTGTTACAATTTAGGATGAAAACACTGTTTGTTTTTAGGTATTTATATAAGTGTTGAAGGAGTAAGGTTAGGTAAATGGTAACACATTCCTTGTATTTTCCTAGACAGGGCTAGGTTTCTTTGATCAAGATATCAGGAGACTTTATCTGTGAGATAAAAGGATCAAGTAGGTCCTTGCATAAAATTATTTGTGGAAGAAATACTCATTTGCAAGTTAAGAGTTGTTTCTATTATGGCAAGATGACAAATGCTTGAGGTGGAAGCATGGTTCTCTTTTCTTACAAAATATTTTTCTTCCCTTTCTTAAAACAAATGTTGTGATCTAATGAAAGCTTCCAAATTATGTGTTAATTCTCTTGAATAAAAGGTTTCAACTAAAATACTTAACCATGATTGCAATTTCAAAACAACAAGGTACTATTGAGAATTCCCCTTGTGTGAATAGAAATCATTGAGTACTCAATAAGGGTAGGCTAATTAGTACTAACTTTAGAAGGTTATGGTAAGTCTTTTGGTAGAAGCCTCTATTGGGTGATAAGCTCTTTCTGAATAAGATGTCAGTACTAGTTAGTCAGGCCAGTCTGAGCTAGTAACTCATTTTAAGTAGACTGTCTTTTAGAAATTAACAAATGGTAAGTTAAGGTGTAGAGATAGAGGAGTTTCTCATCCAGTGGGACAATCACCCACCTGTATTATAATGTAGGGTTTCACAACACTTAGTCATGATGTAATGTTTTGTGCCCTTAACTATTATGCAGGGTTTCATAGTCATCTTTATTTTAGAGTGGTTTGTTTTTTCCAAAATGTACATTTTTATTTGAGAAATTAATGCAAAACACCATTCTTTATTCAAAACCAAATTGATTTGATTTTCAATCATTTCTTGATAGGAATCCATCCAGTATTATATCAAAGCTAAAGAAGAGGGATGGAACTACAAGCCACACGTCATGGCACTTTTGGAATAATCTAAGACAGGAAGGCTTACAAGGGAGAATTTAAGCAAAACCAACCAACGAGCTAAGGAACATGAAAAGTGTGAAGCGATGGGTACTAAAGAAAGGGCCAAAGAAAGTTGCATTTGCCCAACAATTTATATGGAAGGCCATAGGAACACAAAAGAATGTTGTGAACAAGAAAATGGACTGACTGTGAAAAAACAGCACCGAACCGGCATCGGCCTAGCAACTTGAACCAGTGCTTGCTCAGCTCGGCTGGTTGACCAAATTTCTCCAAACCCCAGCCAGCACCAGATGAGGCCTCACAGCTAGTGCCGGCCCATTTCGGGCAATGCTCAATTTTGCTCAATTTTTTCTATTTTATTCCCAATTAAATTTCCACGACTTTTATTATGTAATAGGGATATTTTGAACCTTTTAAAGGCTTAAATGGCTGAGATTTCATCTCACCTTAGGTAGGTTTTGATGCGTATATATATATGGCATGATAAAATTTCAAATCTAAGTTAGATATTATTATTAAGATCAAAAGACACTCTTGAGAGAGTTATTTAAGGGATCTTCCATGAAGGCCAAGACCAATCTTAGGATTCCATTCCTTGCCTTTGATTTGTGATTATAAACTCTTAATGATAGATCAAACTAATCTATCAAAATTGAATATTAGTTTCATTCTAAACTAAGGGTCTAGAGTAGAGGTTATCTTTGGTTGCCTAGTTCATCTTCTTCAAGTATTCTTGGCTCCTTAGTTGGGTTGAGGGTTCTTGGGTATGAATTAGTATACTTGATTCTCATTTCTAGAGTTCTCAGTAATTTTTTGGGTTTAGGGTCCTAGAATTTGAATTGGGTATCTTGTTGTTGTTGGATTGTATGCCCTCTTAGACTAGGTTTCTGTTGTAAAATTGAATATTTTAATAAAAGAATTTATTTTCAAAAATTATTTGTGAATTTACTTTTTGTTTGCGCACAATTTTTGTTTGGAACAGACCCATTGTATTTAAATAAGTGATTCATGTGAATGGTGGTTTTTCACAGTAAGGTATGGATCACTGAGTTATTTAAAACATAAACATTTGTTCTTAACCTATTGATGAGACGGGGAATCTCATCATGTTTAGGTTATTATGTTATGAATTCCGAATGGGGAATGGCTTACCTTTAGCCAGTGAGTAGTCCACTCATTTCATGACATAAGCGTATTTCGAATACGTAGGACATGACCTGTAGTAGTGGTTTCTAAAAGTACTATATGATAGAAACCTAGACTACTACCGCTACAGCGTGGACTAGTACTCTGCGACTTGAGTATGAGTTGGTGGTTTGACGAAACTAGAAGCATATGTTTTGATATGCTATAGTTGAGGTTCTATAGTAGAACTAATATACTTGTGTATTGGGTATATGTTACTAGTTAGTTAAGACAGACTTGTACAAGATAGTTTATGCACTATATCGCCCCTTGTGGTTGTCCGAATGGTCTAAAATGTCTAGGGCCCTGGGAAACATGACTCGGATGTTTGCTTTAGGGTAGCTCCTTTGGAAAGTGGAAACACTCCAGGAAATCGTGGATCATTAGACTAGAAGCCTAAGGATGGTAGATGTCATTTAGAGAGGTGTTAGTACACTTCTTCCTCTCTAAATGTACAACGATGTGTAGAGGGGTGTTTTAGTCATTTCACCTATACGTCGGAGACTTTACTAATGCAGCATTATCCTTAGGGTCAATATTTCCTTATGGTGATATTAGGAAATATTTAAAATGTAAAATACAGCTATTTATATAGTAGGGATATTTTGGTCATTTTAGCAGCCAATGCGATGTGTCTTTTTGGTCCTCAGAATAACCCGTAAGTCCTAACTAATTTTGGGTAGAGGAATTGGTCTCAATTCAAGAGGATTTTATTTTATTTTATTTTATTCAGGATGTCTAATTTATTATTAGACTGGAATAAAAGAAATAAATAAGATAAAAATATGAGTTGAGAGAAATTAATTATCTGGTTTAATTGGTTAATTAATTATTCAGGGCCTAGGTCCAGTATAAATAATTAGGAAATTAACCTGGGCTTTAACTAGGGAAAATAATTAATGCTTAATTATTTATTGGGTTATTTATATAAGCCTAAGAAATAAATAATTAAAGATTAATTATTTTGATTCATTTGAGCTCATTAATTATTTATTGGGTTATTTATATAAGACCAAGAAATAAATAATTAATGTTTATTATTTTGGGCCTTTTGGGTCCAAGAGAAATAATAAATATTATTTCGGCCCAATAGCTTGGACCGTAGGGTTTTTTCAAATACGGTTAAGAAGAGTTTAGGGTTAAGCCAAACTTATTCTCAAGATAACATCCGGGTGTTTGAAATATGATATCCCGAGGATATGTTTATCAGATAATAAGAGACCTAGTTTTGACTGACCAATAAAACAAGTCTCTAGAAAAAGAAAAAAAACCCTTATCTCCCTAGCCTAAGTAAAACTCACGTAGCTCTCTCTCTCTCTCTCAGACGTCTCCTTCATTCTTTGTGTCTTCTTCTTGGAGCTTTGCTAATCAATAGCAAGAGAACTAAGGAGATTTGAGACCATTCCTCTTCACCGTTATGTTCACCGACTAGAGGTTAGGCTGTGGTATATTCTGAGAGCTGAAAGACTTGAACTTCATGCAAATAAGGCGAAGTAGGAGACAAGCGGGTTTTCAACCGGAAGCTTCTTCAAGTGGGCAAGGCGAAGCGATTCCTGTCGTTCAAGCCACTCATACTCAACCTAGTAGGCTTAGAGCGCGCAAAGGTATGAACTTTACGGTTCCCTGTGGCCTTTAAAGCTTGCATTTTTTTTTCCTCTGTTTCTTTTTTTTGTTGGTGCATGCTTCCTCTATTTTCTGCCCCTCAATGTGGTATCAGAGCTAATGGTTCTTTGATCAATATAGGGAGCATGGTAGTTAATCAAAATGGAGAAGATGATTATACCTGTGATCCTTCGCTGTTTTGGTATGGGATAGGATGACTGTGAGCTTCACCGTCGAAGCATATGACTCTCTCTAATAAATTTTGGCTTTGATGTTTGATCGTGCAAACCCAATTTAAATGGGTATAGGCGGTTGTGTTTTTGTTTTGGATGGGTTTTTGTATGTAAAAATGTCCAAAGAAGCCAAAGAAGTAAGCAAAAATCGAAGAGCAGAAGTCTCTGCAGCTTTCGCGTGAAAGAGAAAGAAAAACGAAGAAGAAACACTATTCATAAGCCGTGCAGTTGAGCCAAGCCGCTGCCATTATGTGCCTGGAGCCGTCCGGCTATTTGCTGTGAGCTGAGCCGATTTCTGTTTGTTTTGGGCCATTTCAAATTGAAGAATTGCAATGGGATTGTGCAGGTCGAGCGGTGGGTTATCGGGCGGAAGCGCGGGTAAACGCGCGGGTCGATAGTAGAAGGCAAGCGGGTCACGGGCGCTGGCTGATCCACGGGCTGCAGCAAAGGTGATCCGATGCGGCACGGTGCACCACGACCTCAATGGACCACAGGCCATGCGGGCGCGGATCTGGTGCAGTGGACCGCCAGTCAATTTTTTAAATTTTCTTTATTTTTTTTCTTTTTCGTTTTGGGTCCCATACCAGGCGAAGTTAATATTTTTGCAATAGTTTCTATTCTTGGAATATATTTGCATGAAAAATATTAGTAAGGGATTTTAGGATTAAACAAGATCATTAATTAATTAATGTCTTTAATTCTATTATTTGGGCACTTAGGTTTAAAAATAGAAAAGCATGAAAACGTTTACTGTTTTCTGGCATGCTATTTTTTTTTTTTTTTTTTGTATACCTATGTGTGCCTTTTCTCAAAGACCAAAGTCTTTGGGAACATTTTTTTGACAAGAAAAACATTTTTCTTCAAAAAAATTAAATGGTTATTTTAATTTGTACAAAAATTAATCCTTGAATATTTTCTCAAAGGATTTAATCCTTGACATAGAAAATATATTGGATTTAGATATTTTTGTAAATTAAAATGGAGAGCCATTTTGTTTTATTTTGCACTAGAAAAATTGTTTTGCCAAATAAACTTGAGACCAAAGTCTCTAGAAAGTTTTAATTGGAAACTTTTGGAAATCATTAAGTTTTAACTTAAATAAAATTAGTCCATGGTGAAATCTCTCAAAGGGTATAAGCCTTGACATAGAGATTTTAATGGACTTAGATATTTTATTTTTGAGTTAAGGAAAAACTTAATGGAAATTTCAAAAGGATATTTTTCAGAAAGACCTTTATTTTAAAAGACTAAGTGGGAGAAGGGCTCCAACAGCCCCACGACTTCCATCACGGTCCTCATTAGAGATCGTGGGTCCCCTCACATCACCCTAGGAGTGAACCCGTATAGGATAGGGATACCACAAGGATCTAGATCTAATGGAAGAATGTAATTAATAACCCGGGGCACGTATTATGATCGGCCAGCTCACGTTAGAGGTTATAGTGTGAGGTATGTCCATAGGAAATGAGAGGAAACAGCCATCCCACGATGGAGTTATCCTCTAGATCATTACCTAGAAGGGAAATTAATTTGTAGTGGTTAATACACTTAGCTTAGGGAACTGTTAATCTTCCTAAGAAGCAATGTCAGTTTTTCTAAGAGCCAAATTATTTTCAGTGAACAAATTTTATTTTGTTTTCACAAACTAAATTCTTTCTTTTATTTTTCGATTTTCAGAAATGGTGGGAGGTTCTTTTAGTTCGTTGGCCGTTATTCTCAGGGAGAATAAGTTAATGGATCCAAACTATGTGGACTGGAAAAGGAACCTGGACATAATACTCACAGCCGAAGAGTATAAGTATGTCCTTTACGAGACCTGCCCTGTTATCGGGGAAGGCTCTACCGCCGAAGAGTGAGAGGCTGAGATGGCGTGGAAGAAGGCTGACGAAATGGCACGTTGCTATATGTTAGCCTTCATGTCTAATGTGCTCCAGTAAAAGCACGAGCACTTGGCTTCTGCATATGACATTAGTCAGTCATTGGCTACTATGTTCCTGGACAAGAGCCGGCCCGCAAGGCAGGAGGCTCTTCGAACTATTATAAACACTAAGATGGCTGGGAGAGCATCAGTCTGAGAGCATATGCTCAAGATGATTGCTACTTTCGAGGAGGCGAAAATCTTAGGGTCATTGACCCCGAGAGCCAAGTGGACATGGTTCTCGAATCTCTACCGGGCTCCTTCACTCAGTTCAAGTTGAACTATAACATGAACAAATTGAACATGAGTTTAACTGAACTGATGAAGGAGCTCCAGATGGCAGAGAAGGTCATGAAGCCACAGTCAAAGGCCATGATTGCTAAGGCTTCTTCCTCAAGAACTAGGCCTAAACCCAAAAAGTTCAAGAGGAAGAAGGGGAATGCAACAGCCCAGCCCAAGGATAAACTAAAGGGCAAGTGCTTCAAATGTGGGAGAAGGGACACCGGAAAAAGTAGTGTCCAGATCTTCAAGCCAAGCAAAACCCCACAGGTAATGTTTTCTATCTAGAGTCTATATCAATGGTAGGTTCAACTTCTACTTGGATTGTTGATTCAGGAGCCACTGATCATATCTGTAACTCCTTGCAGGGGTTTAGAAAGATTAGAAGACTCAAGAAGGGTGAACATGGGCTATGCGTGGGTAATAGAGCACAAGTCTGGGCCCTTCCGGTGGGAGAGCTGGATCTTATTTTTTATTGTAATAAAATAGTGGTTTTAAAAGATATTTTATATGTATCTAGATTATATCAGAATTTGATTTCAGTTGCAAAACTTATAAATTAAGGATATTTTGAATCTTTCCATTCTGGTATTTCTATCATAGAGATTGAGAAATTTTATGTACTGGACACATGTATGGAAATCTGTTCTTTTTAAACCCTATTAACAACCAGTCAAATAACGCTCAGTCTGGACCTTTAACTAAGAAGAGAAAGACCAATATCAAAGATTCATACCTTTGGCATCTAAGGTTGGGTCATATTAACTCAACCAGGATTCAGAGGCTAATCCATGATAGGCCTTTGGGCTCATTGAGATTGGAAAGTTGGCCTTAGTGTGAATCCTGCCTGATGGGAAAGATGACCAAAAGGTCATTTACACCAAAGGCGGATAGAGCCAAGGAGGTGTTGAGTCTTGTTCACACTGATGTGTGTGGTCCATTGTCTACACCAGCTAGAGGAGGTTTTGAGTGCTTCATCACTTTCACGGATGATTGTACAGGGTATGGTTACATTTACCTGATGAGACGCAAGTCTGACTCTTTTGACAAGTTCAAGGAGTTTAAGGCTGAAGTGGAGCGTCGGACAGGTAAATTAATCAAAACCTTACGATCGGATCGTGGTGGAGAGTACCTCCTAGGTGAATTTAAGGACTACATGGTACATCATGGAATAGTATCCCAACTCTCTGCGCCGGAGAACACCCCAGCAGAACAGAATAGCTGAGAGAAGGAACAGGACGTTGATGGAAATAGTTCGAAGCATGATGTCTCATGCTACTCTTCCAGTGTCCTTTTGGGGATATGCCCTGGAGACAGCGGCATATATTCTAAACTTGGTGCCTTCCAAGTCAGTACCTAGGACTCTCTATGAGATATGGACTGGGCGTAAGCCAACTCTGAATCATCTCAGGATTTGGGATTTTCTAGCTTTTGTACTGATTAAGGGAGACAAGTTGGAACCGAGATCAGAATTATGCTATTTTGTTGGCTATCCAAAAGGGACAAAGGGAGGTTACTTTTATCATCCTAAGGAGCAGAAGGTACTAGTCAGTACTAATACTAGATACTTGGAAGATGATTAGAGTACTTCTACTAAAGGTTCAACAAGGTTGGAAATTGAGGAGAAGTTATCTACGGAATCAATTTTTTCTGACCCGATTGTGGAACAAGAAGAGGCACAGCCTCAAGAGCATGTGCAAGTGGAGCCTCGTCGTAGTGGGAGAGTGTCTAGGGTTCCGGATAGATGGACTGGAGAAGCCTTTGAGTTGGTCTCCGACCATCAGGAACAAGACCCCACTAGATACGAGGAGGCTATTGCTGATGCCGATGCAAATCTGTGGCATGAAGCAATGAAAGCCGAGATTGAGTCTATGTACCTCAATCAGGTTTGGGATCTTGTCGCTTCACCTGAAGGGATAAAACCCATTGGGTGCAAGTGAGTGTACAAGAGAAAGAGGGGAGCGGATGGGAAGGTAGAAACCTTCAAAGCTAAGCTTGTGGCGAAAGGGTATACTCAGAAAGAGGGAATCGACTATGAGGAAACCTTTTCCCCGATAGTCATGCTTAAATCCATCCGCATCCTCCTTGCCATCGCATGTCACTATGACTACGAGATATGGCAAATAGATGTCAGGACGGCATTCTTAAATGGCCATTTTAGCGAAGATATCTATATGTCCCAACCGGAAGGCTTCATTGCTGAAGGCCAGGAACATATGGTTTGCAAGCTTTAGAAGTCCATTTATGGACTTAAGCAGGCATCAAGAGCATGGAACATTCATTTTGATGAGACTATAAAGTCTTATGGTTTTATTTAAAACAAAGATGAACCATGCGTGTACAGGAAACTTGAAGGCATTAATGTGGTTTTTCATGTCTTGTATGTGGATGACATTTTACTTATTGGAAATGATGTAGGGACATTGTCATCTATAAAGGTTTGGCTGTCTAGTCAATTCAGTATGAAGGACTTGGGAAAAGCCAGCTACATTCTCGGGATTAGGCTTCTCAGAAATAGGAAGCAGAGAATGTTAAGGTTATCCCAAGTAATATACATTGACAAGATGCTGGCCAAGTGCAGCATGGACTCATGCAAGGGAGCTTTAATCCCTTGCAGACATGGGTTTTCATTTTCTTCAAAAGACTGTCCTAAGTCTCAAGAAGAAAAGGATAGAATAAGTCGGATTCCCTACGCTTCGGCTGTGGGAAGTCTCATGTACGCCATGCTGTGTACTAGGCCAGATATCTGCTTTGTCGTGGGCTTAGTTAGCAGATATCAGTCAAACCCAAGGGAGGTTCATTGGCAAGCTGTAAAGCATATTCTCAAGTACCTCAAGGGAACAAGAGATTAAATGCTGGATTACAGGGCTGATGATCTGGTTCCTACAGGATACATAGACTCAGACTTCCAGGCAGATAAGGATGAGAGAAAATCCACTAGTGGATATGTCTTTACCTTGTCTGGAGGAGCAATTTCATAGAGGAGTATCAAGCAGTCTTATATTGCTGACTCAACAATGGAAGCTTAGTATGTGGCAGCTTCGGAGGTGTCCAAGGAAGTAGTTTGGCTCCGGAAGTTCCTTTCAGAACTTGGAGTCGTACCACATATGGACAGAGCCGATTGTGATGTATTGCGATAACACTGGGGCAGTATCGCAATCTGAGGAACCTTGGAACCACAAGAAGGGGAAACACATCGAGAGGAAGTACCACCTAATCTGGGATTTCATCCAGAGACGGGAAGTCGTGGTGGAACATAATGCCTCAGAAAACAATTTAGCAGATCCATTCACCAAGCCTTTGGCTGAAAGAGTCTTCAAGCGACACTTAGACGCCATAGGGGTGGGCACCTATGGACTTACCTAATTTTAGAGTGTAAGTGGGAGATTGTTGGATTGTATGCCCTCTTAGACTAGGTTTCTATTGTAAAATCGAATATTTTAATAAAAAAAAATTATTTTTAGAAATTATTTGTGAATTTACTTTTTGTTTGTGCACAATTTTCGTTTGGAACAGACCCATTGTGTTTAAATAAGTGATCCATGTGAATGGTGGTCTTTCACAGTAAGGCATGGATCACAGGTTATTTAACACATAAACATTTGTTCTTAACCTATTGATGAGACTAGGAATCTCATCATGTTTAGGTTATTATGTTATGAATTTCGAATGGGGAATGGCTTACCTTTAGCCAGTGAGTAGTTCACTCACTTCATGACATAAGCGTATTTCGAATATGTAGGACAGGACCTGTAGTGGTTTCTAAAAGTACTATATGATAGAAACCTAGACTACTACCGCTACAGCGTAGACTAGTACTCTACGATTTGAGTATGAGTTGGTGGTCTGACGAAGCTAGAATCATATGCTTTGATATGCTATAGTTGAGGTTCTATAGTAGAACCAATATACTTGTGTATTAGGTATATGTTACAAGGTAGTTAAGACAGACTTGTACAAGATAGTTTCTGCACTATATCGCTCCTTGTGGTTGTTCGAATGGTCTAAAATGTCCAAGGCCCTGGGAAACATGACTCGGATGTTTGCTTTAGGTTAGCTCTCTTGAAAAGTGGAAACACTCCAGGAAGTCGTGGATCATTAGAGTAGAAGCCTAAGGATGGTAGATGTCATTTAGAGGGGTGTTAGTACACTTCTTCCTCTCTAAATGTATGACGATGTGTAGAGGGGTGTTTTAGTCATTTCACCTGTAGGTCGGAGACTTTGCTAATGCAGCATTGTCCTTAGGGTCAATATTTCCTTATGGTGATATTAGGAAATATTTAAAATTCAAAATACAGCTATTTATATAGTAGGGATATTTTGGTCATTTCAGCAGCCAATGCGATGTGTCTTTTTGGTCATTGGAATAGCCCATAAGTCCTAACTAATTTTGGGTAGAGGAATTAGTCTCAATTCAAGAGGATTTTATTTTATTTTATTTTATTTTATTCAGGATGTCTAATTTATTATTAGACTGGAATAAAATAAATAAATAAAATAAAAATATGAGTTGAGAGAAATTAATTATCTGGTTTAATTGGTTAATTAATTATTCAGGGCCTAAGTCCAGTATGAATAATTAGAAAATTAACCTAGGCTTAAATTAGGGGAAATAATTAATGCTTAATTATTTATTGGGTTAGTTATATAAGTCCAAGAAATAAATAATTAAAGATTAATTATTTTGGTTCATTTGAGCTCATTAATTATTTATTGGGTTATTTATATAAGCCCAAGAAATAAATAATTAATGTTTATTATTTTGGGCATTTTGGGTCCAAGAGAAATAATAAATATTATTTTGGCCCAATAGCTTGGATTGTAGGGTTTTTTCCAGATACGGTGAAGAATTTACGGTTAAGCCAAACTTATTCTCAGGATAACATCCGGGTGTTTGAAATATGATATCCCGGGGATATGTTTATCAGATAATAAGAGACCTAGTTTTGGCTGACTAATAAAACAAGTCTCTGGAAAAAGAAAAAAAACCCTTATCTCCCTAGCCTAAGTAAAACTCACGTAGCTCTCTCTCTCAAACGTCTCATTCATTCTCTGTGTCTTCTTCTTGGAGCTTTGCTAATCAATAGCAAGAGAACCAAGGAGATTTGAGACCGTTCATCTTCACCGTTGTGTTCACCGACTAGAGGTTGGGCTGTGTGAGAGTTGAAAGGCTTGGCGTTCATGCAAACAAGGCGAAGTAGGAGGCTAGCGGGTTTTCAACTGGAAGCTTCTTCAAGTGGGCAAGGCGAAGCGATTCCTGTCGTTCAAGCCATTCTTACTCAACCTAGTAGGCTTAGAGCGTGAAAAGGTATGATCTTTACGCTTCCGTGTGGCCTTTAAGGCTTGCGTTTTTTTTTCCTCTGTTTTTTTTTTTTCGTTGGTGCATGCTTCCTCTGTTTTCTGCCCCTCAGTTGTAGGGATTTCACGAGTACTATTACACTTATAGCAGCAGGAAATAGAAATCCCAGCCCAAGATCAAATGCATATGATTTAAACAGATAAAAGAAAAATACGGGTTTTACCTCTGTCATTCAAAATTTTCTCTTCACGTTGAATGACTGAGGCGCAATCCATATACACTTGTTCCAAAAACTAGTCTATACCGGTGTTCAAGGCAAGCCACTCCAATCTCAGTGTGATGTTGTCTCTAATAGTATCCACACAAGGGACTCAAGTAAATCAAAATGAGTCACTGCTAGAAAACTCTCATAATGGCTAGGATTTGTTTCTATGTACAGAAGACAAAGGAGAGAAAGAGAGAAGGAAGCTATGTGTATTGTGTTCTTTCCACACTAGAGCCGTGAGAACCATTCGCATCATATATAAAAATATATCTAGCTTTTCACACTCGTTGTTATCATCAAAATTTAGGGCAACACGTTCCTGTAAATTCTAATCAAATTAGAATTTACAAATTGCAATTGAAAACCATAAGTTTTAGCAATTACAATTTGGCCTAAAATTATAACTAATTATAATTTGACCACAATAACTTTTCCTTCTCACAATTAATCCCATAATATTATCAAATAACATCTTGAGTACTTAATCCTCTATTGTGTGTGACCTATTAGGTTTTCCGATCTATTGGTAGTGAATATGAATTAATCCAAACGTAATCCTTAATAATTTAGAATTAACCTATTAATTCTAATCAAGATTAGTTTATTAATTTATCAATTAATAAATCCATATTCAACAGATCATGAGCAGTATCTAGCAACACATTATGACCACCCAACAGTCTAGGAAGTCAAGTGGCTTGATATGAACTCTTTAATAACAAAACTATAGTGCAATAAATTCCCTTCACCATACAATATCTCATTTGGTTTGGAGTACGAAATTCGTGCCAACTCTCTCCAAAATATAAATTAATTCTAGCCCGAATATATTAGTACATGTACCAGGAATCTACTACTCTACATGTGTATCAATTGGAATTATTTCCAATACACAATTACCTTAGCCAAGGATTTCTCAAGTAGTGATTCCTACAAATAGCCGTGAGATATTCGCCCCTACTATTAGGAGTTGTGAATCCTTTATTGACCCTCTTAACTACTTCTATTTACTTTACATTGTACCCAATATTCATCCCATAGGCAGCCCTCGATTTGGCTCCAGAGATTGGAATCAGAGTAATATGCTCAGCAAACAAAGTACCTTGGAGATCTCAAGCCTAAGGATACTCACACATTTTTTATAATGAGATTTTATCACTGGCACTAAATAGTTATCAATGTGATTATCTCATAGTCAGGTCATCCAATGTACTTGTTCTATTAACAAGCATTCATGTGTTAACTTTGAGTATCACAATACTCACGGTTATGAGTGTTAGTGTTGTGCCTTAAAGGCAATCACTTGTACATTGTATATGATACATTTTATTTTAATAAAATACATTATTTATCTTACAGTTTTTTTTGTTTACTTTAAGTAATATAACTGTTCGATAAAGTCCCTAGTACAACACTGTGTTAAGGAAATTATGATAGAGATCATGATATGAGATTCCTACTACACTGTATAGTGTTTGTACTTAAATAATCCCTAGTCATAGTATTAATGAAACATAACATCATTAATGTGTTAAGACTAGCATGTGTTAGACTTCCTGATTTGATCAGGCGGTGGTTCTCATATCCGTGAGTATTGAGATACTCAAAGTTAACACATGGATGATTGTTAATGGAATAAGTTCATTGGATAACCTAGCTTTGAGATAATCACATGGATAACTATTTAGTGCGAGTTATATAATCTCAATATAGCAAACGTGCAAGTATCCTTAGACTTGAGATCTCCAAGGTACTTTGTTTGCTGAGTATTGTACTTTGATTCCAATCTCCAAATCTCAATCGAGGGCTGCCTATGGGATGGATATTGGGTACATTGTGAGGTAAACGAAAGTAGTTGAGAGGGTCAATAAAGGATTCACTACTCCTAATAGTAGGGGCGAATATCTCATGGCCAATTGTAGGAATTACTACTCGAGATATCCTTGGCAAAGGCGATTATGTATTGAAAATAGTTCCAATTGATACACATCTAAAGTAGTGAGTTCTTGATTTAAGTACTATTGTATTCGGGTTAGAATTAATTCTAAAGGGAGTTGGCACTAATTTCGTACTCCAAATCGAATGGGATATTGTATGGTGAAAGGAGTTAATTGCATTGAAGTTTGTTATTGAATGGTTCATGTTAAGCCACTTGACTTCCTGGACTCTTGGGTGGTCATGATGTATTGCTAGATACTGCTCATGATCTGGGAATATAGGTTTATTAATTGATGAATTAATAAACCAATCCTGGTTAGAATTAATAGAATTAATTCTAATTAATTATGGATTATTAATCTCAAAGACGTTTGGATTAATTCATTTTCGCTACTAATTGACCGGGAAACCTAATAGGTCACATACAATAGAAGATTGTATACACAATATGTTATTTGATAACATAGTGGGGTTAATTGAGAGAAAGAGATGTTGTTGTGGACAAATTATAATTAGTTATAATTTATAGTCCAAATTGTAATTGTGAGAACTTGATGTTTCCAATTACAATTAGGGAATTCTAATTGGATTAGAATTATCCGTTTTACCAGGATTTTTCGGTATATATATATATATATATATATATATATATATATATGATATAATAGAAACCCTAGTAGAGGTTGGAAAATGGACACTCTAGGCAACACACAACCTTCTTTCTTCTCTCTGTCTTAGTTACTCTTGAAGTAAACAATCCTAGCTGCCATCTTTTTCTGCTAGCACAGGAAATTTTAATACTTGAGTATTCCTCTGTGTAGATTACTATTAGAGATAATCACATACTTTGATTATAGTGGTTAGACATTCAACTCACATGGAGGTTGATCAAGAGAATTGCTGGAGCGCGCCTTAACTTGAAGAAGAAATTTTTGTTCTTCGGATGATCAAACAAAAGTAAAAAGCTGCTACCTTTATTATCATTATATCTTGTTTTTCACACACATAGACGGGTCCTGGGATAGTATCTCGTTTTATTTTTCGCTGCGCCGTATAGGATACAAGCTTGAGATACCCAATAGTGAGAACCACCGCATAATCAAATCAGGAAGTCTAACACGTGCTAGTCTTAATACATTAATAAAGTCCTATCTTATTAATACGACGACTAGTGATTATTTAAGTACTAACACTATACAGTGCAGTAGGGATCTCACATCATGATTTCTTTAACACTAGTGGGACTTTATCTAATAGTTATTTTACATGAAAGTAAAGAAAATAAACTAAAAGATAAATAATGGGTTAACCATGCTTGAAGACTATTTGCTTTCCTGCTCTTATTATAAGTTTATGAGTTAGAAACTTTATTTGTGTTTAATTATTTTCTTTGAGATTTTGTCTTTAAAATAAGAATACCCATGTGATATTCCTTTCCTTTGTAAAACGTTTTCCTTTCATGCATGAGTTGTTGATCTTTTGTAACCAATTGATTTCACAATTTCTTTTTCTCCTTTAATATATAATAACTTTATTAGTATAAAATAATTATATGCATGCACGAAATACTATTATGGTTTATTCTTGACATAATTTCATAAATTCTTATATTTTGGAGATATATATATATATATATATATATTCATATTTCCTTACAAAATTGTGTTCATAAAACACAAGTATCATGTACAAAATCTATTTCTTTTATGAGTTATATATGTATGCATGTAATAGATGCTATTTTCTATGAGATGGATGCTTTTGAAAATTTTCTTAATTACTTTAAAGATGCCATGCAAGTACCTTATATGAAAAATATTACATTTTTTTATGACGTGTTATTCATTTTGCCAATAGCATTTTGTATAAGAGCATTACCTACATACATTCATAATGAGCATGTGACCTTTGTGACAAAAAGATGTCGACTCGACGTCAAATCAACCCCTGTAGCCGTATTGTTCCCAGAGAAATACTTAGAGATGTTATTGTGGCCCAAGCTATCGACAAAATGAGCTACAAGAACTTACAGAATTGAGGAGGGCATTGGCATCTTCTCTTGATACCACGTGTGCCATCACCACGAATGTTGTTACTCAAATCAAGAATAGGGATCAAAATAGAGCTATTAATAAGACTTCACCAGCAACTAGATATTTCCCTTAAAATAGGGCAACTAGATAGTAATGGAAGAATTGGAGGAAACATGCACGAATGGTACAAGTAAGTACTATTTCGAGAATAGGGACCTACTACTACCATAGAATAAAAAGGCATGTGCTAAAAGATTGTTGGTCCAATAAGTCAAAAAAAAGATATTTTAATACCCCGTCGGTATGGGGAAATTAGGAGCACTGAATAACATCTTGCATGAGCATCTAAATTTATAGTACAGTTATCTGAATTATTTAATGAATGTGTGTGTGTGTGTGTGTGTGTGTGTGTGTGTGTGTGTTCTTGTAATTGTTTGTGTTTAGGTTCGTTTAGTAAGCTAGTAATGTCTTTTCCTCTTGAATGATGTACGATGTGATGAGCTTAGGGTGCTTTAAGACAAGTGTGGTGTCTAGATGGGAAAGTGAAGGTAAGTGTTGGGAGATAGGAACTCAAGGATTGATATGGCCAGGTGGATAAAGCTTGGTGTATGATTCCTTGAGACCGAAGTGCGAATCCTAACACCTCTAAAATTACTTCCTATTCTTTTCCATTTGTTTTATCTAGACAGCTTAATCTCACCCTGATTGAGGGAATAAATCCTCCCTAATTACTCTTAGTATCGATGAATTGATTTTTACTTTATAGCATTTATTAAAAATTTTATAAAAATTATTTCCTTTATTTTCTGCTCAAAAGATTTATTTAAACAATACACTTGTTGTTTGAAATTTAATTATCAGTTCTCAAATAAAGTTGTATTGTTTTGTTTATTCTTTTAAAGAAGAAAATATATGTACATATATATATATAATATTTAAATATAATTTTTTCCAATTTTGAATCATTTTGAGTTTATTATTTTTTAAAATTTTGTTCAGGGATTTATTTTGATTATAAAATGGTTTCCTAATTTCTTAAATAAAAAAAAAACTTAGCTTTGCTTGGCTTAGCCCGAGCTAGCTCGAGCTCGCACCAAGCTGACTTGGCATGTGTCGAGACGATGGCTCGACCAAGGGGACAACCATGCCCGGCTTTGCCAAAGCCGCGGCTGGTGCATAGCCAGGTGCATTTAATTTAAAGCCAAGGCTGGCTTTGCATGTTTTATTTTCCATTTTCTGTGTTTTCCATTCTTCTTGGTTCTTCGCCTAGGGAAACAAAACCAAAAGCCTGTAGAACTCTATCCCAATCAAAAGTTTGATTTTCAAAAACCTAGGACTACGGAGTTATCCCAACTCTTCTAGACAGTTAAGCATAGATAAGCCCCCTAGAACCTGTTGAACACCACACAGACTTCCTGTTATCCCTCTCTTGATTCCCCTCAACTTCTGTGAAACCAAAACAACATCAAGCTATTTTCTTCCTTCTTAATTTAGCCTTTAGTAGGCACACACAAGATGAAAGTATTTACTCAACATCCACTCACTTTTGTCTTCTTTCAGGGGAATTAGACTCAAGAATATTCTTCCTATTCTAGATCTCTCTTCCCTAAGCTATCATCCAAAGAATTTTCCTTTGAAGGAGTCATGGAGTTATCATGTATTCTACTCCTTCTTCATCTGTCACCCTCGACTATTCATTGCTCAGTCAAGACCGAGACTCCAATACCTCCTATTCGATTCAAGTTTTCTTTAAACTTAAGTTCGGCGGTATATAAGCAGTTTTTCTTTGAAGGTTTTAATTATATGGTGGAAGGGTACTCAAATGTCTAAAAGATCTAGTAGAATATGACTTGATTTTTGGTGGAGCGGTTATTCATGAGTTCTAAACACTGTGCTGTTGATGATGCTCAATATGGTATATTGAGGGTTGAAATTATTACCGGGATATATATTTGTGTTTACTAGTTTTTGTCAGTTGTTAGCGCATTATTATTGTGCTCAATTAACATGATGTGAAAATCATATTATTTACCCAGGGCGTAATGGTATATTTTAATTTTCCTATTATTTTCTTTATTAAATTTACTGGTTATTATTTATTAGGTTCTTTTAAAATGATTAATTGATATCTACTATTATTATCATTATAACTATTTAATATTATGCATTATTTGGTCTTATAGATTTTATAAAAGAATGTATTATTAATATAAATATTAGTTAATATTTTTACTAGATATTAACCCCAGTTACTGTAATTTATGTATTATTAACCATCACGAGAATATATTGTTAATTCATTATTTAATTAAAGGATTATTATCCTTATTATTAGTTGTTGTTTAATTTATTACTTTTTAGCTATTATCTTTTAAATATTAGTCATCAAGTGGGTAATTATTATATAGTTATTACTTGCTAAATTATTAATTGATAATTATTTGTCATGCGCTATTTATTTATAGGTGGTACTTACCTATTCCTAGCTATATTTAACTATTTGATTATTTTATTTATTTAAGAATTTGTTGAGGCAAGCCATTCATCTATTATTATAGTATATATTGATTGATGGGTGCAATCTATACTAGTTATTATGTTATATAGTGTAATACTCCCCTACCGTTTGAACAACCATTTCTTGTTCATTTGTTGGAGTTCCATTTATGCTTAGGAGGATAGTGTTACCTTGAGGATTTGTGATCTTCTTGTTTAGACAGGAGTGGATTCAAGCATGAGGAGCAACTCATTAGCTCAAGGGTTTGGAATAACTTGACCAGTAAGTCCTTGCATTAAATGTTTGAAATAAAAGCTATGAATTGCAAGTTGCTTTGGAAATGTTTATTATCTCAATGGTGTGGATATCTCAAATGCAAGCTTGATTGTTTCTTATTATAAGTTTTCTCAAACAAAGATTTTATTGGAAAACCACTTTTAATTTTAAAATGTGTTTACAACTAAACTTTTGGAATTCATACTTACATGTCTAAGTTTGTTGGAATTATTTCTATTGAGATTGGATTCTGATTGATATATTGTAATGTTGAATACTCAATAAAGGTAGGCCTCATGGACTAACCTTCAAATAGTAGGGCAAGTCACTTAGCAGGCAGCCACCTTTGAGAGGCAAACTCTATTTGGAAAAGGTGACAATCCTAGTAAGTCAGGCCGGTCCGAGCTAGCATCTCAATCCAAGTGGATTGATGTTCCGGGGTGGACATCCGATAAGTTGGGGTAAGAAATGGAGGAGTACCTTATCTAGTAAGCTGTACACCCACTGTACTGTAATGCAGGGTTTTACAATGTTTTTCATGATGCGGGGTTTCATGGCAAGGCTATGATGTAAGGTTTCATAGTTGTTTGTTTTGAGTGGTTTTGTATGATACAAACTATTGTCATTTTGATATGATGGTTACCACTCACTTTATTTATGGAAAATGTTTGAATTGCAATCAACTTTGGATATTTGGTTCAAAGTGCATTCATGAAATTCATTTTGACTCAATTATAAGTACACACAGGGCTTACTAAGATATATTTTTCACATTCTTTTGATGTCATGTTTCAAGAATTGCCAGCTTTAGAAAGGTTGCGCATTATTAGAAGATTTTCTATCTTAAATTATTTAAATGAGGATTATTCATTTTATGTAATCTGGAAGATTTGTAGACTTTATTTTTAGTTGTAATAAGATTTGATTTATTTTGGCTTGAGATATTTCTTTTCCTAGTTATAAAGACCCTTGGTCTTTTGGATGGGGCGACATTCCTGGCCCTTTTGGTCACTTATGTTGTGGGGTGTTACAGTGGGGATGTTACACATTTGAGAGGATAATATCCAAGGAAACCACAACCCAATTGAGAGAATTCGGTCCAACAGCCATAAATGATCAATTGAGGAAATACAACTAATGAAGGAAATAAAACGCGATTGCAAGTGAAGAACAAAGTGTTTGCGTTAAACAGAGAAGAATTAGGATTAGATGCTACAATGTAAGCTTTTTATTTAAATTTTTAAAGTGAACAAACTCTTTGATCTTAGTACTACACATTTTGTATATGGTGTAGTATACCACTCGTTCGAACTGTAATAGTCAGTAGTTAACTTATAATTATCTGGACATACTCTTCCATGTTTGGAGGTAGAATTCATAGGCTTTATTTGTAATATGAAAATTCAAGATAGAGAAAAATTTTACTACGGAATGTAATTTGTGCATTCTTGAGTATTATGACAGCCTATTCGACAAGGATTTATTGTTGAAGCAAGAAGGTTAGGTTTCTTTTAGAGATAGGATAATGCATTTTAGTAGTTTGGTTGGATTTGATTAGTTGTAGATGAAGTGAGATAAGGGAAATATATTGCTTTATATAAGGTGCGAGGGATTGTAAGCTATTCATGAAAAAATGACTAGGAAAATCAAGCTTCAGTAGTTGAGGTATACAAGAAGTATGAGTTTAGGATGATATTTGAGTGGTTAAAGGTTTCTTTAATATATTTCTAATGAAGTGGACAATTTCTCATCTGCTTGGGAAAGGAATTCATGGTAAGTATAGTATTAGGCTCGGAATAGTTGAAATTGGTTTTAGCAGCATAGAAGGGACATAAATCTGTGACCACTCTAGTAAGAGTGAATGGTTTTGATCGAACAAAATTTCATTTTCAAGACATGTAGAAATTAAGGATAAGAATAATACAAATCAAATTTGGTGTAGGTATTACTTCTTGAAGTAACTCAAGAATAGAATATGAGGTGGAATTTATAGGTATTAGCATAATTTCACCATTGCTTCTTTAGGAGATTCACGCATTGCAGAAAGATTCGCTTAGTTTGTGAAATGAGAAAGGTGAAAGGACCCTCTAAGAGTCCTAGAGAAGATCTATGTTTGCATCTCTGTTTATCCTGCTAGGATGAGAACTTAATGCGTCATGTACGGATGTATCAAAAGAAGGATCGGAAATTGCTATGGTAATTTCATTAGATAAAAGCAACTTCCTTTTGATATCACTTCTTTCCTTGTTCTTTTCAGCTTCTTAAGGCTAAAACTCTTTCACCACGTTTTGTTGTTGTTGTGAGTTTTCTTCCAAGACTTACTTGTTTGAGGCAGCCTTAGGAACTTCACTTATGTTTGCAATTACTTCTCATCAAACTCCTTAATGTTATACCTAATTTCTCCTATATCATTTTCATGTGGACTACATATTTCTTGCTACAATAAGACCTTATATGTTTACTTCACAATTTTCTTCATTCTTTGGGTTTAGCATGTCTTGACAGGTATTTTCTCTTTATAGTTCTTCATATCTCCCAAAATCCAAATATTGCTATGTGCTCATTCTTTAGTTTAATGTCTTCTGCTACTCCTTACAAATGTACGTCATTTTCTAACTAGTAGAAGCATCGGATCCCTACAAACATAATATCTTTTGATAATTGAATACATCAATCTTTTTCTTTCTCGCTCTGAAATGTTATCTTGTTCACTATTCTTCCCTTGATGTTGCGAATATCTCTAATCTTCTATTCTTTTCCCTTCAATTTTGTAACTTGACTCCTAGTGCTAAGGGTGCAGGTTAGATCAGTGATGGTTGATTTTTCTTTGTTGATGATAAGAGAATTGGGAATTTAAAGTGAATGACTAGGCATTCGTCAAAGTTGATTCCTAGTAGGGGAATTTCAAGTCGAACGAAAGGAAGAAAGTTGAGTCCAAGATATTTGGGTACGTTTGCAGTTATAGAAAAGATTGGACCTATTGCCTATGGATGGGACCTACTGAATAGTTTAATGGAAATAAATAACGTATTCCATATACCTCAGTTGAAGAAGTATAATCCAGATCTGGATCCATATAAAAAATAATAACTATTGATTTTGCAACCCGACCTGAGTTATGCTAAGAAGCCTGTTAAGATTTTGGACGGAAGTGTCAAGACTCTTTGGAGCAAGCGGATACCAATGGTGAAGGTATTGTGGCAGCATCACGATACCCAGGATGTAACATGGGAAATAGAGGATTGGATGAAGCAAAAATATCCCGAGTTACTGTAAAGGTATAACATTGTGAATTTCGAGACGAAATTCTTCTAAAGAGAGATGGATGTAATACCCTACCTAATATAGGTAAGGGAAGGTTTGCATTTCATAGCATAACTCATTGTTTTTCTTGATAAAATTTTATGAGTTCTAAAATCATTTATATGTGTTAACATTATGTATTAGAGATATAGGTCTTTATTTGAAAATTAGAGAGGTTTTTATTTTTGATCCATGAGAAAAGAATTAGGTAGCTTTAGGACTAAGGGATAAGAGAAATTGTTTTGGGACAAAGAACACAAGAGAGTTGTTGTAGTTAAGTGGTTAGAGCATTGAGATTGTTTCCTTACAACTTCAATTCAAGTCCCACTTACTACCAAAATTATTTTTTATTCTAATCTTCTCCTATTTCTATAGCCAGTTGGAACCTTCCCCAACCACTATTTGAAATTTTTATTTCCCATTCCTTAGATTTGGGAGAGGTGTCTTCAGAGTTTTGAATTTGTGTTTCTTACATGTCCTAAAAAGATGTAGTAAAATTTTCATTTCCAATATTTGTACTTCATGGTCATAAATCTTTCAAATTTGAATCTCTATTTAACTTGAATACTCTACATTTAAGTTGCATGTCATAAACTATTAAATTTAAGATTTCAAGCTTTTTGGGATAAACATGGCCAAAACATAGGAAGGAAATAGGGTCCGCAATTTAAAAGAATCCTTAAGACTATAGGTTTGAAAAATTCTTGGTTATTCAAAATTGAATTACATATTTATCTCCTAAGGAAACTTCATATTGATGGTTTTTTAATTTAATTTAAAAGATGGAAACTTATTCTTGATTCATTTCCTTGGATACTCAGTCACATATTTCTTCCTGGGATGAAAAATATTTTAGCTAGCTCTTCTTTCTTTTGGCAAACTAGTTTTTCTCCTGTTTAGCAAAAGCTGAAATTTATTCATCATACATTCTTATGTGATTTCAGCCACTCAAAACTGAGATACTTAGGCAGAAAACACAAGCATTAAACTTCCCAAAAATAGCGTTCCTACTCTTGATTATTTCCATCAAAACATAACGGTTTTGTGTAGCTTCTATCAATCCATTTTTCTTTTCTACTAGCTTTTGAATTCCTTTAGCATTAGTCCTCTAGGATCATCTTCGACTCCTCTTTTTCCCTCTATCATGGCATCCAAGTAAACCTCCATTGTAGCACCATAAAACTCTCTAACATCCTAGCAACTAACACCCCATTTAAAATATTTTGAATTGGAATTAAAAACACCAATCGATTTCCTAGTAATTCTCCATACTTTCACTTGTATATGTCTAGAAATTTCAGCATTCTTGGTGCCATATAATCAGGATTTTTCTCACCTTCATCTCTCTTAATATTTTGGCCTTCCTTGGCACCTATGCTGACCATTCTCTTACTTTGATCAAGGCAGCCGAAAACCTCCATTATTACACCTTTAAACACTCCTAACTTTCATCCATCCAATTTAGTTTGAATTTGGAAATTAAAAGCCATAGAAATCTACTCTAATCACACAACTAAATTAGTTTATAACTTTACCCCGAGTTACAAAATTCTAACTTCCATTCTCCACACATTTCGGACTACATAAGCACTAAACCACTATACTTTTTTCTTGCTCCCTAGTAGCCGAAAGAGCCATCATTGCCTTCTATACATCAGCCACGATTCCCACACTTTAAGTCCTTCAAATTCAAATTCAAAACCTGAACAAAACCACTAGAAAATCTAAAAAAATTAGACTCCTCAGTATTCATCATAACCTATCAACATTACCAATTCACTTACTATTTTTATCTTCTTCATCTATTCTTTCATTCATCCTTATTTCTTCACCATTCATTCACCATTAGTAGTTCCCATTACCATCGTTCCTACCATTCACTCAACATATTTTCAACTTCAAAATTCAAAAACCATATTTAACTCCTTGAAGCTTTCTATTAGCAAATCAACTAAAACACCACCCACACATTAATCATTCAGCCATCTCTACCCAAAACACTCTCAAAATTCTTTCATTTGTTCTATTGTTCTCTCAAGAACACACATTTTTACTTTTCAACTTCTCAATCATTTCCAAGTACTCTAGATTACTCCAGATCACCCAAATAATCAAGAATACCCCCAACTATCTCCTATACCTCGAATCATAACATCAAACTAGCTAAGAATTTCTTTCTTCAAAGATCAAATCAAGACTTCTTCCTCACAATTTAGGGAAGGTCAAGAAGGAAATTGAGGCTTAAACCTTGAAGGATTCAAGATCCCTTAGACATCAAATCATCATTGTCAAATAAAAAACTAATCAATCTTCAAACAAGTAACTATTGTTTTAACCCTTTTAATGCACTCAAGTTATATAGGATTTAGGTTGAAATGATGAGTCAAAGTAGTCTTTGTTTTGTTGTGGTGTTGGTTGAGAAAGAAAGTATGTAAGGGATATATGTGGATTATACAATTTATGGAGGAGATATATTATGCTTTGTTGTATAAGATGGTTTGGTCCAAATTCTTTGATATATGATGTATGGTTATGACTATACTTGATTTAGTTATGGCTTTATGTTGGAATAAACTTATTATGATTTTCTAGCAACATGAGATGTGTTATTATGTTTAGCATGCATCACTAATAAATGGGGATGTAAATGTTATATTCTATCTATGTTGTAAGGTGATTTATTTGTTGCTTTTGGAATTGTTATTCAAACTATTAACCCTAGCCTTATTAACTAGTTCTATTACTATTTATTAACATTAATACTATCAATTTTGCTATTATATATATGCACACACACACACACACACACACACACACACACACACACACACACACACACAAGAATATACCATTTAATTTTTTGTTTAGCGATATTACTTTTAATTAAATGTTAAGAAATTAAATTTATTTATTAATTGATAATAAATGATGTTATTATATAAATATAATTTATTTACTAATAGTTAATATTTGTTGTTAATGATAATTAGTACCTATCATTAATATGTATTATTTATTTATCATCTATTTTCTTTAACATTATTTTTGGTATTATTCAAAACATATTATTTACCATCGTAAGTACTACAATTATTATACAATACTGCAACTATTAGTAGATATTTATAAACTAATTTTTTAAAACGTGTGTGTGTGTGTGTGTGTGTGTGTGTGTGTGTGTGTGTGTGTGTTAGAGGATATTGTAATCATGCTCTATTCCCTTAGAGGATGGGTCTATGATCTCATTTTTCTTTAGCATATCACATTTAGGATGAATACATTGTTTGGTTTTAGCTATTTTGTCATCATATAAGTGTTGAATAAGTAAGGTTGGGTAAATGGTAACATATTCCTTGTATTTTCCTTAGACGAGACTAGGTTTCTTTGATCAAGACATCAAGAGATTTTATATGTGAAATAAAAGGATCAAGTAGGTCCTTGCTTAAAAATATTTGTTGAATAAATACTCAATTGCAAGTCAAGAGTTGTTTATGTTGTGGCAAGATGACAAATGCTTGAGAGGAAAACATGATTATTCCCCTCTCTCTTTTCTTACAAAATATTTTTCTTCTCCTTCTTAAAACAAATGTTTTTTTGATCTAATGAAAGCTTCAAACTTTTATGTTGATGCTCTTGAATAAAAAGTACTAAAATACTTAACCGTGATTGCAATTTCAAAACAATAAGGTACTATTGAGAATTCGCCTTGTGTGAACAGCGAACGTTGAGTACTTAATAGGGGTAGGTTAATTGGTACTAACTTTAGAAGGTTAGGGTAAATCTTCTGGTAAAAGCCTCTATCGAGTGATAAGCCCTTTCTGGATAAGGTGTCAGTACTAGTTAGTCAGACCGATCCAAGCTAGTAACTCAGTCTGAGTGGATTGTCTCCCAGAAATGGACAATCGGTAAGTTTGGGTATAGAGATAGAGGAGTATCTCATCCAGTGAGCCGAACGCCCACTTGTTGTAATACCCTTCACTTTTGCACTTTAATCGGCTACTACTAGGTATAGAATAAGAATTTGTATGAATAGCCAGAATAATAATTGATCAGTGTACTGAGATGAATATTTTAGTATGATAAAAAATTTTCAGGGACCCAGATAGAATTTTAAAATTGTTCTACCCAAATTTTTAATTTTTGAGTCAATGGCTACATTAAATAGAGTGAGAATTTTGGGGTACGATCAGAATTAAAGTTCATCAGTGCAAAGAGATGAACATTTTGATATAAATAGTATCTCTAGGGGTATGATCATAATTTTGACCGCAATAAGAACTTTGATCGCAATTTGGAAAGAATTGAGAATTTTGATTCCTATCATTGAGTTCAAAAAAATTTATAGATTTTATTGGTGGAATAAATTTTTTTCTCAATTGGAATATTTAATTCCCCAAATTTTAGTACATTCCTGAGGAAATTTTGAAAAAGGTCAAAATTGAGCATAGTGGCACTTTGTGATTTGTGGGCAAAAATAAGTGTTGAAATATTATTTGTTTCATGAAGTATTCATACATGCAATATAATTCAAGAGCTTATAGAAGAAGCTTGAGAATTTAGTAATTAAAATTAAGTTAACCAATCAAATTTTAGCAAGAAAAAGATAGCCCACAATGCATTAAATGCCTTGTGACCAAATTGGTCACAATTGTTGACCAAGAATGGTGTTGAAGAGCTAATCTTTAGCTATCAAAACTGGTAGCAAACATAAAAGAAAGAAGAAGGAAAGAAAAAGAAGAGAAAAGAAAGAATAGCTAGAGAAAATAGCAAGAAAAAAGAGAGAGAGAGAGTTTTTATACAAAGGAGGAAGGAGTACTTGTGACAATTCAAGCTCAAACCAAGCTACAAACAAGGTGAAAGTTTATAGTTCATGAATTAAAGTTGGAGTATGGAGTACAAGGATTATTTTGATATAAATATTGTTGAGAAATTCATGGAATTTTATGAATTTCTTTGGAAAATTAGCTATGTTGTAAAGTGTTTATGTGCGATGTGTGTGCCGGATGTTTATGGGGATTATATGCTATGGTTATATGGTGCATGAAAGAGTTTTGAAGGTGGTTTAAGGGGTTGTTCATGGCTGCAAAAAATATGAAGATACAATTGAAATTGAAAAATGGTTTAATTGTTAAGAAAAATGAATTATTGTTGTTCTTATGTATAATTGTTGATTTTGTGCTATGAAATTATAGATTTGCCGGGATGAATAGATCTGAAAATCAGAAAATTGAAGGGAGATATGATGGAAATTAAGGTGGAATAAATGTTGTTTAAGTAGTTTAATTAAAGGAGAATAAAATAACAATGTTTATTTGTGAAATTAAAGGTTGGATTATGAGAAGCTAGGACTATTTTGCCCAAGAGCACTGAGAAAATGGAATTGATAAGGTTGTATTTGGATGTGTAACAAGCGTTTTGGCACAAATTTGAGGTTAATCAAGGTTGTATATTAAAAGATATACTAAAAAAAAAAAAAGAAATAGTCCTAAAACTGGAAAAATGCAGAAAATTAAATTCAAGCAAATGGACTTCATTGTTGTTTCAATGATGTTTATGGATGAATGAAGAATTAAAAAGGCATGTGAAAGTCTTGCATTTTTGTGGACAAAAGGGGGAGGGGGGGATGAAAAAGTGCGTAATAAATTTTATTACGTGAAGAAATAATATTTTAAGAAGAAATAGGAAGAATGGAAATTAGCAATTTCCTCATATTAATACCTATGAGTTGTGAACTTTGATTGATAAATTAAAGTTGGAATAACCTTTAATATGGTTATTCACATTAGGGATTGAGAGAAAAGTTAGAAATATATATCTACAACTATGTTTAATATAGGACACAAGGTGAGGCCCAAGTCTTTTAAATTTCATTTAGCTAAGTGTTTTCCTGAAATGATCTTGTGTTTTCCTAATATAGTTAAATGCTTTCCTGATATATTATGAGATGAATGTTACACTTGAGTTTGAAAACATTATCAAGCACTCGATTTCTTGAATATGAAATATCTCGTATGATCTTTTCAATTTTTAAATCCCAGTTTTGGTAAATTGTGTTTTCCTAATATGGAAACTGCATTCCTGGTATACTCAAGTGGAGTTTTCTACATGGATTTGGAAACATGATGAACATTATGAATCTTGAATTATTAAGAATATCATGAATCTTGAATTCTTGAACAAGTCAATCCTTGAATCCAATACATAACTAACAATGTTTGAATACCTGAATACTTGGTGTATGTACTAACTTGAATACTTGGCGTAAGCACTAACTTGACTACTTGGTATAAGCACTGGCTTGAATACATGGCGTTAGCATTGACTTTAATACTTGGAATAAGCACTAACTTAACTACTTGGCATAAGCACTAACTTGAATACTTGGTGTAGCACTGACTTAAATACTTAGTGTAAGCACTAACTTGAATATTTTGTGATAAGCACAATACTTAGCGTAAATATACTACTTGGAGTAAATATAATACTTAGCATAAGCAATGACTTGAATACTCAGCGTAAGCACTGGCTATGCTTGAATGCTTGAGTACTCGAATACTTGAATTAGAATATCTTTTACTAAAATTCCTGAATACTTCAATCAAAATGTTTTCCACTCGAATTCCTTGCATACTTGTTTTAGAATGTTTGTGCACGAGAATTTTTGAACTTGCTTGTTTATGTTGAAATTACTCTTCATGAGATCTTTTTAGTTGAAAACACTAGCACACACAGAACTCTCCGAGTGTAACACCGCACGACAACGTACCCTAAAAGGGCGGGGATGTCGCCCCGTCTCGTAGGACAAGGGGTCTTTAGAACGAGGTATAAAATATGAATACAATCTCCAAAAGGATCAACTTAGATAAATAAAGAAATATTCTTATTACATCAGGCTCAACTCAGAGCAAAACAGAATAAAACAAAATATTGTTTAGAAGCATAAGCAATAAATATCTCCTAGAACGGATAGAGAAAATAGCAAAAGCTTCAACTATTACATGCCCCACTGACTCAGCACAGTCTATCCCCTGAAAACATGATGTAAAACGGTGTGAGAGTAAATCTCAGTAAGTCTTGTGTGTGCACATGGTGTTTTTAAATAGTTCGTATATGCAAAGTGTAAAACATTTGTAAAAATATTTTGGCAAGTCATAAACAATCTCTTTTTCGCAAGGAGTGGGTTTTTCTCATTGTCACACTTTGTACAAAATAAATCCTCCACTCGGATAAAAGTCATGTCACCACACGTTGGCCTCCATGAGAACAAATTGGCCAAGGCACCACACTTTGTGCACCTTGTCCGGACCAGATTACCACACGTTGGGCGTTCTGATCAAGGTGAGTGTACAGCCCACCGGGTGAGATACTCCTCCATCTCTACACCCAACAAAACCATCCGGGTGTCCATGCCGGGAATATAAATAATACCTTTCAGGTATAGTGCTAGCTCGGACAGGCCTGACCAACCAACACTGTTGCCTTTTCAAGCAGAGTTCATCTTCTGGAGGTGGCCTCCTACCAAAAGACTTACGCTAGCCCTCCAAGACTAGTATTGTTAGCCTACCCTTATTGAGTACTCAACGAATATATCTGTCAATTCCTGATTCAAAATATTTTCAAACCTTGGCTTTGTAAAACGTTGTTTTCTTTAAAAGAGATTTCTAAAAATTTAAGGAAAAGAATAGTTTTCTTACTAAAATCGTTAGTTTGACAAAACCGTTTAAAGAATAAATATCCACGTTTACAACCCAAGCAAACATAGTTTAACAATAGCTTTACAAAGCTTCACAACATAGACTTGCCATCACAACCTTTAACAAAACAGTTTATAGAAGGACTTACCATCACAACATTTAATAGAAAAGTTTATGCAAGGACTTACTTGATATGCCTCAGATAAATGCGATAAAAATCACCGCTGGCTTTCCTCAATTATCCACCTGATCTAAACCATATAATATCATGATCAGGGTCTCAATTAATTCAACCATGTTCTAATCCCATTTATTTTCATAACAATTCGCAATCTCCTATTTAATTCCAAGTAAACTATTCAATCCTCAAAAATCAAATGCTACGACCACATGTTTATCTCGCTAATAAACACCATAAAACTTTACTTTCGACATCAAGGGAGGGTATTCCCTTACCTTGCAACTACCGGGTAACGAGGTTTCGATGCTCCTATGGTGATCGTCCCGAGTTCGCTTGAAAAGAAGAGAGAAGCTACCTCCTTTACTTCACTTGACCGAAAATTTAGGAAGAAGAGGAAATCAGCCTCTATAGGGCGTGATTTAAGGGTAGAAGAAAGAGAAAAGAATCATTAGAGAAAACAGCATCAAGAGGTTGAAAGGATTTGTGCTTACCTTAAGGTGTGTTCGATTTTTGCTTGGAACAACTCTTGTATTTTCGAAAATTTGCAGAGAGAAGTTGTTGAAATTTTCATGTAGAATGGAGAGGGTAAACGGTGGTTATGATTTAAAGTTGGAGAAGATTGGTTTAGGGTTAGATGGTGATGTTTAGATAGAATCCTAATAGCTTTAGGTTTCTTGGACAGCAAAGGCGAAATTTCTAGCTTGCGCGCGCCTCCTTGCTACCGATTTTAGGGGAGTTTTATGGAGGAAAAAATTCTGCAATTTGCTCCTCTAAGCTGGCCGAAACACTGCTCAAAGGAAGGGCTGAATGTGTTCAGAATTTTGGGCCAAATAAGGAAGAGTTTGAGTGAGTTTTGATGACTGAAAATCCTGTGCATGTGCTGTGAAAATCGCTGAACAAGAGGAGAATAAATTCTGGATTGTTCAAGCTGTATTCTGCCGAAATTTCCAGGGAAAAGGTGAGGGTTTTGGGCGCTGATATTGGCTTAATCAACAAGGAGTTTTGGTAGGTTTTGGAGTGCAAAATTTCGTGGGTTTTGGAGTGCACAGCTGGACGAAAATTCTGTGCAAGCTGGCCGAATTTTTCTGGTTTCCAAGTTGCCGAAAATCAGTAATTTTTGTGATAGAAATTCTGGTTTTGTGCAGCTAAGGTAGTTGAATTATTAAGGAGTGTTCTAAGTGTTTTGAGCTAGTATTTTCAGAGTTGGATTGTAGCTAAAGTTGGCTGGAATTTCGGACAGCTTATGTAGATACAAAGCTGCCGAAATTCAGCTAGGAAAAGGAAGAAAATCCTAGTTGAATTTGGTTTAGAATAAAATCTGGTTTTTATCAAGGATTTGGGTAAGATTTTCTCTAGTCCTAGAAGAGTTTGGATTAAGCTACAAGTCCTCTAAGAAGTGGCGGCACTTGCTGGAATTTTTTTCCAGATTTTTAGCTAACATTCTAGGATTAAAATCAACAAGATTTCCTACTAGGAAAAGGATTCATTAATTCCACCTATCCATGGCAACATCTATGTAACTAAAATCAAGCTAATATTTTAATTACTAGCTAGGGTTTTTTCAGAAATCCTAAGGAATACAAGCTGAAAATTAAAGGTGAACTTTATTCACATCCAAGTCCTTGAATTTAGGAAATAAATATAGAGACTTATTTCCTTGGAGTAAAAATACTAAAATTTCTCTAGGATAGCTAGATTCTTTTTCGGCCAAGATAAGAAATGGTCTAAAGAAAAGAATTTCAAGAAGAGATACTTACTTCACAAAAGGTAGGATTCGAACTCGGGTCACCAAAGGAAATCACCAACCTCCCCGCTATTCCAAAACAACTCCAATGCTAATTTTTCTACAAGAAGTTCTTACCACCCCAATACTCCTCCTTCCAAATCTTCGACCAAACCTCCCTTAACCAAATCTTTAACAACACAACTATTTCACATCAATTAATTCAAATGCAAGAGTAATGGAAAAATTCACATGCATCCATGCAAATAAAATTATTCTAGCTACCACATAAAATGCAAGATGCTATGCAATGCATGACTTTTTCCCATAGTCAAAGGTGGTTTTGGGTGGGGTATTACACCGAGCCTTACGCTCATACGTGTGTTATCTTTTTTGAATAATTTTAGATCAGTGGCACAGTAAAAGCGTGGTGGACTCCTAAAGGCTTATGCTACATCTTAGATCTGTTATACCCTTGAGTATACGTATCAGAATTCAAACTCTATGTATCTCCTTATATTCGATAAAATTATTTTGGAAAATTTTCCATTTCCTATTGAGTGAAGTTCTTTATAAAGACCCCTTGTTTGAGAAATTAGACGGGGCGACATCCCACAAAGATGCAACCCACTATGCCATGAAAAGGTGGAGTGTTACAATTGGTATCAGAGCATAGTGGAATCCATAATAGAGCTTTTGATGGGTATAGTAGAGCCTCTTACGGGACACAATGGTGTCTATCCTAATATACACTAATATAGATTTATAGAGTTAGTGAATTTTTTGGAGTCAGATATAAGGATAGATAAGGTATATGAATTTGGGGTATCCAAGTTGGACATAGTCTCTTCTAATGAGTCATGAGGAGAGAAAATTGAGACAATTCTGATACACTCTTAAAAAGGTCTGTGGTCTCAAACTTAGATAATAGTGAAGAGGTTGAGGTCAGGAAGGCCTCATATTTGATCTATTTAAAGAAGTATTTACTAATTATGAACTTTTCATTTTGGGACCAGTAATAGTGAGATAGTGAATAAAGGAAATAGAACACTTAATGGCCCTATGTGTATAATGTGATATAAAGTGTGCAGATAAGAATATGCATACCTTATCTACACATTTGTATAGTATTATGGTATTATATTTGAGTGCTAAAAGTCCTGTTTTGTGAGAATGTGTAAAAGGATATAATTATATCAATATTAATGCACTAGGAATCATTAGACATTTGAAGTTAAGCGTGCTTGGGCTAGAGAAATCATAGGATGAGAGACCCGTAGAAAGTACTGTGAAAGTTGAAAAGAAGTTATTTAGGGTAGTCTAAGGAAACGAACGCTTGATCTATATGAAAAATGATATAAATATAGGAAGTTTAATTATAGATTATACGAGAACGATGTATATGAAGGTATATTATTAGGCTAAAAGAATATGAGAATTTCTCAACAGATCATGTTTACATGTGCAAACTAGAATTTTTCTTCTATTTCATATCATATGAATGGGAAATATTGAGATGTATATATATACTTGGTGTTTCATAGATTTAAGGAGATAAGGATATGTCGCGAAAGGTTGCCCGTAGTAGCACTAGAGATAGAATTGGAGGAAACACAGCTAATATTACTGGAAACACCACCCCCAGAATGGAAGTACAACCTCAAAGGAAATAAGATGGCGCAACTATTACAAAACATTATCTCAATACTTCGGCGTATAATTGAAGCTCCAACCCGAGAAGGATAATATCCGAAGGAAGAAAGGGATAGAGCACTGGAACGGTTTCTAAAGTTCAATCCCCCTCAATTTTATGGACAAGCAAACTCGGAACAAGAGGCTGAGTCCTGGATGGAGCAAATGGATGACATATTTGCTGTCTTAGATTATTTTAAGCAGACGAAAGTCTACTTTGCTACTTTTAAACTTCAAGGACCTGCTCAAGATTGGTAGTTAAGGAAGAAAAAAATACGAGAACAAGAACAAAAGGACTAGACTTGGAAATAATTCGTAGAAGAATTGAGGAATGAATTTATACCCCGATAGGTAGTTGAAAACAAGGAAGTAGAATTTCAAAATTTTTCACAAGTAGAGAGGATTGTTAGGAAATATGCTGTTAACTTTTTTCGACTTTCCAAGTATTGGCCTTCATTGGTACAAACAGGCTCTCATCGAACTCAGTGATTCATAAAAGGATTATGACCTGAATTGAAGAGAACATTGATTGCTATGGCTTAGATAGGATACAGTATGGCTATAGAAATATCTTCTCGACTAGAATAGAAGATTTGAACCAAGCTAGATGGAATCGTAAAAGGGAAGCTGAGATAAGTCACCAGTATAAAGAAAAGTATCCAAAAAAAGAACGATCAATTTCAAGAGAAACGAAATGTGTTCAATGTACTTAATGTGATTAGGGTGGACATACCTATGAGTATTGCCGAATAAGACATAAAGAATGTTATCATGTGGGAAAGTGGGAGATACATTAGCCAGTTGTCCCTATACTGAGAAACAAGAAACTACCCCATTTGCTTATGAGGAATTTGAATCTAGAGAATAACGGGGAAAGAGAGGACCCATCAGGATTCATATAGAGTAAAGAAGGAATAGAAAACATGAGTAACTAGAAGTAGACATTTGATGGAATCAATGCAAATACAAATTTCTAGGATGAAATTTTTTTGAATGATGGGAGATTGTAATAACCCTCACTTTTGTATTTTAATTAGCTACTAATAGGTATAGAATAAGAATTTGTATGAATGACTAGAACAAGAAATGATCAGTGTATTGAGATAAATATTTTGGTATAATTAAAATTTTTAGGGACCCAACTGGAATTTTAAATTTGTTCTATCTAAATTTTTAATTTTTCAGTCAATGACAACTTTAAATAGAGTGAGAATTTGGGGTATGCTCAGAATTAAAGTTAATTAGTGTAAAGAGATGAACATTTTGATATAAACTGTGTCTCTGTGTATATTATCGTAATTTTGGCCGTGATCAGAACTTTGACCGCAACTTAGAAAGAAATGAGAATTTTGATTCCTATCATTGAATTCAAAAGAGTTCATAGATTTTATTGGTGAAATAAAAGTTTTTCTCGATTGGAATATTTATTGCCCCGAATTTTAGTACATTCCCGAGGAAATTATGAAAAATGGCAAAATTGAGCCATGTGGCAATTTGTGATTTGTGGGCAAAAACAAGTGTTGAAATATATATATATATATATATATATATATTGCATGAAGTATTCATGCATGTAATATAATTCAAGAGCTTATGGAAAAAGCTTGAGAATTTAGTAATTAAAATTAAATTAACCAATCAAACTTTAGCAAGAAAAAGATAGCCCACAATGCATTAAATGCCGTGTGACCAAATTGGTCACAATTGTTGACCAAGAATGGTTGTGAAGAGCTAATCTTCAGCTATCAAAACTGGCAACAAACATAAAAGAAAGAAGAAGGAAAGAAAAAGAAGAGAAAAGAAAGAATAGATAGAGAAAATAGCAAGAAAAAGAAAAAGGAGAGAAAGAGTTTTTATACAATGGAGGAAGGAGTACATGGGACAATTCAAGCTCAAACCAAGCTACAAATAAGGTAATAGTTTATAGTTCATGAATTAAAGTTGGAGTATGGCGTACAAGGATTATTTTGATATAAATATTGTTGAGAAATTCATGGAATTTTATGAAATTCCTTGGAAAATTAGCTACATTAAAAAGGATTATGTGTGATGTGTATGCCAGCTATAACACCCCACTACCTAGGCCCAACAGGGTCGGGGATGTCGCCCCGTCCAAAGGACAAGGGGTCTTTATAATTAGGTCACACAATTAAAATAAAATAATACTTCAAAATTTAAAACTTATTACAATCCAAAAATTCAAGACAAATCCAAAAATAAAAAATTTTCACTCTCAACTCCTAAAGCATTACATAAATTAAAAAATAGAATATCTTCCAAGCAAGCAACAACTAGCTACTCATCCCTACAGCAGGATCGACCTAAAATCATGGTAAAAAGGGTGATGAGATAAAAATCTCAGTAAACCCGTGTGTGCTTTGAGTGTCTAGTGAAAACAGTTCATGAATGCAAAGTGTAAGAACTTCATAAAAAAAATACTGGCAAGCAATAAACAATGTTCAAAATCAAGAGTGGTGTTTTGGCTTTTCCAACCATACATGTATAATAAAATCAACCACTCAAAAGGGCGATCATGGGTTACCACACGTTGGGCCCCATAACCAAACAATGGTCAAAATGCCACACTTTGTGCAGACTGACAAAAGGTAAGTGATCGGCCTACCAGGTAAGATACTTCTCCTTCTCTACACCTAAACAAAACCGGTTGTCCACTCTGGCAACACATAGTCCACATGACTGAAACCTACTAGCTCAGACCGGCATGACTAAGTAGTACTGACATTTCTCTAAGTTGAGTTCATCTTCTGGAGATGGCCTCCTGCCAGAATACTCACTCTTGCTCTTCAAAACTAGTACTATTAACCTACTCTTATTGAGTACTCAACGTAGTTCATCCCACTTAGGAGAAAACTGATAAAACATAGCTTTACTTGAAATGGCAATCAAGGGTTTTCAATGTCTTTATCAAAAATTAGTTTTAGAAACAGTTTAGTGTTTGAATAAAACTACTTGTTGTTTTTCAAATAATTGGTTTGACTGAAATAAGAAAGGAAACAGTCCCTAGTTGCCTTTACTAAATCAGTGTTTACAAACTTTATGTTTAGCTTGCCATAATAATGTTTTACAACAAACAAGTTTTATGCAGGAGCTTACCTGATCCTTTGCTCGAGATAAAACAAAGATTTCCAAAAGATGACCTAACCCCACCTGGGGTAAACATAAGCCATAATTAAACTCAAGCCCAAAATTTACTTTCATAAACAATCCTAGCTCAACTTACTACAATCATGACCCTAGTGTCCCAAGCTTTAAGGCTAGATAATAAATAAAGGGTTTATAAGATAAATCTAGCTTGAGATTAAAATAACTAGGGTTTGTGAATTAGATGCTAATATGTTGAAGGTTTAAATCTTGCTATAAATAAATTAGGGTTTATTTGATGAAGGGTCATAGGACCTAGATGGAATTATTTAGAGTAATAATCTATTCATAATTAATTGTTAGAAAATAATTGGTAACTAAAATTAGTTGTAAGTAAATTTTAATAGGTTTTGATTAAAAGATAATAAATAAATTTTAATAGTATTTATGAATATAAGACTTACAAAATTAATATTTTACCTATTATGATTATTTATATAAAAGGTTTTATTTGATATTATTATTTTATATAATATCTACATATTTTATTTCTTTAATAAAACCTATCATTTATTTGACTAAAATATCATTATTTTATATAAGAGTCCAAATCCACATTTTCCTAGGGTTTTCGAAATCACTAGAAGAAATTATAGTATTAATCATTTTATTGATGAAATAAAATTAGCTTAGGGACAACAAGGTCATGGTCATAATTCCTATTGCTAACCATAATCATGAACAAACACTCTACACCAATCAACAAAACATCCAATTCATGAATAAAAACATAGATCTAAATCTACCAACACATGATCCAAACTCCACTAACATAATCATAATCATGGCCTTAACAAGAATACATGAACATAAAATCCTATTCACCAAAGGTGACATAATCTCTAACATGCTTGATCATTCATACTACTCACGACATGAAGACAAGCAACAAACCCTAAAAATGCCATACATTCAACCAAGACAAATCATCTCATGCATCAATCCCAACTCCATCACAAAACACATGATCAATCTCCAAATATATCCTATCCTCTTCCAACTACACCCAAGAGACGTGAATCTAGAATTTAAAGAGAATATGGAAGAAGCTTACTTGAATGATGACTACCTTGAAGTCGTTTCAAGAGAATCCTCTCGCTAGGAATGCTTGATCCATCTAAGGAGAAGAAGAAAAATGGCCATGGTGGAAGTAACCATTCGGCCGAGAGAGAGAGAGAGAGAGAGAGAGAGAGAGAGAGAGAGAGAGAGAGAGAGAGAGAGAGTTCATTAGTATATACTCATCAAGGTCGAAGATAGAAGAAGATGCAAATGATTGTTCATGCTTACCTTGAAGGTGTTCTTGAGCCTTCAAGAAAATTCTGGTTTTTTTATCCAAAAGTGAGACTTTGCTTTCAGTATTTGATGTTAAAATTGCGGGAATGGATTCACGAGAATGAGCAGGTATAATTTGGAGTTTTTGGAGAAGATTGAAGTGGTTTTGAATGGCCTTCGACGTGAGAATGGTAGTAGGTGTTCTTAGTGTTCTTGGAGGTTTGGAGAGAATAGAGAGATTGGGTGAAGGCTGGCTGAAATTCTGTGGGGAAAGGGTGGCCGACTGGTTTGGAGATTTTTGGTAATTGGATTTTGAGATTTGGGAGGAAAAGGAAAGCTGGTTGTTTGAAATTCAAAAAGAAGAATTTAGGGAATATTTTGTAGTAGCAAATATGGTAAGTAGATCTTTATTGTTGGAGGTTCTTTGGAAGCTTCAATGCCCGACTGAATTGCTGGAATTTCTGCTGAGATGAATGCTGTTCGAATGAGCTTAAGGGTGGCCGAAATATGGTGTGCAATGGTGAAGAAATTTTCTGGTTGTTTGAGGGGTAATCTATGGTAGTTTGCTAAATATTTTGTTGGAATTTTGGACTTCAATTAATGGCTTGATTGGAGTGATTGATGGAAAGATTTTAGGAGCAGCCATGGAGCTCTTTTTCATGCAGAACACTGGAGAAGATGATGAAGCTCAGTTCATGGCTGTTGAAGGTGAGTTTGTACAAAAAAATGGAGGAGGTTTTGGACAAGGGTGAAGAAGGAACAAAGCTGGAAATTTTGATTAGCTTTTCGCAAGCTTGCTGAAAATTTATGGGCAGGTTGTTCTACCATGGTTAATCCGATTTGCTGCAGGTTTGAAGGGATATTGGGAGGTCCTTTGAGGCTAGTTTCCAGCCTTCTTTATGGAGGAAAGACAAGGTTAAATTGCTGGTTGAAAAGCTGGAAGAAATAGCTTGGTTTTTGGCTCACCAAGCTGCGAAACTGTCCAGGAAATTTTCCTGGTTTGCACATCTTTTGTGTAGCTCGATTTTGGCTGAAATTTTTAGTCCTCAAGCTAAGTGAAATGGTCATTTTTTGGCAGAATTTGAGAGGGAAAGATGGCTGAAAATTTCGACAATTGGACTGATCCAGAAGCTGGAAAAATTTCCAGTTTACTACCTGAAGAAGATGAACACATATAGGTTGGAGTTTGAAGGTTCAACCATGGAGATTAATTCTCTTGGGAACCTTCCACAACTCCTCCCCATTTTCAATCAAGAAGATACCTCACATAGGCATTTTTGAAACCTCAATATCATAGAACCTTGCTGGACTTTTCTGGAAACAAAGTTAGCTTAGATAAATTGAACAACCTAATGGATTAGGAAGTAAGGAAAGCTAGAGATCAAGAAGGGTATAAATCCCTTAGAAATTTTTTTAGGGCACAAGAGTAGGATTAGGACATTCTTATCATGTCTCCCCTAGGACAACACTCCTACTCTTCCCTAAGGCATGCAAGGGCTGAAATATAGCCTTCCTAAACAAAAATAAAATTTAATCATGCTAAAACTCCAATGATGGAATTCGAACTCAAGACCTCAAGGATTTATTCCAAAGCTCTAACCACCAAACCACAACAACTCTTTTTCTTATTTTCTCTCCCAAATATTTTTCCTATTTAATCCTCAAGCTATCTCCCTATTTCCTCCTCAAGCAAAATTACCATTTTTTCCTTCTTACTCAATAAACACAAATTAGCCATCTAGATTACAAATCACATATCCAAAGTAAATAAAATCATATATAAATATACTCATGCATGTGAGAAAATATGATATGCATCACGACCACCTTACTCTAGGGTTGGTTTTAGCTGGGGTTTCACACTAGTTGTTTTTGGAGATTATATGCTATGTTTATATGGTGTATGAAGGAGTTTTGAAGATGGTTTAAGGGGTAGTTCATGGCTGCAAAAGATGAAGATGAATTTGAAATGGAAAAATGGTTTAATTATTAAGAAAAATGAATTATCGTTGTTTTTATGTATAATTATTGATTTTGTGCTATGAAATTATAGATCTGCTTGGATGAATAGACCCGAAAATTAGAAATTTGGTGAGATACGATGGAAATTGTGGTGGAATAAACGTTGTATAAGTGGCTTAATTAAGGGAGAATATAATAATAATGTTTATTTGTGAAATTAATGGTTGGATTATGAGAAGCTAGGATTGTTTCACCCCAGCAGTGCTGGAACAAAATCAGACTATGAAAATGGAATCCATAAGGTTGTAGTTGGATGTCTTATAAGCATTTTGGCACAAATTTAACGTTAATAGCAATTGTATATTGAAAGATATGCTAAAAAAAATTTAAAAATAATAAAAAGAAGTAGTGCCAAAGCTGGAAAAATGTAGAAAATTAAATTCAAGAAAATAGAATTCGTTGTTGTTTCAATGATGTTTATGGATGAATGAAGAATTAAAAAAGCCTATGAAAGTCATGCAATTATGTGGACAGAATAAGGGATGAAAAAATGCGTAATAAATTTTATTACGTTAAGAAATAATATTTCAAGAAGAATTAGGAAGAATGGAAATTAGTAATTTCCTTATATTAATACCCATGGCTGAACTTTAAGTACCAAATTAAAGTTGGAATGACCTTTAATGTAAGTTATTCATGTTTGGGATTGAGGGAAAAGTTAGAAGCATATATCTACAGCTACGTTTAATATAGGACACGAGATAAGGTCCAAGTCTTTCAAATTCCATTTAGCTAAGTATTTTCCTAAAATGATCATGGGTTTTCTTGATATAGTTAATGCCTACTTGATATATTATGAGATAAATGTTATAGTTTAGTTTGAAAGCATTATCAAGCACTCGATTTCTTAAACATCTTGAATATGAAATATCTCATGTGATCTTTTCGATTTTCAAATCACGGTTTTGGTGAAGTGTGTTTTCCTAATATGGAAACTGCTTTCCTAGTATACTCAAGTGCGAGTTTTCTACATTGATTTGGAAACATGATGAACATTATGAATCTTGAATTTTTGAGAATATTATGAATCTTGAATTCTTGAACATGTTAATTCTTGAATCCAATACATAACTAACAATGCTTGAATGCTTGATTACTTTGTGTATGCACTAACTTGAATACATGGCATAAGCACTAACTTAATTACATGGCATAAGCACTGACTTAAATACTTGGCGTAAGCACTGACTTGAATACTCGGCGTAACCACAATACTTGGCTTAAGCTTACTACTTGGCGTAAGTGTTGGGTATCTCAAGCTCGTATCCTATACGGCGCTACGGAAAATAAACGAGATACCATCCCAGGACCCGCCTATGTGTGGAAAACAAGACATAAAGATAACAAAGGTAACAACTTTTTACCTTTGTTTGATCGTCCGAAGAACAAAATTTCGTCTTCAAGTCGAGGCGCGATCCAGCAATCGTCTTATGCAAAGTCCATAAGAGTTGGACGTCTAACCACTATAATCACAGTGTGTAATTATCTCTAATAGTAATCCACACAGGAATACTCATGCACCAAAATTTCCTGTGCAAGCAGAAAAAGACGGTGGCTAGGGCTGTTTTCGTTTTTAACAAAACGAGAGAGAGAGAGAGAGAGAGAGAGAGAGAGAGAGAGAGAGAGAGAGAGAGAGAGAGAAGAAGAAGAAGAAGAAGAAGAAGAAGAAGAAGAAGAAGAAGAAGAAGAAGACATTTGTTTTTGTGACTCCTATTTTCGTGTGAATCACCTATGGATTAGGGTTTCGAGCATATCTAATATATGTTCCAAAATCTATTGAAATTCTGAAATTCTAAAATAATTAGAATTTCCTAATTGTAATTGGAAACATCAAGTTCCCATAATTACAACCTGGACCACAAATTATAACTAACTATAATTTGTCCACAACAACTTCTCTTTCTCACAATTAACCCCACATGTTATCAAATAACATCTTGAGTATATAATCCTCTATTGCGTGTGACCTATTAGGTTTTCCAGTCAATTGGTAGCAAACATGAATTAATCCAAACGTCATTGAGATTAATAATCTATAATTAATTAGAATTAATCCTATTAATTCTAATAAGGATTGGTTTATTAATTCATTAATTAATAAACCTATATTCCCAAATCATGAGTGGTATCTAGCAACACATCATGACCACCCAAGAGTCCAGGAAGTCAAGTGGCTTGACATGAACCCTTCAATAACAAACTTCAGATGTAATTAACTCCTTTCACCATACAATATCTCATTCGGTTTGGAGTACGGAATTAGTGCCAACTCCCTCCAGAATTAATTCTAGCTGAATACAATAATACTTGTACCAGGAACCCACTACTCTAGATATGTATCAATTGGAACTATTTTCAATACACAATCGCCTTGGCCAAGGACTTTTCGAGTAGTAATTCCTACAAGTGGCCGTGAGATATTCGCCCCACTATTAGGAGTGGTGAATCCTTTATTGACCCTCTCAACTACTTTCGTTTACCTCATAATGTACCTAATATCCATCCCATAGGCGGCTCTCGATCGACCTCCGGAGATTGGAATCAAAGTACAAAGCTTAGCATATAAAGTACCTTAGAGATCTCAAGTCTAAGGATACTTACACGTTTGCTATATTGAGATTATATCACGGGTACTAAATAGTTATCTATTTAATTATCCCAAATCTAGGTCATCCAATGAACTTGTTGCATTAACAAGCATCCATGTGTTAACTTTGAGTATCTCAATACTCACGGTTATGAGAACCACCGCCTGATCAAATCAGGAAGTCTAATATATGGTAATCTTAACGCATTAATGATGTCCTGTCTCATTAATACTATAACTAGGGACTATTTAAGTACTAACACCATCCAATATAGTAGGAATCTATATCATGATCTCTATCATGATTTCCTTGACACAGTGTTGTACTAGGGACTTTATCGAACAGTTATATTACCTAAAGTAAACAAAAGAAACTGTAAGATAAATAATGCCTTTTATTAAAATAAAATGTGTCATACACAACGTACAAGTGATTGCCTCTAGGGCACAATACTAACAAACTCCCACTTGTACTAGAGCCAATCATTCATGTATCTAATACCGAATGACTCAACATGACAATCATATTTCTTTTTGGATAGTGCTTTTGTAAGCGGGTCAGCTATGTTCTCATCCGTAGGAACTCTCTCTATCTTTCTTTCCCTAAGCTACTTCGGCAACGGCTATGTACTCAACTTATGTTGTAGAGTTGGCAATAGTCTATTGTTTGAAACTTTTCCAACTTATTGCCCCTCCACACAACTTAAACACGTAGCCAAATTGTGATTTGAAATTATCTTTGTTAGATTGAAAACTGGCATCAGTATACCCATTTATTTTCAAATCACCTTCTCCATATACTAAGAACACATCATTAGTCCTTAGTAAGTTCTTAATGATGTTCTTTATAGCCGCCCAATGAGCCTTACCAGAGTCAGATTGGTATCTTCTTGTCAAACTGAGAGCACAAGATACATCGGACCTAGTACATATCATAGCGTACATGATAGATCCAACTGCTGAGGCATATGGAATCTTACTCATGTGATCCCTTTCAACTTATGTCTTGGGAGACATCGACTTTGAAAGGCTTACACCATGTGACATGGGTAAGAATCCTCTTTTGGATTGATCCATGCTAAACCTCTTTAGCACTTTATTTATATATGTAGACTGCGAAAGACCTAGCAGCCTTTTGGATCTATCCTTATAGATCCTTATTCCAAGAATATAGGTTACTTCACCAAGGTCTTTCATGGAGAATTGTTTGGACAACCAAATTTTAACTATTTGCAAGACAGGTATATCGTTTCCTATTAGCAATATGTCATCTACATAAAGTAATAAGAAAACGATTGCACTCCCACTCACCTTCTTAGATACACAAGGCTCATCCATATTTTGAATGAAACCAAACTCTTTGATTGTTTCATCAAAACAGATGTTCCCACTCCTAGAAGCCTGCTTAAGTCCATAAATGGACCTTTGCAACTTGCACACCTTTGTGCTATCATTAGATGTGAAACCCTCAGGTTGTGTCATATATACTTCCTCAGTCAGATTTTCATTTAGGAAAGCTGTTTTCACATCCATTTACCAAATCTCATAATCATAATGAGTAGTAATGGCTAGGCGTATCCTGATGGATTTTAACATGGCTACTGGCAAGAAGGTTTCATCATAGTCAATACCATGTTGTTGACAATAACCCTTCGCCACTATAGGTTACTAAATTACCATCCATGTCTATTTTCTTCTTGAAAACCCACTTGCACCCAATAGGTTTAATTCCTTTGGGTGGATCAACCAAAGTCTATACTTGGTTGTCGTACATGGAATCCATCTTTGACTTCATGGCCTCAAGCCATTTGCCAGATGCTGAACTAGTTAGAACATCCTTGTAGGTAATAGTCTCACCTTCATCTATGAGCAATAAATCATTGTGGTCACTAATGAGAAGTCCATATCTCTCAGGTACCATACGTATCCTACTAGATCTACAAGTCTCTTATGTCTTAGAAGGTTCATCTATTCTCTCAATAGATGTGGAGTTAGACGGTTGATTCTCATTTGTTTGATCTTCATGAACTTCACTAAGTTCAATCTTACTCCCACTACCCCCTTTGAGCATGGGTTCATTCTCTAAGAAGATGGTATGCTTCGAAACAAATAATTTGTTTTTGGAGGGTAGGTAGAAGTAATATCCGAAAGATTCTTTTGGATATTCAACAAACAAACATTTGTCAAACTTACTATCAAGTTTATTTGATTGTGGCCTTTTGACAAAGGCAGGACAACCCCATACTCGCAAATGAGATATCTTTGGTCTCTTACAAAAGAACATCTCAAATGGGGTAGTATCAACCGATTTTGTTGGAACTCTATTTAATCTATAAACAGAAGTTTCTAGTGCATGCCCCCAAAACGATTTTGGTAGGTCTGTAGAAGCCATCATGGTCTGTACTATATTTAGAAGGGTTCGATTCCTTCTCTCAGATACACCGTTATGTTGAGGTGTATGTAGTGGAGTCCATTGAGATAATATCCCATTATCTCTAAGATTACTCATAAATTCTTGGCTAAAGTATTCTCCTCCTCTATCAGATCTTAGAATCCTAATACTTTTGCCAAGTTATTTCTCTATTTCATTCTTGAAGTCTTTGAACCTTTCAAAGGCCTCAGATTTATATTTCATTAAACACAAATATCTGTATCATAAGAAATCATCGATAAATGTTATGAAATAGTTATAACTTCCTCTTGCTTGTATTGACATTGGGCCACATACATCAAATTGTATGAGTTCTAATAACTCCTTGGCATGTTCTCCTTTTCCTAGAAAAGGAGTTTTAGTCATTTTACCTAGTAAACAAGACTTGTATGTGCCATATGATTCATAATCAAATGACCCAAAGTCACGGAACTTGTGTAACTTAGAAACATGATTTTTGTTTACATGGCCTAAATGACAATGCCATAAGTAAGAGGTGTTAGAGTTATCTATTTTAGATTTTTTATTGTTTATATTGAGTACTGGATTATCCAAGTCTAGAACATATAAATCATTAACCAGAGTTGCTGAACCATAATGAATATCATTCAATGAAAAAGAACAACATTTATTCCTAAATATTAAATAAAATCTACATAAGTCTAAACACGCAACTAAGATAATGTTTTTCATTACAACTAGTACATAATAACAGTTTTTCCGTTCGAGAATTAATCCCGAAGGCAGGTTCAGCCTGTATGTCCTCATAGCAAGTGCAACAACATTTGCCCTATTTGCAGTACGTAGGTCCACATCGCCTTTCTCTAGCCTTCAACTGTTCTTTAGTCCCTACAAGTTATTGCACAAATAAGATCCACATCCGGTATCTAATACCCATATCTCATTTCTAAAGGCAATATTTATCTCAATCATAAACATACCCAAAGTAGAAGTAAAAGTGCTTAAAAGCTTCTCCTTCTGCTTCTTGTCCTTAACGGTCTCCAAGTAGGCTTTGCAGTTGCGCCTCCAGTGGCCCATCTTCCTACAATAATGGCATGGGCCCTTGGAAGCTACGTCCTTCTTATTCACACCACCTTTGGGCTTCATGGGAGCCTTCTTTTTCTTCTTTTAAACTTTCTTCTTAGAAAAGGAAGATTCTACCATTAAAACTGTATTAGAATCCTTCTTCATAGGGGACTCCATAGTTTTGAGGAGATTGATCAACTCAGGAATGGTGGATTCAATCTTATTCATCTAATAGTTAATCACAAATTGTGAGAAACTATTAGGCAAAGATTGTTGAATTAAGGCAACACTTAAGTCATGATCCATTGCAAACCCGAGAGATCCAAGCTTCTCTATTAAGCCCAACATCTTCAGCCCATGAGTGGCCACAGAAGAACCCTCTACCATTTTACAACGAAATAGTTGCTTCGAGATCTCATATCTCTCAGTTCTGGCTTGGGCATCAAACAACTCTTGAAGATGTAGTATAATCGATTGAGCATCCATATGCTCGTGCTGTGTTTGCAACTCGGGAGTCATGGATGGCAGCATAATACATAATGCTGTATCACTATCCTCCTTATGCCTCTTGTGGATAGTATGCTCATCAGCATGAGCATCTTGGGCTGGTGGTGGTAGAATAGGACCATCTAGCACGTAGAGTAACTTTTTTGATTTGAGAACGATTCTCAAATTTCTATACCAGTCGAGATAGTTTGATTCGGTTCACTTGTTGGTTTGCAAGATGCTACGTAAGTTCATGTTTGTTGACATGATGCAAGTGACCTAGATGTAAAGATAGAGAACATTAGCTACTTGTATATGCACATATATGCAAATAATTATGACTTTAATTAAACGCATTTTTACTCCACTATTTTACTCAAACTAATAGCCCCCATTATTGATTTGGGAAAGCTCGTTGGAAGCTTTTCTAGTGGACTGGTATCCAAATTCCTCAAAAAAGTACTCTCGTTCTTCCTATATTAACGGAAGGAATTAAGTTTAATATTAATTGAGAGATTTGTTCTTTTTAGTAATTTCTTTGAAGGACATGCATAAAAATCAATAAATCACATAATTGATAATCATGGTAATAAAGCGATTACGTGGTGTGGTTATGGACTTTTCCTAAATTAATTTCTTTGAGCCATAAAAGAAATTAATATAGTTAACCCTATGTGTTAATGCATGATTTAAGTAGAAGGTCTTACCTTCTCGCCTTGTTTTGGTTGCCATCTCCAAAATAGAATAATTCTACTCCTATCTAACCAATGTAAACTAATTACATAATTTTCTAAAGAAAGAAAATCTCGAGTTACATTCGAGGGGAGTTAGATGAGAAGAGAATTACACAAGAATTCGAGAGAATGAAGGACACGCAGGCCTTATTTCATAAAAACCAAAACTGTAAAATGCATGAACAGATATAATTGGTTTTAATCCATAATCATCCACCATGCCATTAACTATGCTTAAACAAAATAAACATATACTTTTATTATTCCAAAATCACCGTTTTGGAAAAATAAAGTAAATTTTAAAATTAATATTTTAGAAAAAGAAATTAATTTAAAATTTTCAAAATCACTATTTTGAAAAATAAAATTATTTGTCTCAAAACTAATTTTGAGAAAATGCTTTTGAGTCCCGTCTTACAATAATAACGGCGATCCTGCTAGCCGGTCAGTGGGAGGAGGTCAGGGGGCAGCGCCCTCTTGGAAAAGTTTTTATTTTGCCGCATCTCATCAAATGAGATTTTTCCCTTTTCAAAATTCTATTCTAGATTTATTTTTTATTTTTAAATAGCTGGATAGTGCAAAACAGAGCATAACCGGTGCTGGTTTGGAAGCCAGAGCCGGCACCGGCTCTGTTCTGGTTTCCAAAAATGATTTTTGGACATCACGAACAGAATGGAACTGACGCCGGTTTGGAGGCCAGAGCCGGCGCCGGCTGTAGTTGGGAAGTGGCGGCGATTTTCAAAAAAAAAATTCCAGAAACAATTTCTGGTGCCCTAATCTTCTGCAGAATTTTAGTGAGAACAATTCTCAACAGAATTTTCAGTTTTGAAGCTCAAAACAACAACCAATTTGTTAGTTTAGACAAAACAAAATAGAAAATCAAATTCACATGTTGAAACGGAGGGCAACTACCATGTTTAAGAAAATGTTTTTCGGCAGAAAATTTTCAACACGTAAAGAAAGCACCTTTCAAAATATGCTATAACTTTTAAACAATCATATTGTGCTACAGACCCAACCCACAAAGCTCGAAATGATTTCGACTCAAGTGAAAACGATTTTCACAGCGAACAAAGACAAACACGAATACATGAACATAGTTTTTCATGCTAAAACAATGTCCGTAGACCACACATAGCATGGCTCTGATACCACTGTTGGGTATTTCAGGCTCGTATCCTATACGGCACAACGGAAAATAAAGGAGATACTATCCCAGGACCTACCTATGTGTGGAAAACAAGACATAAAGATTATAAAGGTAATAGCTTTTTACCTTTGTTTGATCGTCTAAAGAACAAAATTTCTTCTTCAAGTCGAGGCACGATCCAGCAATCCTCTTATGCAAACTCCACGAGAGTCGGACGTTTAACCACTATAATCACAGTATGTGATTATCTCTAACAGTAATCCACATAGAAGAATACTCAAGCACCAAAATTTCTTGTGCTAGCAGAAAAAGATGGCGGCTAGGGCTGTTTTCGTTTTCAACAAAATAAGAGAGAGAGAGAGACGTTTGTTTTTATGGCTCCTATTTTCGTGTGAATCACCCGTGGATCAGGGTTTTGAGCATATCCAATATATGTTCCAAAATCCACTGAAATTTTGAAATTCTAAAACAATTAGAATTTCCTAATTGTAATTGGAAATATCAAGTTTTCACAATTACAACTTGGACCACAAATTATAACTAATTATAATTTACCACAACAACTTCTCTTTCTCGCAATTAACCCCACTATGTTATCAAATAGCATCTTGAGTATATACTTCTCTATTGTGTGTGGCCTATTAGGTTTCTCAGTCAATTGGTAGCGAACATGAATTAATCCAAACGTCTTTGAGATTAATAATCCATAATTAATTAGAATTAATCATATTAATTCTAATCAAGATTGGTTTATTAATTCATTAATTAATAAACCCATATTCTCAGATCATGAGTGGTTTCTAGCAACACATCATGACCACCAAAGAGTCCAAGAAGTCGAGTGGTTTGACATAAACCCTTCAATAACAAACTTCAGTGCAATTAACTCATTTGACCATACAATATCTCATTCGGTTTGGAGTACGGAATTAGTACCAACTCCCTCCAGAATTAATTCTGGCCTGAATGCAATAGGACTTGTACTAGGAACCCACTACTCTAGATGTGTATCAATTGGAACTATTTCCAATACACAATCGCCTCGGCCAAGGACTTTCCGAGTAGTAATTCCTACAAGTAGCCGTGAGATATTTACCCCTACTATTAGGAGCGGTGAATCCTTTAATGACCGTTTCAACTACTTTCGTTTACCTTATAATGTACCCAATATCCATCCCATAGGTGGCTCTCGATCGAGCTCCGGAGATTGGAATCAAAGTACAATGTTCAGCAAACAAAGTACCTTAAAGATCTGAAGTCTAAGGATACTTGCACGTTTGCTATATTGAGATTATATCACTAGCACTAAATAGTTATCCATGTGATTATCTCGAAAGCTAGGTCATCCAATGAACTTGTTCTATTAACAAGCATCCATGTGTTAACTTTGAGTATCTCAATACTCATGGTTATGAGAACCACCGCCTGATCAAATCAGAAAGTCTAACACATGCTAATCTTAACGCATTAATGATGTCATGTCTCATTAATACTATAACTAGGGACTATTTAAGTACTAACACCATCCAATGTAGTAGGAATCTCTATCATGATCTCTATCATGATTTTCTTGACACAGTGTTGTACTAGGGACTTTATCGAACAGTTATATTACCTAAAGTAAACAAAAGAAACTATAAGATAAATAATGCTTTTTATTAAAATAAAATATGCATATACAATGTACAAGTGATTGCCTCTAGGGTACAACACTAACAGTAAGCACTAGCTTAACTACATGACATGTGCACTAAATTGACTACTCGGTGTAAGCACTGACTTGAATACTCGATGTAAGCATTGACTATACTTGAATAGTTGAGTACTAAAATACTTGAATACTTGAATTGGAATATTTTATACTAAAATTCCAAAATACTTGAATCAGCATATTTTCACTCAAAATCCTTTAATACTTGTTTTAGATTGTTTTTATTTGAGAATTTCTAAACTAGTTTGTTTATGCTAAAATTGCTCTCCATGAGACATTTTCAGTTAAAAACACTAGCACATATGGGATTCACGGAGCCTTTCACTCACGCTTGTGTTATCTATTTTGAAAAATTCAGCATCAAAGGCATAGTAGAAGCACGACGGACTCCCAAAGGCTTATGCTACATCTCAGATCTATTTTACCCTTGAGTATACATCAGAAGTTATACTCTATGTATCTCTATATATTCGATAAAATTATTTTGGAAAAAAATTTTACTGCCTATTTAATGAAGTTCGTTAAAAGACCCCTTGTCTAATAAATTAGACAAGGCGACATCCCACAAAGACACTGCCCTCTTCACCATGGAAATGTAGGGTGCTACAATTGTACTATAATGCAAGGTTTCACAATACTTGGCCATGATACAAGGTTTTATAGTCACCTTTATATTAGAGTAGTTTTTTTTTTTTCTAAATGTACATTTTTATTTGAGAAATTGATGTAAATCACTACTCTATGTTCAAAACCAAATTGATATGACTTGCAATCTTTTCTCTTAACTTGTTTAAGGCTTCATACATGGAACACTCTTCAAATTATTATGACCACATACTAGACTTATTTGAAGTATTTCTCACCATATTTTATATCATGTTTTCAAGAAGATCCTACCTTGAAGGCTGTGCTTGCCTAAAGTCTAGAGATTTTATTTCTGTTTTTGAATGTATTTCCTTTTAAGGATTTTATTTGATTGTTTTAGGACTTGTATAAGTTTTGATCGAGATGTATTAAGTTTTGAACTTAGTTTATTTCTTTTCATTTTCTTTTTATCTATTTATAAAGACCTTTTGTCCTAAGGATGGGGGACATCCTCACCCCTTTTGAGGCTTGTAGGTTGTGGGGTATTACAAGTGATATCAGAGCCTAAGTTTAGGCAACCTTAATTATTATATAGCATTATTTTATTAAGTAATATAATTTCTTGGCTAACCTAAGTTGTTCATGCTGTATGTGTTAGAATATACGCCTAAAATATATTATATATTTTTGTATTTTGAAAATTAATATAAGTTTCATTCATTTATGATTGTTTGTTTACATATTCATACATTAAAGGTCTAAGTGTATTAGTAAGTAATCTACGTTATTGAGTCGTGCTTTCATAGAAAGGTGTAGATTATGGACTACTAACGCATAAGTGAAAAAATTGTTCTTAATCGATTGATGAAGCTAGACACTTTATCAAGGTCTAGATCATTACACTATGGTTTCTAAATGGGGAATAGTTTACCTTTAACCAATAAGTAGTCCACTCGCACCAATAGTGTAAGCATATTCGGAATACGTAGATCTGGACTACGTGATAATAATATTTAGTAAAGTACTGAAATAAATAAAGATTGGTTTATCGCAGCTATTGCGTTGATGAGTACTCTAGGACTTGAATATAAGTTGGTGGTCTGTCAAAGCTGGACATGTACACTTTGAAGTATGTTGAATGAGGTCTTATCGCAAGGCCAATAACCTTGAAAGTTGAGTGTATAACTCTAGTTAATTATGACTGACTTATACAATAGAATTTCTATACTTCATTACTTGAAGAAATCACCCATTTGTGATTATCTAGGATAATCTAATAATCTAAGGCCCTGGGAAACATGACTAAGTAAATACACTTTTTAGGTAGCTCCTTATGATAAGTGAATACGTACTAGAAGTCGTGCATTATCGGACTAGTTATCAAAGGATGGTAGATGTCATTGAGAAAAGTGTTAGTACTATTTTTTGATTTCAATGACGAGTGTTACGTAGAAGGATATTTTCATTATTACACTTGTAAGCTAGAGATACTGCACTTGCAATATTATTCTCGGAGATAATATTTCCATATAGTGAAAAATGGAATATTTAAAATGATTAAAATATAGCTATTTGTTAGTAGGGGTATTTTGGTCATTTTAGTAGCCAAGAATAATATGTCTTTTGGTCCCCCAAAGTAGCTCAAATAACCTAAGTAAATTTATTCACTATATGTTCTTATTGGGTGAATTTATTATTGGAAGAATTATTCTAGGGGTCCAATTATTTATCTATTTAGGCTAAAATAATTAATTGGGCCAATTTAATTAATTAGTTTATTAATTAATTATCTTCAATAATTTTATATTAGGCCCAACTTGTTTAACTAATTAATAAAATAGCTAATTTAAATAATTAGTTTATTAATTAATTATCTTAGATAATTTTAATATTAGGCCCAAGTGGATTAATTAATTAATAATGGAGCTATTTAATTAGTCATTGGACTAATTAAGAGGGCATGGCCCATAAGGGTTTTGATTGAAGTAGGCATGTAAAAGAAAAAAATGAAAAAGAGGAAAAAAGAAAAAAAGAAATTGAGGTGGCTAATTTTATTTCTAAAAAGAAAAAGGAAAGCTAATAATTAAAAAGGGATTTTCATATTGCTTTAGTGGTTGACCGAAAAATTTGAAATTGAAAACAGAGCTTTCATTTTTTTCTTTGAGGAAAAAAAAAAAAAAGAATTGAAGCCACCGGTTTTTCTTGGGTTTATTTTTCCTTCGTTTTTCCTTTACGTTTAGCTATTCCGTTTTTGTTCCAATTTTATTCACCCTAATTCTACTTTCACTGGTAGAGGTCCATAGTGGTTAGAGAATACTCTGAAAGGTCAAGAGCTTGCAAACATGATAAGTGTTTGATGCGAATAAGCCAATAGTTAACTGGTGTCCCTACAAAACAAGTAGACGTTCCTATTCAGCAAGTATCATGGAACCCGAATCTGACTCCAATTATTAAAGTTAATCTCTCTAGAAGTAAGTAGACTTTGGCTCAGGAAAAATTTTAATTTTCTGTCTTCCACTACGTATTTACTTTTCCCGCGATCCTTTAAGTGGTATTAAAGCCTTAGTTAAATCTAGGAGTATGCTTAGGATTAATAACCGGAAAAGGTGGTTCCTTTACTAATAAAAATATAATCTTTGCGATTGTATGGATCTCTTGTGATTTTTTATATGGGTAGATCTTGTGTATGCCTCGCGCATAGAAGTATAGACACTTGTAATTTATTTTTTAATTACTTTGGTAGAAATCGTGTATGCCTTGTTTTGTAAAAGCATAGGCGTTTGAAATTGTATTCCAAGTTATTTACGGTTTTTCTATAACAAAAAAGTAAATTAATTGGAGCCTAAATGAAAAATCCCTAGAGAAGATTGTACCAAAAAAAAAAAAAAAAAAAAAAGAGGGCCGAAAAGCTATCACGCGTGCGGCTTGGGAGAATTGTCTCCTTGGAGCCGTGCTAGGCGCGCCATGGCTGGAGACCTTGGAGCCATAGAGATCAAGGCTAAAAGGCCTTTATTCCTAGGGGACGGCTTCGTATAAGCCTTCTAAGGATGTGAATTGGTCCAAAGGTTTGCATGGCGGAAAAAGAAAAAAAAAAGACGTAAGTAACGTGGCTAAAGCTCTTGGGAGCCATGATCAAGGCCAAAAAGGCCTTGATCTTTGGGAGGATGATGCTAAGCCTTCCAAGGCTTGTATGGTGGAAAAGGACAACAATGCAAGACTGGGTTAGCAGTTCAACATTTCGGTTTGCAGGTCATTTGGTCTTCTTATTATTATTATTTTTTGGTTAATTTATTTTTCTTGTATTTTCTTTTCTTTTGGGGCCCATATCACACGAGTTTCTTTTTTTTTTTTTTGCAATAGTTTATTTATTATGATAAATAATTTTGCATGAAAATGGTTAGTAAAGGGGACCAACCTTAGGATTAAATAAGATCATTTGAATCTTATTATTATGATGTTTAATTCATTATTTGGTCACATAAGAATTAAAGGTTACAAATAGCATGCAAAAATTTAATTTTTGGAGCATGTCTGTTATATTTAATTTTGTGATCGAATGCACAGAGGTTTTTGAGAAATTATTTTTTCTCTAGATAAAACAATTAAGGAAAACATTTTAAATTGCAACTATGTAATTTAATAATAAACTCATGGTTTATTCTTCCAAAGGTTTTTATCCTTGGCATGGAGAATAATTTTGAATTTAAGTATTTTATATTTAGTTCCTAGAAAATGGTTTTAACTTAAGTGGTGAAATTAAAAATTCATAATTTATTTTCTTAAAATGTTTTATCCTTGACATAGAAAATAATAGTTGAATTTTTTGGATTTTCACTAAAGTTAATAAAAACCAATTAATTTTAAAGAAACATTTTTCCAAAAAACCTATTTTTCTCAAAAGATTAAGTAGGAGAGGGGTTCCAACGGCTCCATGGCTTCCATAACGAAATCCTATTAGAGATTGTGGTTATCCTCGTGTCATTTTAAGTATGACCCCCTATAGGATGGGTTTCCACAAGAATCTAGAACTAACGGAGGAATTATAATTAAAGTCTAGGATAAGTATTAGTGTCAGTCAGCCTGTCCTTAGAGGTATTAATGCTAGATTATCCATAAGTAGTGAGAGTAGTGGCCATCCTATCGATGGAACCATTTCTGGATCATTACCTATTAAAGAAGTTTAATTTGTGATGATTATAAACTTAACTTAGAAAATTGTTAACCTTTCTACGAAGTTCTGTCAATTTTTCTAAGAGCCAGATTATTCATATATTTTATAATAGTTTTCATAACCATATCATGGAAATAATATGATGTTTTAAATGTACATTTTTATTTTTCAAAATAAAAATTTTTCTGAATGAAGTTTTTTCCAATCAACAGAAATATCTAGTTTCAGTCTTTTGTCCATTATTCTCAAGGAGAATAAGTTAACTGGACCTAACTACGTGAACAGAAAAAGGAATCTAAACATAGTACTCACTGTGGAGGAGTACAAGTTTGTTCTGACCGACCCCTGCTTTGAATTTGGGGAAGATTCCACGGAGCAGGATCGTGAGACGGAGAAGGCATAGAAGAAAGCTAATGAAATAGCTCAATACTATATGTTGGCTTCCATGTCTAATGTTCTCCAATCGAAACACAACAACATGCCAACTGCGTACAACATTGATGTTTCGTTGCGAACCATGTTTGCTGACAAGAGCTAACCCACAAGGTAGGAAATTCTTAGAGCAATCATGAACACTAGGATGGCTGAGAGGGAATCGATTCACAAACAGATGCTCAAGATGATTGCCCACTTTGAAGAGGCTGAGAGCCACATTGATATGGTTCTTGAGACTTTTACAAAATTGTACTCTTAGTTCAAGTTAAATTATAACATGAATAAGTTAAGTATGTTTTTGCTAGAGTTGATGAAGGAACTTCAGGCTACAAAAAAAAAATAAATAAAAATGAAACCTGACTCAAAGATTTTAGTTACTCGTTCTGGTTCATCTTCTAGAATTGGGCCTAAGTCTAAGAAGTTCAAAAAGAAGAAGACCCAGAACAATGCAGTGGCCCAGCCTAATGTATACAAGCCCGGTCTATCTAAGCCTAGAGGTAAGCCCAAGGGCAAGTGTTTCAAATGTAGTGAGAATGGACACTTCAAAAAGGATTGTCCAAACTTCTTGGCCAAGTTATCCTCAGATATTGCTGTTTAGTTAGTGTCTATTTTGATGGTTCGATCATCATCTAGTTAGATTGTTGATTCCAGAGCCACTGACTATATATGTAACTCCTTGAAGGGGTTCAGCAAGATAAGGCGACTCAGTGGAGGATAGTATGGACTTAGAGTGGGCAACGGAGCACAAGTGTGGGCCAAAGTAGTAGGAGACTTAGAGCTATTATTTGATTATAATAAGTTTTAAATCTTGAAAGATATTTTATATGTTTCTAGTTTTAAATAGAATTTAGTTTCAGTTTCTAAATTGATTAATCAAGGATATTCTATTTCTTTCCATTATGATGTTTCAATCAGTAGAAATGGAAATATTATTTATTCTGGAAACATTCATGGGAATCTTTTCTATATTAATCCTATTACTTGTCAAATACATAATACTCAACCGGAAGCTATTAATAAGAAGAGAAAGGCCACATCAAACAACTCTTATTTATGGCACTTGAAATTAGGACATATAAATCCTAATTAGATTCAGAGGTTAATCCAAAATGAGTCTCTGGACTCATTGGAATTAAAGGAATGGCCTCGGTGTGAATATTGTCTTAAGGGTAAAATGACCAAAAGGTTCTTTACTCAAAAAGCGGAAAGGGCCAAGAAAATATTAAAGCTAGTTCATACTAATATTTATGGTCCTATGTCTTCACCAGTTAGAGGAGGTTGTAATTACTTTATCACGTTCACAGATGATCACTCGCATTTTGGTTATGTTTGCTTTATAAGATTCAAGTTTAAATCCTTTGATATATTTAAGGAGTTTAAGGCTGAGGTGGAGTACCAAACAGGTAAACTAATAAAAAAAGCTAAGATCAGATCATGGTGGAGAATATCTCCTTGGTGAATTTAAGGACTACTTGACACATCAGGGCATAGTATCTCATTTAACTTCACTTGGGACTCCCCAGTAAAATGGAGTAGCTAAGAGAAGAAATAGAACTTTGATGGAAAATGTTAGGAGCATGATGAGCTATGCAACTCTTCCTATTTCTTTTTAGGGATATGCTTTGGAAACAACAACATATTTTCTGTACTTGGTGACTTCTAAGTTAGTGCCTAGAACACCTTACGAGATGTGAACTAGATAAAAGCCTAGTATAAATCATCTCAAAGTATGGGATTGTTCAACTTATGTATTGACTAAAGGAAGTAAGCTAGACCCAATATCAAGATTGTGCTATTTTGTAGGGTATCTAAAATGAACAAGGGGTGGATACTTTTATCATCCCCAAGAGCAAAAAGTACTTATAAGTACTCATGCTAGGTACTTGGAAGATGAACAAAGTGTATCCACTAAGGTTTCGAGTAATGTGGAATTAGAGGATAAGTTGATTGACGCCTTAACTTCTAGCACCCCGATTGAGAAACCAAACGAGACACAACCAGATATTCCCATACAGACTGAGCCGTGTCATAGTTAGGGGATATCTAAGGTTCTTGAGAGATGGAAATGAGAGGCTTTTGATGTCATCTTCGACCATTAGGAATAAGATCTCGCTAGTTATGATGAGGCCATTGTTGACATTGATGCAAATAAATGGTAAACTGCAATGGATACTGAGATTGAGTCTATGTACCTCAATCAAGTCTGAGATCTTGTTACTGCACCTAAAAGGATTAAACCCATAGGGTGTAAGTCGGTATACAAAAGAAAGAGAGGTGTGGATGGAAAGGCAGAAACCTTTAAGGCAAGGTTGGTTGCAAAAGGTTATCCTCAGAAAGAATAAATCAATTATGAGGAAACCTTTTCACTTGTTGCCATGCTTAAGTCCATATGCATTGATAGGGGCTAAATTAGTCATACTCTTCCTAGTTATTTGAGGTTCTTTTGTGATATATTTTATTCAATAACTAGTCGTATTCCTTGATATTTGAGATTTTAATCTTGGAAAGGTATTTTGTTCATTATTACAGATTTTTAGGGTAAAACGAAGCAAAAACGTCACAAAACAGAATAGAGGCGGCGCCGGCCAGGACAGAGGAACCGACGCCGGCCATGAACTATTGATACGAAGTTCGAGGTGATGAAAAAATGGTCAAAACAAAGTAAAACATAGTGGAACTGGTGCCGGCTCCAGTAGCCAAGGCGTTGCCGGCTGCATTCTAGAATACATTGTGCGAAATTCAAAAAATCGAAGAACGGTTACACGGATGCTAGTGGAACTTCTTCCAGCTCTCATGTGGCGAGTGCGATGGTAATTATACATATGACTCAATAGTTTTTATTTTATTGGAATATGCCGTTCTTCATAGTTGGACGTGTTGAATGTGTGGAGTTTAGATAGGATTGCATAGGATATGTTGGTTTGAATTTTGAATGTTTGGAGTTTGGGACTCAATGAGGTTGGGACTGAATTTGTGCATGGGAGATGTGAACTGTTGAATGTGTTGGCTGCTTTGTTGATGTGAACTGAATTTGATATATGATGCTCTTTGTTAACAAGATTTTGTGTTGGCTGCTTTGTCTCGTGTGTGTGTGTGGTTGTTTCAGTTTTGAATCTCTCAATTAGCATGTTTTATTTAAAATGTTGAAGATGTTTCAGTTAAAATGCCTGAATGTACTAAAACAAGTTTTATGGTTAGGTTTTTTTTTTTTTTTTGTAGTCACTAATATTCCCTATACAAAATATTAGTTTGGCCTTCCAACTCATAAAGTTGCTACAATGCACATTATTCACTGAGTTTTGTAATGCAGATTTCCAGTTTTCATCAATCTTCTTTAGCACCATTTTACTTAGGAGCTTTGTATGGTTTTTCCTGCAGTTTGGTTAGCTTTTGTTAAAAAATGTAGTTTGGTTAAAAAATGCAGTTTTGGTTAGGTTTTTTTTTTTTTGGGCAGGCAAACTGTGTGTTCAAGAAATGCAGACAACTGCAGTTTGGTTAAAAATTGCAGTTTGGTTAGCTTTTGTTAAGAAATGCAGTTTTGGTTAGGGTTTTTTTGCAGGCAAACTGTGTTTTCAAGAAATGCAAACAACTGCAGTTTGGTTAAAAATTGCAGTTGTTGGATATAGAATAAATCAATGAGAGGAATATGAATGATAGTGAAGGAATTTGTCCCTCTCAATTATGGGAGAGATATCCATGGGCCCCTTGATAAGTTAGATTGTTAAAATGCATGGCCGTGCTCAAATATATCAATCTAAGATATTGATATTATTTGTTTGAACAGTCTACTATGAAATCAAGAAATGATTGATTAAGCTTAATAAGGATGACATGCTCCGTGCCTTATGCTTAATCTGGATATCGTGTGACAAAAGGACTAAATATAAAATTATGGTTTGGTTCAAAGAGATCATCGATCTTCATTTAACCTGGATAATTATAATATTTTGCTAGAAACTGCTTATAACTTGTGCGCCATTTAAATATGATTTGGGCACACTGCCAGTGTTAAATGAACCTATAGGGACACACAATAAGCAAACTTGTTAGGTTATTTTTCTGGTAACCAGATTTGATGAATTTGGAAATATGTCTAAGTTAATCGAACTTAGAAAATTTACCAGATACAATGAATTTGGAAATATGTCCACATTCAATGTATCTGGATAATGTCCAGATTATAAGAATCTGACTCGGTAAATTAATTGTTTAAATAACCGAGATAATGGTAGAATCTTATCATATCAGTTTTAATTTAATTTGAATTTAAATTAAAATATGATAAGATATTATTAGGGTTGGACTCTAAGAGGTTCGGGGGTTTTTTTAAGAAAACCCTAGCCGTCTTTTCAAGAGTCTAATTCTGTTGAGAACATTCGTGCCATTCTCTACCAGAAAAGAAACCTTTTCAAACCCTAAGCGCTAGAACTCCCCGGGTGACGAGTGAGTTCGCGATGTGTATTCGATAGAGGACATTCGCGCACTGCAGCGTCTGGTGATCATTCGGGTTGCACGTGCAACACCATCGGAGTCGAAGGATATCGATTTCACCAACCAGAGGTAATTCTGCAAACCTACGATTTTCTTAATCGTTTACTTGGATCCTCCGAAGGGATTCGTGGATGTTTTTCGCGTTTAGGAGTCCATAAATCCTAGCAGTGGTATCAGAGCAACTTGCTTAATGATTAGGTTGATTCATCTGTGTTAATCATATTGTTGTGGATCCTCGGCCATGCATTTTAACAGTCTAACTTATCAATGGGCCCATGGATATCTCTCCTATAATTGAGAGGGACAAATTCCTTCACTATCATTCATATTCCTTTCATTGATTTATTCTATATCCAACAGTAGTCTAATTTATTATCTGATTAAAGACAACTTTAGACAACGTCAAAATATAGAATTTATCAAGTAGGAAACTATGATGAATTTAGGTCGAAGGACTTTTAATATCATTATGGCTAGAAAGTACTTATGACATGTTCCATGAAGTACTCTCACAGTGGGTCATGTCCAATACAATATTTTCTAACATTTATTTATATTTTGACTCGATATCACAAATATCCATGACCAGTAAAGCATAGCCATCAAGTCACAAACATACTAATCTTAATTTATTATTGTTCCAATAATAATAATCGATCAGGGACAGTTTTAGAATAGTCATTGTATTCATTGTAGGGTTTTACTATCAAGTCACGTACTTGATGACCACAACATAAAATGCACTATTCATGGAAAGAAAAACCTCATAGTATTATATAAAACATAACGACAATAGTATAAGTACAAATTGACTCTAGGGCATATCCCTAACAGCAGTTTGGTTAGCTTTTGTGAAAATATGCAGTTTGGTTAGTGTTAAAAAATCCAGTTTGGTTAGGTTTTTTTTTTTTGGCAGTTTGGTTAGGTTTTTCTTTTGGTAGTTTACCATTTGCAAAATTTCAATAATTGTCCTTAGTAGGATAGTTTCACCTATCTTAGTGTTCTTTTCTTTGCCCACACTGCGTGTTAAAAATAGTATTTACAAGGCCATTTGTTAATGCCTGGTGAATCAAATGCTAGTTACTTGACCAATTGGAGCCTTTTTACTTCTCTTGGACATTAATATAGATAAAGCATGATTTTCAAATTTGAGCTTTCAAATGTCCAGTTTAGCAGATTTTCAACTTCTCTTAGACATTAATATAGAAAGCATGATTTGGCCTTCCAACACTTATATAGAAAAGCTGAATGTCTAAGAGATGTGCACTGTAGCAGATTTACCAGATTTTTACATCTCTGGACAACTCAATATAAGTTTCTCCTCTTCTTTTTCCTTCCTCAGCAAACTGTATTCTTCCAACATTGCCAGTAGAGGAACCTGTACAGAATATATTAATTAGTTAAGAAGCTGCTAATGATTTCAGGGCAGTGACCAGCTAAAAGAAAGTGCATAATTTAGCATTGACTAATGCAGCATATCAAATGCGAACCTGCTTGACGTTATGATTCAATGTCTAGTATCTATTGAATATATTAACTCTCTGATTTTACTTCCTCTTTTGGCTACTTATCTTTCTTTAATTTTGTTTTCAGCTAAGTATATTCAGCTAGAGTCTACAGATAAATTATGTGAAGGTTTCTATGTGTATTTGAAAGATAATTTTGAAACTAGGATACCTCATCTGTTCATCTATTCTATGTTTTAAACTGCAAAAATCTAGATTCATCTGTGTTGTACTAGTTAGTTGTATTGTTAACTTAGTTGTACTGTTAACTTAGGCGTAAGTTACAGCAAAAGTCTAGATTCATCTGTTCTAAAGCAGCAAAAGTTTGGATTTGTTTAACTTCTTAGCAGGCACTTAATTTTGTTTTAGAGATGGTAAAAGTCTGCAGTTTGGTTAAAAAATGCAATTTGGTTAATTTTTAACAAAATGCAGTTTGGTTAAACAAAATGCAGTTTGGTCAATTTTGTTCTAAAACAGCAAAAGTCTGTAGTTTAGTTAGTGTTAAAAAATGCTATTTGTTGTTGTTGTTTGGGTTGGATGTGTAGGGTGTATTTCGATCCACCATGCCTTCCTTTTGGTGTGTTTTGTTTTGTTTTGAATGAAATGTTATTTTCTGTTCAAGGAATTTTGGTTGAAAAGATAATATTTCACACTTGTAGGCCATCAAATGAAATGTATTCATGACTATATATTGAACTAAATACTCCTAATCATGTTTGAATGTGTTAGGAAGGCAGGGGATTTGGATTTCTGAGTTTGGGAAAAAAATGTTTGTAGGTCATCATGTTTGAAAAAAATGCAATTTGGTTAGGTTTTTTTTGCAGGCACTAATATTGCCAATAACAAAATACTGGTTTGGCATTCTAATATATGTGCCCTGTTTCAACATGTCTAGAGAAGCTAGGCTAAAAAAGAACTTAAACAACACTTATATAAGTGTTAAACAAGAGGTAGGTTATGCACAGTTTAGCAGATTTTGAACTTCTCTTAGACAGTTATATAGAAAGCATGACTTAGCCTTCCAACTCATAAAGCTACTGCAGTGCACATCAGTAGCAGATTTATCATTTGTATAGAAAAGATAAATGTCTAAGAGATGTGCACTGTAGCAGATTTACCAGATTTTCACATCTCTGGACAACTCATAGAAGATTTACCACTGTTTGTAGTTTTTGTAATGAGTTGAGTTTTGTAATGCAGATTTCCAGTTTTCATCAATCTTTTTTAGCACCATTTTACTTAGGAGCTTTCTATGGTTTTTCCTACATAACATGCCACACTTTAAACCTTCTTAGACATTATTCTAAATCTAAATGATAAATTTTCAATCACCCCTTCCATTCAGCTCTCGTAGGATAGTTCAAACATGCAACTATCAAACAGCAATGGCTTGTTCTTTCTTCATTTGTCATGCAACTTTCAAAATTTATTTAAGGCCTTTTTTCTGCATTTTAACCACTTCACATTCCTAGAACATGCTTTAGCTGACCAGTTATCACGCTTACTCCAAGCAGCACCAAAAATAAAAATTTCAGTTTAACAACATAATAGAATTCTTCATTTTCAACCATGAAAACTTGTATCCAATTGATCCTTATCATGCCTAGAACAATTTTTGTTCTAGGGGGATGAAGTCTTACCTAGTTTATGAAGCTATCCCAAGCTTGGAGAATAGCTGAAGGATGAAAGAATGCTCAAGAGGGACAGAATTTTAGATTTTAATCTTGTTCTACTTTCTGTTTAGAAGGATGAAAGAATGAGGTTGAGCTTTGGAATATATATTGCTTAATGAAGTTTTTTGGTTCATTTTGATAAAAAAAATGCAAATACCACAACTTTTCATTGGTGGGAACATGTCTATTTTGCACAAGAACCTAATTTAACTTAAACAGAAATGTGGGAACATATTTAACTCCAAATCACAACAGCTTGCTTTCGCTTCCAAATCACAAGAACCTACTTTAACTTAAATAGAAATGTTCATTCTACTTTAACTTATAGTAAACTACCATCTATTCTAACTATCAAAGTTAGATTATATTGTGGTTTCAACAATCTTGGTTAAAGTAGTTTCATTTTTTGAAGATAGTCACTTGAATTCTTTTGATAAATTTTATTACAGTTTTCTATGTGTATATGTTATAAGATGGTAGAATTTGGCTTTACCCTTTTTAGTTGTCTACAGCTTGGTTACTTGTTGTCAATTGCTTTGATGTTGGAGGAGAAAAAGGGGAGTATGCTACTATGCTATAAAAAATTGGACAGTTTTGCTAATATAACTGTCAGTGCAGCAATTTTGCAAATAACATGTTAATTAATTCTACAGTTTTGCTGGGGGAAGGGCATATGTTCAACTTGAGGGTAGGACATTTGCATATGTGTTGCTTTTTTCAGCCATTATTTGGTTTTCTTATCTTGTATGTCTCTAATATGTATGACAACTTGGAGCTAGGTGTCACAGTAGCTGAAATCTTGCGGAGGTTGAAAACTTGAGTCACATCCTCGCTTCATTGTGCCTTAATATGTAGATTTGAGATTCTATGACTTTTATCCAATATTATGCATTCTTTAAGTATATATACTCCGTTCTGTTGCTTACACTAAATATTACTATAAATTGTCACAATAGAGACTAACTTTTGTAATTGCTTATCCATCTTAAAGAATGAAATGGATGAAAGAAGTGCACAACTCCCTCCTGGCTCAGAAGATAGATTTGGTCCAAATGATATCTTCTCCCAAGTTGTTAGACCAGATAGATATGGCAGAGTCCGCACGTTTGGCAGCGGTGTTCACCCTTCGGATGTGTGGGGTGAAATTCCAAGTCGTACCACTGCTTTTCGTATTATTCAAGAGCAAGGAGATGAAATTACAAGCATGAAAGCACAGTTGAGTGAACAAGCAAAAGAGCTTGCCGAGATACATGCTATGTTAGTGTCTCGAGAGATTGTTCATCCCCACCTGTTTCAAGAGTTCACTCAATGGGTTCTAACAATAACACCACCACATTGAGGGTATACAGAATATTACAATATCATGGTTGTGTTACTTGTTTGTATTTATAGCAAAGTAGGCATATATATAGGTTGATGTCCTATTTCATTGTTCTACCGTATTATTCATGACATGTCTAATATTTCTATTGTGCAATATTTTGGCTTTGGCATAAATGCAGCATATGATGTCTATTATGCAATCTTTTGGCCTTTTTGAGTATTATATAGCATTTTTAGCATCTAAGTCTAGTTTCCTTTATCTGGTGAGCATGAGCTATTTGGCTTGTTTAACTATTTCACTTTTAACTGAATAAAATATATCTTGTAGGTTCATACCTATGTTTCACTTTTAAGCATGTTGGATACATCCAAAATAGTTGCAAAAGGTTTTAGTCAAAGTGTGGACCCATCTCATGATGTTGCGGGTGTACTGCTGGGTGAGGAATGGTGTGAAGTAATGGTTCTAGTTTCGTTTCATCGTGACGAGAAATTGTTGAGACCAATAGATTTTATTTAGACTATTGGAGATTCCATTAGAATAGGAATCGCTTGGCCACGACACTTGGTAATTCTCTAATCACTTACATTGTTAATTAATTTAATATTTTTTTTCTTCTAAGAAGATTTTATAATATTTTTACTAAATTCATTCTATATTATTGTAGATGAAGATTCGCGAAGCAGATTAAATATGTATTCCAGTGTCGAAGCTATTTGGAAGGCCTAATGCTTGGCTTTATGAAAAACATATTAATGCTACTATGTTTATTTGGAAGGCCTAATGCTTGGTCAAACGATCTACTTTTATGGGACAAGATAAATTAATGCTACTATGTTTTTTTGGAGGCCTAATGCTTGGTTTTATGCATGTATCTAATTACTTAATACTTATGTTTGAACAATTTTTGAATGTTATGAAATTTATAGGATTACTCTTTAATATGGGTTACTTTTAATTGTGTTGACTTTTAATGATATCTATTTAACAATTATGTGTTATATATATAATATATATATACGACAGGGACAAAAAAATATTTTTTGAATTTTTTGTGAAATATTTAATTTATTTATTCAGATGGTTAATCTATTATTTCGTTTATTTTTGTCATACTTCAAAGGTTTCATGACACTAAAAACCCGTCATTACAAAAGTCTGTGGTGACGCTTATTTTTGTCATACTGTCAAGGTTTCATGACACTAAAATCCGTTATGACAGAAGTCTATGGTGACGCTTTATTTTGTTATTTTATCAGTATTTCCTGACACAAAAAATCGTCATCCAAAAGCTCTATTGTGATGGTATAAGTGTGACATATTTTCCATTTTTTCATGACGACAAATTCCGTTATTCAAAGAACCTATAGTGACCAATAACAGTGTCATATTAACGATCGTTTACTGATGCATAAATTTGTAATAGAAACCTACCTATTGTAACCAAAAGTGTTGTCATAATAACATGAATTTACTGACACATTTTGCGTCACTTAAAAGACCTATTATGACGCTTTTTTCCGTCACAATAGATGATCTTTGATGACGCTAAATAGCGTCACGGAACCTATTGTGACGGCCATATGCACGACGCTCTTTGAAAGCGTCAGCAGCACAAAAGCGTCACTATAGATCTATTTAATAATGCTTTTTAGCGTCATTATACCCCTTTTTTCTAATAGTGATATCTAGGAAGGAAGAAATGAATCAATCATGCTATTTCTCCTCCCATTGCAAGCCAAGCGTAGCCTATAGTCAAGATTTCAAATCTCACATAGTTTCTAAAAATTAGCTAGAAAAGATATTCTAAAGGCCTAAAAAAAAAAAAAAAATTATAGAGTTCATCACAATGAATGCCTAGACTTCTTCTTTGATGACTTGGATGATGGCTTAGATTGCTCTGTGCTAGAATTTTGTGAGTTTCCTTTGGAATTGGTTGTTTGGTTTGATTTTGTATTGGCATTAGAGGCAGTCCCCTTCACCCTGAGAACCTCCAATTTGATCAGTCATCTTATCCTTCAGTTCAGGTCTCTAAGTTGATCTTTCTTTTCTAGGTAGCCACCTTTTTGGATCTAATGGAGGACCCGGATTTGTAGGCTCAAAGCATTTTGGATACTTTGGCTTTCTTTTCCTCTTCTTCTCCATTTTGTCCTTAGTTTTCACTTTATATACTTCAGTCATAGTAACCGAGGGACTGCTCTTGGTAGACTTTACCCCAGAAGTTTTCTCCAAATCATCCACAACAACTGCCTTTAAATTGGACAGTGTCTTCAGTCATTTTTCTTAAGCTTCTGCTTTTTCAACATCAGTGTAAGCAGTTATCTGAACTAACCCTACCAAAGCCTCTATAGTTCCACATAGAACCCATAATTACATAGATACTAATCTCACAAAGGGCGGCGGTAGTGGTAGAGGAGGATTAGCTGATGAAGATGATGGAGGGATCGCAACAACAGTCATCCATAAGGCAACAACAACATAATGGCGCAAGACTGCAACATAATGGCCAGAGAAACAATGTCATATATCCATCTAATATTTCTCCAAAAAAATTAATGGCTCCATCTGTGATGATTTAACTTATAATCCCCAAAATGACTTGCTAAAGGGGAAAAGGTTTAATTGCGTCCAAGAAAGAACAATATGGTTGAAGTTTCCAAAAAAATGAAAAGTGGGAAACTAAAAAAGGTAGAATTCTAAGAGGTTGAAGAAAGTTAGTATAATGATTCAGCTAACCTTCAATTTAGATAGCTATTATATTTATTTAAAAAAAAAACAACCTTATTTGAATTTAATGTATTCAATTAAAAAAAAAAATCGAAGCTGACATGTGTCATCACCAAACGCTATTAGTGTCACAATATAAGGATTCTACCTCTACTTTTATATCTATATATATAGATTTTATCTTTCTATGTAAAATAAGTTTAGGAGAAAACTGTACTCACTTAAGACTTATTTGATAAATTAATTAAGTATTTAAAATTAATTAATTTATATTTTTTAATTAATTATATATATATATATATATATATATATATTCAATTAAGTGTATTTAATATTGAAATTTGTTAAGTGTTCTGTTATTTCAATATATTTGATAATAAATTTTTTTGATCATTTAATTATTTAAAATGTACTGCAATCCTAAATAGTAGATTTGGTAGCCACACATATATCTAATGTATATCTAAATATATAAATCATAAGATTAATTTGATATTTGAAGGGCAAAAATTAAAATCATTTATGAGCTTATTTGATAATTTTTAAATTTTATTCCGTATAAAATAAAAAAAAATAAGAAAATATTTTTTTCAACCAAAGTCATCTTATCTATTAAGTTATGAATGTCAATAAAATCCAAAAATTGTTATTGATAAGAATAGATGAATCATTACCTTAGCATACTACGCGGATGTCATAAACATCTGTTTCGTAAAATTAATTGTCAACGAAATGAAATGGACATATATGATAGAATTGTAACTATAAAATACAACCCTAATCAAAATACATATATTTGTCTGGCATATTATGGTAATGGTGAGAAGAAATATATTTCACACTAGAAATGTTTAAGAAAAAAACCAAACGGTTCAAATCAGGCCAAATTGATTGAAATCACTATTTTTGGTTTAGGTAGGTTTGGTTTCGGTAAAAAGTATTTTTGAAACAAAAAAAATTAATTTGGTTTGAAAAATTTTCAAATTGAACTATACAAAACTGAATATTATATATATGTGTGTGTCTGTGTTTATATTCATTAAAAATCCTATTTTCTCTTTAAAGATTAGGGAAATATTTACAGTTTTTAAATTTTAGTTTTATTAAGCATATCTAGTATCTAGAATTTCAGAAAACTATTCTTATAAATTTATTAAATATTCTTAAAAATATTTTCTTTCATTTGTATTATTGTTAGAAGATTTTTGTTAGTTTAAAATAATACAGTTGTCTTTGTTTTGTACTAATTTTAGTCTTTAAATATAAAGAATAAATGTATTGTGTTTTCTATGCATCTATAATTTTAAATAATTATAAAATTATTAATTTTATTAAATAGTAATTTCTGTTATAGAAAACCATCCAAAATAAACCAACAGAAACTAAACCCAATGACTTGAGGTTTTGAATAGTTTGCTTCAGCTTTAGATTTTCTAAATTAAAGTTATTGATTTGATTTGAAATATAGGTAAGATAAAACAAAACCTGGATTTTACATTCCATAGGACTATATTTGGAGAAACTAGAAACTATTGTTAATCTACATAAGTTTCTATAAATATGAAAAATGCCTTACCTATTATTGTAGTTTGAAATATTGATTTACGTAATTGAAATAATCAATTAAGTTTACAACAAACCTAGAAATTGATCACGGTCCAATTTGAATACCTCTGCAAGATTTAACAGATAATTGAAGAAAGGTAAAATAAAGCCAATTATAATTTAATTATAATTTATTTTTATATTATAATGACAACTGTAGATAAAATAAAGCCAATTATTATATTTTTATATTGATTTAACATATGCATAACCTTCTTTTCACGGGCTATTCGTAAATAAAATTGAATTAATTATAATTTAAATTAAATATAAAAAAATATTAATAATTATATGAATATTTAACATATACAGATTTTAATAATTGTAAAATAAAGCCAATTCGAAGCAGCTCGATTAGACTTGAAGGATCTAGCTAGCAAACTAATTCAATCCTACTTGCTCTAACCCTGAATTACCACTAGCCATTGAAACTCAGATGGAAGCCCATATGACGACATTGGAATTGATGATTCGCAAAAGAAGGTTTTTTTTTTTTTTTTGGGGGGGGGGTGGGGGCGCCGCAAAAGCATGAAAAGCATGTCATTTTTTGTTTTGGTTCTGCAATCATTCCTTGCAATTTCACCCGTTTTGATTAGTTTTTGGACTTTGAGAACTAACAATATGAATCTTTCCAACGGATGGAGAAGGCAGAGGAAAGATTAACGAGGAAGAAGAAACCAAAGAGAGAGAGAGGATAGGTGGATCTTAAACGGATTAAGTTAACACGGCTAATGATTAACTATTTAACAAATAAATATTTAAAAATTTTAAAAAGATAAATTTTATAATAGGACTGTTATATAAAATGTTATAGAGGATGTCCAAGATTATTCCAAGCACATTAATTTGGTATCAAAGCAATTAATTACTTGTAAAAAAAAAAATTGTGTTATAAAATTAGGGTAGTGTTAGAATAAAATCTACACACTACACACTAAGAAAATTCTAACTAGGCACAAGAATTTCTCTTCAAACTTCTCACTTTCTTTCTCTCACAATTCTTTCTCTAATCTTTCTTTCACTAATCTTTCTTTCACAAAATAATGGTGTATTACAAGCTTAGAGAATAGCTCTATTTATAGAGCTCTAATTAGTGGATTACATCATGGCATACATCATCTTCCACTAATCTTAATTAGTGGTGTCTCCACTAAATGGTGGACATCCATAAAAATCTTCTATAATAATTCACATAAATCCATAATTAGTGGAGCCTCTACTAATTAATAAATATTCCAATAATTCATAACACTCCCCCTTGGAATCCATTACATAAAGAATATGTCTCGTTAAAACCTTATTAGATAAAAACCCAGTGGGAAAAAAAATCTAGTGAAGGAAAAAGAGTACACTATTCTATATGTCTATTTATTACTCCCCCTGATGAGATGATTCCTTTAAATCTTTAAACCGACGCATACCGATTTTATATCTCAACTTTTCAAATGTTGCAGTCGGTAAAGTCTTCGTGAAAATATCTGCGAGGTTATCACATGACCGAATTTGTAGCACATCAATTTCACTTTTCTTCTCGAGTTCATGAGTAAAGAAGAATTTTGGTGAAATATGTTTTGTCCGATCTCCTTTAATATATCCTCCTCGTAATTGAGCTATGCAAGCTACATTGTCTTCATAAAGAGAAGTTGGAATACCTTTGATTGATGATAATCTACAACTTTCTCGGATATAATGAATCATGGATCTTAGCCATACACATTCTCGACTTGCTTCATGAATGGCTATAATTTCAGCATGATTTGAAGAAGTAGCTTGGAGATATCGAAGGACTTGTTTAATTCCATTCCAATGTCGTCGTGTTAGTGAAGAACTAAATCTTGCTAATAAATTGACAAGTAAAAGCAATATCGAGTCGTGTATTATTAGCAAGATACATCAATGCACCAATTGCACTCGAGATATGGTACTTCAGACCAAGGAGTTCTTCATCATTTTCTTGAGGTCTGAAAGGATCTTTATCCACATTTAATGATCGGACGATCATTGGAATACTCAATGGATGTGCTTTGTCCATGTAAAATCTTTTTAGCACTTTTGTCTGTATATGTTGATTGATGAATAAATGTTCCACTCTCCAAATGTTCAATTTGTAAACCAAGGCAAAATTTGGTTTTACCAAAATCCTTGATTTCGAATTCTCTTTTTAAATAATCAATTGTTTCTTGGAGCTCTTCAGAGTTCCAATAAGATTAATATCATCAACATATATAGCTAATATCACAAATTTAGAACCAGATTTCTTAATAAAAACACATGGACATACCTGGTCATTTTTAAATCCCGCTTTCAATAAATATTCACTAAGACGTGTGAACCACATGCGCCCGTATTGCTTCAAAGCCATATAATGATTTCGCAACTTGATGGAGTAATTTTCACGAGGATAATGTTTATATGCTTCGTGCATATGAAATCCTTCTGGGATTTTCATGTAAACATCATTTTCTAAATTTCCATACAAGTAAGCAAAGTGACAACATCTAATAGGCGCATATCTATCTTTTTCATGTACTCGCCAAACCGATAAGATATCTGAGTGTAATAGCATCAACAACAGGAGAATAAGTTTCATCATAATCAATACCTGGTCTTTGTGAAAAACCTTGGGCTACTAATCGCGCTTTATATCGAACGATTTCACTCTTTTCATTGCGCTTTCGCACAAATATCCATTTGTAGCCAACAGGTTTTACACCTTCCGGTGTTCGGACCGCAGTCCGAAGACTTCACGTTTTGTCGCTGCATTTAACTCCGATTGAATCGCATCTTTCCATTGCAGCCAATCTTTTCTATGCCGACATTCATCAATCGATATCGGTTCAGTGATCATCATTATCCCGTGTAACATCAAGAGATATATTGTATGCAAATATATTATCAATAACAGCTTCTATCCGATTCCAACTTCTACCGTAAGTGGTATAATTGATAGAAATTTCAGTGTTACTTTCATCAACTTCCGGTTCTTTGTCATCGCTCTCTCTTGGTCTTTATCATTCTTTTCTTCAATATGATCTTCTGGATCATTTAATCCTCTTTTCTTTCGAGGATTTTTATCTTTAGAACCAAGAGGTCGGCCACGCTTCCGGCGTGTTTTTGACTCAAGAGCCTATAGGTATAATATTTTGTTCTCACTGGAACTTCAATTCGAATAGGAGCATTTATAGCTGGAATATGCGATTTTGTAACTCTTCTCGGAGTCAACAAAAGCTGCTCTGGCATTTGATTTGCAATGCTTTGCAAATGAATTATCTTTTGAACTTCAAGTTCACATGCGCTTGTGCGCGGATCAAGATAATTTAATGATGTTGTCCAAGCAAGATCCTTTTTATGCTCGTTTTGGTTCTCCCCTAATTTAGGGAATAATGATTCATCAAAATGACAATCAAGAAATCTTGTCGTGAATACATCTCCGTCGTGGGTTCAACATACCCGATAATAGAGGGAGAATCATATCCAACGTATATCCCCTTTCTTCTTTGAGGACCCATCTTTGTACGTTGGTTTGGTGCAATTGGAATATATACAAGACACCCAAAAATTCTTAAATGAGCAATATTTGGTTCCGACCCAAAAGCCAATTGCAAAGGAGAGAATTTATGATAACTAGCTGGTCTTATACGTACAAGTGTTGCAAAGATGTAGAATAGCATGTCCCCATGCAAGATGTTGGGAGATTTGTTTTCATTAATAATGGTCTAGCAATTAATTGTAATCGCTTAATCAAAGATTCAAAGAAGACCATTTTGTGTGTGAACATGAGCTACAGGATGTTCAACATTAATCCCAATTGACATGCAATATGCATCAAAAGCATGTGATGAAAATTCACCAAAGCATTATCCAAACGGATATTTTTAATGTGATGGTCCGGAAATTGTGCTCGTAATTTAATTATTTGAGCAAGTAATCTCGCAAACGCCAAAGTTGCGAGTAGATAATAAACATACATGTGACCATCGGGATGATGCATCAATTAAGACCATAAAATATTTGAACGGTCCACATGGTGGATCAATAGGTCCACAAATATCTCCGTGAATCCGCTTCGAGAAATGTAGGACTTTCAGCTCCTACTTTTACCGGTGATGGTTTAACAATTAATTTTCCTAGGGAACATGCAAGACATGCGAATTTTTCTGATGTTAATATCCTTTTATTTTTTAAAGGATGACCATGTGTATTCTCAATGATTCTTCTCATCATGGTAGATCCCGATGACCCAACCGGTCATGCCAAATGCTAAAAGTAATAGGATCAAGAAACTTCGGTTTACTAGATGATGAATTTCAATTGTACGTATTTTTACAAAATATAGACCAAGAGAAAAAGACGGCAGTTTTTCTAATACCGATTTCTTACCCAAATGCATTTGAGTAATAAAAAGATGCTCAATCCCATTTTCCTCATTTGTTTCAACATGATACCCATTTCTCGCGGATATCTTTAAAACTCAATAAATTTCTTCTCGGATTTTGAGGAAAATAGTGCCTTATCAATAATAATTGTTGTTCCTTTAGGCAACAATATACTAGCTCTTCCGGAGCCCTCAATCACATTTGCACAACCGTTTATCGTATAAATATTTATTTCTCCCATTTTAAGATCAGAAAAATATTTCTTATTTTTTAGTATGGTGTGTGTAGTTCCACTATCAATAATGCATACATCATCATTAACAACAGTCATCTGTCTTCTGGCTTTGGTAACGGCAGAAACTCGTGCTTAGTCTTCTGGCTTTTGTACCGGTAGAGACTCGTGCTGATAACGTGTTATAAAATTAGGGTAGTGTTAGAATAAAATCTACACACTACACACTAAGAAAATTCTAACTATTCTTTGCACAAGAATTTCTCTTCAAACTTCTCACTTTCTTTCTCTAATCTTTCTTTCACTAATCTTTCTTTCACAAAATAATGGTGTATTACAAGCTTAGAGAATAGCTCTATTTATAGAGCTCTAATTAGTGGATTACATCATGGCATACATCATCTTCCACTAATCTTAATTAGTGGTGTCTCCACTAAATGGTGGACGTCCATAAAAATTTTCTATAATAATTTACATAAATCCATAATTAGTGGAACCTCCACTAATTAATAAAGATTCCAATAATTCATAACAATTTGTGCATTTTTTTTTATTCAACACAACATTCATCTTGCGAAAGTTGAGTTAAAAATTGAAAAAAAAAATTATATTCTCCCAATGTTCTTCTCACTGTCATAACATATTTTAATTAGTATATTTCTCTCTTTTCCCCTCAAAAGGGAAAATCATTGGGGCTGTTGGCTTATCGGCCTTGAAAGGTTGATGCCAAGAGGAGTATTAAGCACTGTTGATTGATCCACATGGTGCCATTGCATGACTATTTTCGTCCAAATTCTCCGACATAGCTATTATAATGGAGGAACATTGGGTTTATTTACTGATGAAATGTATTTTCCAATTTCCACAATCTCTTTCCAGGTAGTAATTAATATGGAAGGCTGTCCCAACAATTTTTTTGCCCCAAAGTTTTTCGATAAGGGGATCTTTTATTGCCATTTCTCCTTATAATTTGTACGGAATAGAAAATCTCTGCCTTAATTGATAAAGCTATTGCAGTTAAGCAGTGGAAGGTCATGTTATGACAAGAGATGGACCTATGATATCACGCCATTTTTTTATTGCGAAAAAAAGATAATGATCATATAATATTATTAAGTATACTCAAAATATATAGTAATATATATGTCAAATATTTAATTTTTAAAATTCCAAGCTTATTTATCTATAATATATTTTTGGAGAAAAAGCAAGGGTTGGCAAAAAAACAAATATTTACTTATGTAGAGGATTATATTAAGAAGAAGGCAAGGAGATGGAAAGAAAAATTGGTCTAAAGCTGAAAAGAAAATATTAATAAAATCAATGCTTCAAGCCATTCTTTACATATATCCAGGAACACTATGGTTGCGTTTGGGCCTGGATCCCAATAACATATTCCTCCGACCACTAGGAATTTTCTTCAAGGAGTGCTTTCTGATAAGGAAGAAAAGCTAATTGAGGAAACAAAATATTTCACAGAGACAATGGAAACAAATTTTACTGTAGAAAATCAAGGAAATATTCAAATGAATCATTCTCATCAACTCATGCCTATAATCAATGAGTTAATATAGTATACAACTTGTATCTTACTATCTTACCTTTTTAATTCTCCTTTCTCTTTGTATATAAGTCTGCCCTATTTCATGAAAAACATACAGCAATTGAATAAAATATTAAGTTTATAAGAAATTTTCATTGTATCAGAGCCTTGAAACTCGCAAGCATCAAAAGCCCAATTTCTCCATTTTCTTATTGATCAGTTATGGAAGAACCCAAGCTTACATTACAATCATTCCATCAATGTGCCAGTTTGATTTCAATCAAACTAGGCTCCAATAACTATCTCATGTGGCGATCACAAATCCTTCATCTGGCTCGTAGTCTCGACGTGCTTCATCATTTGGAAAAGAATGATGACAAACCTGAATGTTTGCTAAAAGATGGGGTTGTGAATCCAGCCTATACCTTGTGGTTAACAAATGATGGTCTTCTTATTTCATGGTTGCTTGGCACAATAAAAGAAGAAGCTCAACCATCCATTGCAGAAGATGCTACTGCCTACGATGTGTGGAGTTCTTTAGAAGAACAACTACTGCCAATCACAATTGAAAAGGAAGGTCTTTTGAAAAATATGCTGATGACCATCAAGAAAGGATCACGATCCTTAGATGACTACACAAAAGAATTCAAATCAATCTGCGACAACCTAGCAGCTATCAAGAAACCAATGGATGATCTTGATAGAGTCTTTCAATTTGCACGTGGACTAGGAGCAAAATATGAAACCTTCCGTCTAGCTATGGTAACTAAACCTCTTTATCCTAAATTTAATCAATTTTTACTTGCTCTTCAAGGATATGAGCAGACCCTAGCTTCTCAAAAGGAAAAAGAGAAAAGTTATATTGAATATAATCAAGCACTCTTTAGCCAACATGGACGTGGACGTGGACGTCGCGGGAATTTTAATTCAAAAGGTAGAAGATTTACTCCAGCAGGACGTTACAACAATGCTGATTCCAATAACTTCAAAAAGGATGGAACAAACGAAGTTGTACAACAATCAAAAAGTGACAAACCAACATGTCAAATATGTGGTAAGCTGAATCACGTTGCTCTTGATTGTTGGTATAGATTTGACTATTCCTATCAATCAGAAGATCTACCACAAACATTGGCGACTCTCACCTTAAACAACAATGACCCTTCTTTTTACATGGACTCGGGAGCTACAACTTACATAACCAATAACGCAAGTATGTTGTCTTATACAAAACCATATAAAAGAAAGGATGTTATCTATGTTGGAAACGGAAACAAACTTGATATAACACATACTGGAAATGCATGTGTTGGAGAATTAAATTTAAAAGATGTTATTGTCGTTCCGAAACTGAAAAAGAATTTAATTTCAGTAAGTAAAATCACTAGTGATAACTCTTGTACTATTGAATTCACACCATCTGATTTTGTTATTAAGGATCAAAACAAGAGAACAATAGGGAAGGGGCATAGACAAGGGCAACTCTATGCTTTGGAACTTGGTTTTCAAGAAGCTTTATCGGCAATAAAAGAGAACAACTCATTCTCTTTGTGGCACCAACGCCTTGGACGTCTAAGTGCAAAGACTTTATCTCTGTTAAAAGGAAAGAAAGTCCTTGATGTCACTAATTGGCAAACTAAGTCTTCTATCTGTGTTAGTTGCCAATTTGGAAAGAGTTGTAAATTACCCTTTAATTTGAATAATGATATGTCTAATTATCCTTTACAAAAAATGCATTGCTATCTTTGGAGACTAGCTCCCACTGTCTCAAATCAAGGATTTTGATTTTATATTATATTTATAGATGATTTTTCAAGATTTTCTTGGTTGTATCCTTTAAAGAAAAAGTCAGATTTTTTTCTTTGTTTTCAAAAATTTCAAAAATTAGTAGAAAATCAAATTGATAGAAAAATAAAAATTTTTCAGTGTGATAGGGGTGGAGAATTTAACTCTTTTGATTTTCTCAGTCATATTAGTAATTGTGGTATTCAGCTCCAGGTTTCATGTCCTGGAACACCAAAGCAAAACGGAGTGGCCGAGAGGAAGCATCAGCACATTGTTGAGATAGGTTTAACTATGTTATTTCATACTAACTTACCATTATCTTTATGGATTGAAACTTTTATTGCAGCTGTCTATTTAATCAACAGAATGCCAACCTCAGTTTTACACAATCAGTCTCTATACTCTAAACTATATAACAAAGAACCAAATTACAAAAGCTTGCGAGTATTTGGATGCTTATGCTTTCCTTCTCTAAGACATTAAAGAGGTAATAAATTTGTTAAGAAAACTTATCCTTGTGTATTTATTGGTTACAGTCCTATTCACAAGGGTTATAGGTGCTATGAACCTCAAACAAAAAGAGTATATATATCAAGACACGTTGTCTTCGATGAAGGTAAATTCCTCTATAAACCCTCTCCTTAGGAATCAATTCCTATGCCATTAGAATTTGCTAAATTTCCAGCACTTGATGAATAGTTTAAAGTCACTCTTGAAGCTGAACCTCCAAAGGTAGGAACAAATGCAGAGTTAGCAACTTAAACATCTATTATAACTACTAACGACTGTTGTTATGAAAATAATGATCATGACAGATGTTATAATGACAATAATGTTGAATTTCCTGACAATAATGGAGTTTTGCCTGATGTTAATGTGCCTTATGAAGATGAAACCTTAGTTGTAGCTGAACCGGCAGATACACAAACTCTCACTTTGCTAAATGACTTGGCTAGGCATATTGTTGATCCAAATATCGACAATAATGAAAGTGAAAATTATGTTCATCCTCCACGCCATAGGCAACCTCCAAAACATCTACAAGATTATGAATGCTATCTATCTCAAGTCGAGTTACCTGGTGAACCCCAAAATTATCATGTTACTCTAAAAGATCCTCGATGGGTTATGGCTATGAAAGAGGAACTATAGGCCCTTCATTCAAACCAAACCTGGTCACTAGTTCCTCGACCCCAAAATTTGAATATTGTTAGGTCAAAATAGATTTATCGTATAAAGCAACGAGAGAATGGATCTATTGAGCACTTCAAGGCTCGTCTTGTTGCCTGTGGTTTTACACAAGTCTCAGGTATTGATTTTGATGAGACTTATAGTCCAGTTATTTGTTATACTACTATTTATCTTGTGATAGCACTTTCAACTTCTCTAAACTGGCACATGAAACAACTGGATGTGTAGAATGCCTTTTTGCATGGAATTTTAAAGGAGATTGTATATATTGAACAACCCCCTGATTTTGTGGATCCACACAAACCTGATCATGTATGCCTTCTTCACAAGTCTCTCTATGGGCCAAAGCAAGCTTCTCGAGCTTGGTTTGATCACTTATCTTGGTTTCTTCTTCATCTTGGTTTTTATTGTAGTAAAGCAGATTCCTTTTTATTTGTTTATCGTCAAAATTCTGTTACAATATTGCTTCTCATCTATGTAGATGACATATTGGTGACTAGAAATAATGACTCCTTTATCTCTAACTTAATTCATCAATTAAGTGCAGAATTTGCTATAAAGGATCTTGGATGTCTATCATTCTTTTTAGGTGTGGAAATTAAATACTTCGATGGAGGAGTCATTCTTTCTCAAGGCAAACATCAAGGATCTTCTCAACCGAACAAGGATGGTGATTGTACTCCTAATGCTACTCCTATGGTTCTCAAAGAAAAGGCTAATATGTCAAAACAAATGGTGTAGATGCTACTTATTATAGAAGTATTGTTGGCGCTCGTCAATACCTCACATTCACTCGACCAGACATTCAACAAGTTGTAAATAAAGTTTGTCAATTCTTCAACTCCCCCACAAAACTACATCTTAAAGTAGTTAAGCGAATTCTTTGCTACCTTAAAGGTACACAAGACTATGGCTTACGGTTCATTTCTAACAGTCCTCTCTCTTTGTATGCTTTTTTAGATGCCGATTGGGCGGGTTATCCCTTAACCAGACGAATCACAACATGTTTTTGTGCTTTTCTAGGTGCAAATTGCATCTCTTGGTGTTCAAAGAAGTAACCTACGGTTGCTCGATCTAGTTCAGAAGCAGAATACAAGTCCATGGTTTCCACCACAGCTGAATTAACTTGGCTCACATTTTTATTACGTGACTTTGGCATCCCTTTACTTCATGCTCCACAATTATTCTACAACAATGTCAGCGCTCTTCATATGTCGATTAATCCTCTTTTTCATGTGAGGACAAAGCATATTGAAATAGACTATCATTTTGTCTGCGAAAAGGTAGCCATGGGTCATCTTGTCACACGGTTTGTGCCATCTTCACATCAAATAGCAGATATTCTCACCAAGTCCTTACCAAAGGCACCTTTTGTTTTCCTTTGCGACAAGATGGGACTCCATTTACACTCTGTCTCCAACTTGAAGGGGGCTGATAAGGAAGAAAAGCTAATTGAGGAAATAAAATATTTCACAGAGACAACGGAAACAAATATCACTGCAGAAAATCAAGGAAATATTCAAAGGAATCATTCTCATTAACTTATGCCTATAATCAATAAGTTAATATAGTATACAGCTTGTATCTTGCTATCTTACCTTTTTAATTCTACTTTCTCTTTGTATATAAGTCTGTCCTGTTTCATGAAAAACGTACAGCAATTGAATAAAATATTAAGTTTATAAGAGTTTTTTACTTTTGAAGGGCTGCCTATAGTGTTGGCATGTGAGTTGGTTTGGCACATCGGACTGGGATCGGGAGTCGAACCGGTTCCGTTGTGACTCAGCTTGCTTAGGACCGCAGATCACTCACGTAGAGAGTTGTTGCATAGCGGCTCTTTACTTTTTTTTTTTTTTTTTTACAATTTGACCCCCCAAATGGTCAAATTGATTTTTTTTTTTTTTGTCCCCTAACAACTATTTCACTCCAACCTCTCAAACTCTATAAATACCTCCAATTCATCTCAAAAATCACCAAATACTCTCTAACTCTCTATTTTCACTCTTCTTTCTTTTGTAATCCGTAATTCTCTCTATTTCCTTTACAAAAAGCTTTAGAATATAATTTATATTTTTATATATTTTTTAAATTCTTCAAACAAAGTCTTTATATTTTGGAAGATTATTAAGTGAAGGAATAGTAGATAGTTCGAGTTTGAATAAGACAGGAAGTACAGCCCAACAAAGTGTTATTATTTTTTAGCTATCAATTAGTTAGTGTTTCTTAATACTATATTTTTATTTTTTGGACTTTATTAATTATTTATTTGTTTTAGTTATTTGTTTAATTTTAAGTTAATTTATAAATTATTTATATATTTCACTTGTCTTATTTCATTATTTGTTAATACTTTATTTCATTTTATTTGAACTTTTATTTAAATTTTAATTGATTTTTTGTTTAGTTTACATAATAAATATTTGAAAAATGGATCCACATCAATATCATCATTTTTCTTCACAATCATCTGCACATTTTGAATTCAATAAACAATAAAATAGGTAATAAAAATGAAAGCCCTAGCGTTAATGTACAACAACTAACTCCAAATATTAACCTTGATAAATGTAATATAGGTGTGCCTCAGGCTCAAGTTGATAGTGAATCTTTGAAAGTTATAATTAAAACAAAAACATCTAAACTTTGGAATCTTTTTGAAAAGGATAATGATAATGATAGGACAATTTATAAAATTTGTTAGGCAGTATATGCACATAAGAAGGGAGGAATGATGGGAATATTAATTAGACACATCAAAAGGTCACATAATGATCAGTTAGAAAATCTATTTAAACAACAACAAATTCGTATTACATGAGGTTAAATTATAAGTAATTTTCAATACGATCATAAAAAAATTAGAATTGGATTTGCTAAAATGTTTGTTAAAACTAACTTACCTTTTAGTTTATTGTTAATATAATTAAAAATATTATTTTATTTATTAAAACTTCTCCAATTAGGCTTCAACTTATTGAATTTTGTAATAGTAACAATTTTCAATCCCAACTCACTGATGTTCATTTTAAAAATTATATTGCACTTTCAACATTTTTAATTACTTTTAAGGCAAATTGGTGAATTTTTTCCCTAAACTTTTTTATTTGGGCATATTGGTCCCTATTCTTTTTTTTTTTTAACTTTATAAGTACTCTATCTTTTTTATTTTAGCACATTATGTCCTTCTGATCATATTTCAGTAGGTCAACCTAAAATCAATATTTCAACTCCGATTTTGACCCATTAATAAAGGGTAAATTTGGTACCTTACTGTATAGCTTAAATATATAATTGAAAACCGAATGAAAATTAGGGGCTAAACTTTCCTCAGCGGATAATATCAAAGCTTCCTCTCTGCAAATTAGAACTAGGCCATCTTGCTTTTCATCTCTCCACAAACAATAGTTATGATTTAAAAAAAAAAAGCTTTATGCAATTAGCTCAAATAGAGAGATAGAAGGGGTGAGGAGGTTGCAAAAGACGTACCAATATTTGGAGTAACCCAAGTGCACCTTTTCTTAGCCACATAATCATCACCCATCCCCACCATTATAACAATTTCAATCTCACTACCAATTTTCTCCAATTTCTCAACCTTTTCAATTTTAGACTCGCATTGTAAAACTCCACTACTATGTGACCTAAAGAGGGTTGGGTCGGGATTGTCGTTCCATCCTTAGTATCAAGGGTCTTTATAACTAGACAAGAGCAAAAGGAAAATGAAAATTTAAACTTAATTCAACTCTTTGATAATCATACAAAGATCTCATAAATGAAATCTTAAAAGAGTACAGGTTCCTAGAATAAAATCACGGCATAATCTAAGCCTTTGGTCTCTAACGACTTCCTACCTTGTTGAGACTAGAACTTCCTAAAAATAAGGTAGAGAAATGTGTGAGAAGAAAATTCCCAATAAGTCTTGTGTGTGCTAAATGTAAATTTAAAATTCATTCATGATGCAAATTGACAATTTTACATAAAATGCTGCAAGTTATAGCATAATACTTTAAAGGATCACAGAGTGGTTGCTTGTTCATTTGGCTCAACATAATAAGACAAAATTAGCAGAGAATTCTAAATAACCATGTTTCACATATAAGAGAAACCACTCATTAAGTTTTGTAAAATGGGTGGACTATGAAAGCATGCATCATAGTCCATTACTCATAAAATAAAGCAAAATTGGTTAAAACCATTCCATGAACAAAACAACTACCCATACAATTTTTATAAAACAACGAATTATGAAACCCTGCATTATTGTTTGTTGCCATGAAAGCCTGCATCATGGCAATGCACTATAAAACCATGCAATATAGTGCTGTGAGTGATCGGCCCACTGAGTGAAATACTCCTCCATCTCTCACCCCAAACTTACCGGTTATCTAACTTCGGATCACAATCCCATTCAAGACTGGTTGCTAGCTCGAACCGACGTGACCTAGTAGCACTGCCGCCCCTTCTAGAAAGAGATCACACTCCGGAGGTGGCCACCTGTTAGAATATTCAATCAGACCCTCAAGAGCTAGTACTAGTAGCACTCCTAAAAAACTGCTCAAATATGACGGCCAAGAAACTGTCGAATTTGGCAAATACGACGGTTAAACGATAGTTCTATGACTATCGTATAAAGTCTAGTCATTTTGTTTAACAACGGCAACAAAATCGTTGTATTTGCCTAATATGATGGCTATACAAAAGAGTCGTATTTAATCATTGCGGGAGTTTCAAAGACATAGTTAGGCAAATCGTCGTAATATCTAAGAAAATTGTCGTATTTTTTAAACAAATACTACGATTCAAACCATCATATGTGGTGGACAAATGTGACGGTTATAACCATTGTATTTGTTTAATAAATGCGATAGTCCAAACTGTCGTACGGATTAGCAAATGCGACAGCTAATATTAATCGTCGTATTTAGTATCAAATACAACAGTTTTGCGACCGTCATATTTGGTTAATTAGATGAGACATTTTTTGCTTTTTCACAAATGCAACGGTTCTAACCGTCGTATTTGATTAGTGATTTTTTTTTAATGGTTTTTTCATATTTAGCTCTATCCACCTGCAATTTCAAATCAAATACAATTCGTTCAACTCATTTAACACCAATCACAATAAAATATAATTTGTTTAATACTAAACAAATCAAAATCAATCTCTTGAACATTGAAATTATAAATAATCCATAAATTCCACAAGAGAAGTAATACTAAATATATAACAAGTAGGAAATGCTAAGGAATCTATTAGAAACAGAAGTACATGTAAAAAAAAAGAAAATGAAAATATGTCAGTCATCACGAGTAGTCTCGTCAGCATCACACGATCTAACGGGTCAAGAAATAGAATCAACACTCGGAGATGGCGTAGATGCACTAAATAGTGGTATAGGTACTGTAGCAAATGCACATACATCAAATTTGCGAGATAATACTTCCATCGAAGTCTAATGCGCTGCTATACATGACTCGTAAACCTCTCGCTTACGCTGCATCTCAGCTTACATTTCAGCTGGCATCTCAGCTTGTATAATTTCTTGCATACTCTGAATACACGTGTTAACCTGAGCTCTGACGACCTCCTCAACATTGCCAGCACAAGTGGATGATTGATTAATTGAGGTTGGTATTGGTCTCTTTTCCTTGCACCTTATACGACCTCTCATATCATGACCGAACAAGCATTGGAAAATCTGATCCTTCGCTTCTTCAGTGCGCTCAGACTCAAGCAGTACCTACCACTCATTTCTAATCGGTCCTACAAAATTATGAAACAATATATCAAATTTAAAGTAGGTAAATGAATTGTATTTGTCATATTTTAATAATTCAAGAAAATTAATCTTTGAAAATTCCTTACAATAATCTCTGTAGTCAAACCATCAACTTGTCAACCATGCCACCTTCGTGTCGCAAGAAACATATCATATTGCGATGTCGATTGGCTTTGTGAGGCCATCTATAAAGATTTTTCAGAATTTTCAAGCGAATTAAATAATATTCAAATGAATGGAGTATAAGAGAAAATGAATACCTGATCCTGTATAACAGAATGTGGCATTCTTCTTGTGACTGATAGATATGTAATATGTGATTGATTTTTTCAGTTTCGCTCGGCCTCCGCCTGTGAGTATCTAAAATAGTTAATATAAAAAACAAGTATGTACTAATTATCACATATATGCACACATTTATGATAGGAAAAAATATTAAACTTTTATACATATAAAATGCGTATTCTTCAAGCGCCAATAATCAACTAACATCCTCCATTGATTTTCATCAACTCGCCTATCTCCACAAAGAATAGCCTCTGTACTTGTCTGGAAAGGAGTGTAGTATCTCTGTTTCAACTTAGACTTATAATCCTTCCAAGCAGCGCTAAGTATCTTCATTGTGATGCTACGTCCTTTTGGTGGCATAGTAGTGTTGTCATTGTAAATTAAACAAATAAATAATTATTTAAAATTTTAATTTATGGAGAAAATAACTATATATGTGTTAGAATAAATCTATTTACTTGTATTTGTTCCCAAACCTCATCTTTAAGTCTCTGAGGTATGAAATGTCAATCCCTGTAATTCAAAGGGAGCCTGCTACTCATATGTGCAAAACAGCCCACCAGTAAACTATAACGAGATGCATCCACTTCTATAAGACCTCCGTATTAGTTCACACCAACCTCTTACTTTCGAAAGCCAAGCTCACCCTATCCGGAGGGTAACCTTCCACCCACGCGAGTACTTCTCAACGTGGAACTTATAAAATATCAATAAAAAGATTAATTCAAAACAAGCCAATCCGTAAGTATAATTTCATTAAAAAGAAAGAAAAATTCTTAATATGATTTTAATAGCTACAAAACAATTTCTCCTAAATTACTTCCTAACAACTTAGCAAACTTGAGGCACTAGGGTCGAAGGAAGAAGGTTCCGAGCAACTAAGACCTATAGTAGAAGCAGGTGCAGCCATCTTTTCATTGGACCTCTATTCTCGAGAGCCCGTCTAGACAGCTATATCCAATCTCTGGCCAACCTCCTCTACTGTTCACTGTGTCTCTGTACCTTGTGAGGAACTAGCCTCTGATCTTGAGGCGGCTATGGCATCCTGCATGGATGCACATCGAGAACGTTTGGTAACCATCTACAAAACGCAAAGAAGCATAGAAAATTAAAGTCAAAGAAATTTGGTCAAAAAATTAATTAAGAAAAGAGTATAACAATTCTAGCACATTTAGTAAAATAGAAAGTGATTAATTACATTAGGTTGTAGGTGTATTCTTCTTCCAACTAAATTTACTTCCTCCCCAAAAATGCCATCTCTAACCCATACAACATCTACTTCACACGAAACAGGATGAGAATCTAACTGCTGTGCGGGAAAAGTTTCTGGATCATGGTCCCTTGAATACACATCATAGTTATCTCTTCTCGTCATTGGCATTACAACATGCCAGTTCCTTTCTCTGGGACAACAAGAATACCAAACTTGTTCCGCTTGATTTGCTAGGATGAATGGCTTATCCATTTCTCTATTTTCCAAGTACAACAAACAATCCAAATTCACCAAAGTAAACTTTAGGTCGTCAACTTTAACACCTCGATGTACATCAACCAAATCACATTTGAATAATAGAAATTTCAATTGGTTACTATATTGGATCTGTATAATATCAATAAGCACTCTATAGTAATTGACACCGGTTGCTATAGGATTTCTATCTCTGGGGCTAGAATAACTCGTAGTATAAGCTCTACATATAGCATCAGAATTTTGAGTTGCACTACTAGAAAAAGGCTGATTACCAACAGACCATTCCCAACAAACCAAGTTCGGTTGGTAATTACCAACAAATTACCAATCGATTCCCAACAAATGTGGAATGTGTTACATTTCAGTTACTTACCAACAAATTACCAACTGTGTGTATTCTATTGGTGATTTTGCTATTGGTAGTCGATTGGTAATGTGTTGGTAAACGAGAGGAAAAATATTTACTAACCGATTACCAACAAAATATAAGTGATTGATAACTATGTCGGATGGTAATCTGTTGGTAATATGGGGGAATGTTATTCCCGCCAATGTACCAACGGAATACCAACCGAAGTGGGTAGTTGGTAGCTAATGCAGTTGGTAATATAGTTGGTAATATGATGGCTTATTTTTTAGCAATAGCACTAGCAACCAACATATCCGTTGAAAATATAGTAAATCAATCTCCAACAAATTGCAAACCGAATTACCAATGGTGCGTATTTAGTTGTTAATATTTGTGTTGGTAATATGTTGGTAAGCATATAGGAAAATATTTACCAACCGATTACCAATTAAATATGAGTGGTTGGTAACTATGTCTAATGGGAATCTATTGGTAAACGGAAGAGGAATGTTTTTTCCCTGTCGATGTTCCAACAAAATACCAATAGACAGGGTAGTTGGTAGGAGTTTAGGTAGAAGAAAAATAGATTTGTTGAAGATAAGAACGTCAAATTAATGATCGAACCGTTATATTTGTTAAAAGTATTAAAAAAAGTATTGTGACCAAATTTGAAGGTAATTGGATATATTTAGGTACACAATCTAGTATAATCTCTATATAATGGCCAATAACCTAACTCGTTCGTAAATATAAACATGTCAAATTTATGATCCAACCGTTAGATTTGTTAAAAGTATTAAAAAAAGTATTGTGACCAAAGTTGAAGATAATCGGATATATTTAGCTACACGATCTGGCATATTCTCTATATAACAACCAATAACCTAACTCGTTCATAAATATAAGCTCGTCAAATTTACGCTTCAACCATTATATTTTTTAAAAGTACTAAATAAAGTATTGTGACCAAATTTGAAGGTAATCGGATATATTTAGCTACACGATCTAGTATAATCTCTATATAACGGCCAATAACGTAACTCATTTGTAAGTATAAGCAAGTCAAATTTATGATACAGTCATTATATTTGTTAAAAGTACTAAAAAAAAGTATTGTGACCAAATTTGAAGGTAATCGGATATATTTAGGTACACAATCTAGCATAATCTCTATATAACGGCCAATAACCTAACTCGTTCGTAAATATAAGCACGTCAAATTTACGATCCAATCATCAGATTTGTTAAGAGTACTAAAAAAAGTATTGTGACAAAATTTTAAGGTAATTGGATATAATTAGGTACACAATCTAGCATATTCTCAATATAACGACTAATAACCTAACTCGTTCGTAATTATAAGCACGTCAAATTTACAATCTAACCGTAATATTTGTTAAAAGTACTAAGAAAAGTATTGTGACCAAATTTAAAGATAATCGGATATATTTAGCTACATGATCTAGCATAATCTCTATATAATGGCCAATAACCTAACTCATTCATAAATATAAGTACGTCAAATTGACGATCTAACCGTTAGATTTGTTAAAAGTACTAAACAAAGTATTGTGACCAATTTTGAAGGTAATCGGATATATGTAGGTACACAATCTAGTATAATCTCTATATAACGGCCAATAACCTAACTCGTTCGTAAATATAAGCACATCAAACTTATAATCTAATTGTTAGATTTGTTAAAAGTACTAAAAAAAAGTATTGTGACCAAATTTAAAGATAATCGGATATATTTAGCTACACAATCTATCGTAATCTCTATATAACAACCAATGACCTAACTCATTTGTAAATATAAGCACGTCAAATTTACAATCCAATCGTCAAATTTGTTACAATTATTAAAAAAAAAAATATCGTGACCAAATTTGAATATAATTAGATATATTTTGTCATATAATCTAGCATAATCTCTATATAACGGCCCACAACATAATGTATTTATAAGGATAAACATATCAAATTAAAAATTCAACCGTTAAATTTGTTAAAATTATTTTTTAAAAAAAAGTATTATGACCAAATTTGAAAGTAATCAGATATATTTTTCCATATAATCCAACTGTCCAATACCTAATGTATTTTTAAAGATATGCATATCAAACTCACAATCCAACCTTTAGATTTATTAAAATTGTTAAAAAAAAGTATTATGATAAAATTAGAAAGTAATCAGATATATTTTTCACATAATCTAGCATAATTTCTATATAACGGCTCAAAACCTAATGCATTTATAAAGAAAAGCATATCAAATTAAAGATTCAATCGTTATATTTTTTGAAATCGCTAACAAAATTATCGTGAACAAATTTGAAAGCAATTGGATATATTTTTCTATATAATCTAGTAGAACCTCTATATAATAGTCCAAAATTATTTGGTAGATTATGCCTATTGACAAACATTTGTTTAAAGTGAAATTCAATCATTCTGTTTAAACAATACTTTTATATTTTATATTTATATACAAATATTGGGGCTATATTTGGGAATAGCTTCAAAATTAATAAATTAAAATGAAATTCATTGGAATTGAAAGGATCTCAAAATTGAGCCTAATAATTATAGTAGAAATATGATGTATCAAATCAAATAATGATATTATATATTATTTTAAAAGCAATCTGTCTAATTGGTTATATCTATCCTATCTTTAAAATGTATATTTATGTGGTTATGTTCATATCATAAATTATAAGAGCAATAAACTTAGAAACAAAGAATTACAAGGTAAAAAATAATAATAATTGCATTTATTTTATTCTCAAAATTAAATTTGTTTAAAAAAGGATTGAAAAAGTTATACTAATTTTTTCGAATTAAAAAAAAATGTCTAGGCAATAAGAAGAGATGAAATAGAATAGCTTAAAATTAAAAACTAAGTAGTTTTGATAGTAATTATATAAATAAATATATATGTATAAGTATAGTTATTCTGTATATATATATATATATATATACATATATATATATATATGCATAAAATATTGTTATTACTATTATTTATATATACACAAAAATATAAATTTATAAAATTAATTTTTATATATTATATGAATTAGAAATATAGTAACTTAATTATAATTCAACGTTATAAATATAAGAAGGAAAAAAATGTAATAATATAAAAAATAAAAAACATAAATTAAATTGCAATCCTACTCTCACCCTCATCCTCACCCTCCTCGGTGCTTGCCATTGCTTCTCGTTGCTAATACCGTCGCCATTCTTCACTGCAAACCTCTCCCTCTCATCGGTTGCGACACACATTAATGCATACAGAAACAAAGAAAATCCCTCAAAATCTCTCAGATCTCAGGCCACATTCGCCTAAGTTTACACCTTCGAAGTACACTACAGGTAACAGCGGCATCTTTATTGTACTATTTCTTCGATTTGATTGTTGTTTGAGACATAATTTTAACTTGATTATGCCACCTTCGTGTTGAGATGTGTGAAATTTGTATTAATTTTGAAACGAGGCTTTGAAATTTGAGTTTACTGGTTTGTTGTTGCTATGTTTGTTGTGGCCTTAGTTCAAACGTGGGTTTTTTGCTTCAGTTTGAATAGGTTTCTACTTCAGTTTGAATGTGGGTAGTTGCAAATATTTGTGATTGCTTTAGAAAACAAGGAAAGCCTCGAATATTGCTTGATTAAAAAACAGTGGTTCAAAACTGCAGCAGCAACAATGAAGCTTTTGTGCTGCTAAATTAAGCATATATATACATATATATATATATATATATATATATGCTTATATATATATGTGTGTGTGTGTGTGTGTGTGTGTGTGTGTGTGTGTGTGTGTATTTATGTGGTGTATATATATGCGTATGTTATATATTGTGACACACCTATATGTATGATATATAGGTATGTATATATCTAGATATGTATATATACACACATATATATGTGTATATATATAGGCATATATTTATATAGTATGTATATCCATAATATGTAGTATGTATGTGTGTGTGTGTGTATAAATATATATAAGTTTCTTTTTAATAAATCTATATGTTTAAAATCATTTAATAAAAATAATGCTTTAATTAGCGGTATATAAAATTTTAAATTTATATAAATATAAAAATATTTTATTATATTGAATTATGTTGTTTCATACAAAATTTAATATAATTATTGTATTTTTATATTATATTATTGTTTTAAAATTTTGAAAGTTATTACAAATAATTTAAATTAAAAAAAATTATAGCACACAAAGTGACTTGGCCCAGCGGCTGAGACACAATGTCTCTATGCACGATGTTGCGAGATCGAATCTTTATTGCCTCACTTAACTCTCAATTTTAAGTTAATTTGGAGTTGCGATCCGATGTGGCAAGTTCATATGGACCATGCTAAATTATAAATTTTTAAAAATTTTGGCTAGAAAATAAATTAGTGACAATAAATTTGGTTGTCACTAATATATGTGGATGTTGTCACTATTGGTTGATTACATTAATGACAATGGAATTTTGTCACTAAAAGTTAAGCTTCAGTGAGTAGATTTAGTGACATTCAAGTGACAACAATTTTTTCGTCACAAAAGGATACTTTTCCTATAGTGTAAGTTGTTTAGAGACTCATGGATTACCAATGGCACTATACCAGTTACAAATTCCTATTATAGGATCTTCAATTTAAAGTTTTACTTACTTCTAAATCTCCTTTCTAAGAATTCCGCCCAAGTAGTAAACTTTAGTCAAGATCTCTCTCTCTTTCTCTCTCTTACAAGGATCAAAATAGGGTACTCTCTTTCTCTCCAATGCATACTGCATTTAAACGCATAATTTCTAAAGAACAAAGTTTATCTCATCTTCTGTAGTAAAATTAATTTATTACCAACCTTAGCTAACACTACCTTAGCTTTAAATCAAAATTTCATATCATAAATATTAGTTTTTATCCAATTAAAGAAATTGGCAAATAATAAGAACTTTGCACAAAATAACCAAAATTTATGTGTCACAAAGTTTTAATCTTTTAACACACAAACATTTACCCTTGAGTAAACAAAATTTCCAAAAACCACAGTACGAAATGAACAACAAATGCAAAAGGGGAATAAGACACGAAATAACACAAATTAATTCCAACAAAACACAATAATCAATCCAGTTAGCAAGGCCATGAAGATGGACTCGAATGGAAAGGAGCCATGAAGATGGACTCGAATGGAAGGGAAAAGAACCTATAAAAATACTATCCAAATTTGATTCTCCATCAACTCTTATAGGCAAATAAAAGGCAACAAAAACAGAAATGGCCAATACCAGAGCTCACCAGAGAAGAAGGAATTGCACCTGGCAAAATGCAGCAGTGTCACGCCGAAAAGGCAAACAACGTGCAAAATGAGGCGCCGGAGAGCAGCAAAAGAAAATAGTGTTGGTGCAACGCTGTCGAAGCAAAATGGAAACAACACGCCGAAGAAGACGGAATCAGGTTGGAGAAGACGAAATTGCGTAGGAGAATGTCGCGGCACAGAAGTAGAAAAGGGTTTGTTCTTCACCTGAAATGCCAAAAAGAAATTGCCAGGTCATTCTAAAATTTGAGCAATCAAAACTACGACGGTTAAATCATAACCATTGTATTAAATTTACCAAATACGACGGTTACAATAACCGTCATATTAATATCACAATAATAAGACGATAATGATGTAACTGTCGCATTAATCGGTGTCAAATACGACAATTATAATACTGTCTTATTAGATTATTAGAAAAATAAAATAATAATACTTGAGAAATATTTTTATTTATATGTACAAAAATATATATTATATAAATTGTACTAATGTGGCAACCACATGTTACTAATATGACAAACAAAATTATATATTTTAGTTTTACAATAATAATTACATACATACAATGTCTATGTATGAATAAATTAATAATTAAGATAGTATATTAAATTATACATATATATTTATATATGTACATGCATATATGTATGTTCGTAAATGAAAATTTATTTATAATTGTGTTATGTAACATATTAATTTAATACTTACTAATCATTGAAGGATATATTATATAGTGCATAATAAACATATAATATATATATATATATATATATATATATATATATAATTAGTTAAATGAAATTTCATTTTAGCTCTTTAATACAAATATATGACAACTTAAGACGTTTACAAAATTTTAATTGACAAATCAATGATCTAACAATTAGACGTATTTGTAAAGTTAAAACAAGTTCAGTGACCAAATTTGAATGTCATTTGCCTTATTTACCACATTTTGGGTTAATGTCTACATAATAGTAAGAAAACCCAGTGCAATAACAAATATAAGGATATCAAATTAATAATTCAACTGTTAGATTTATTAAAATCATTACCAAAAATATTGTGATCACATTTCAAAATAATCAAATAAAATTTGAATTTTTTTTTAATGATTTTACTATAAAATAGACTTAAAACGACGGCATCAACTGTTGTATTAAGTTATTGTATACGACGCTTCAAAATAACCGTCGTATTAGGTCTCAACAATTACGACGGTTTAATCAAACCGTCGTATATTTTTTAATTATATGACGGTTACACCATAATCGTCGTATTAGTTCTTGTTAATACAATGGTTATGTAACCGTCGTATATAGTAACCAATAACGATGGTTTCCTGACCGTCATATTAATTGCCGTTGCATTGGCCCATTTTTTTTTTTTTAGTGTAGCCTGCCCTTGTTAAGTACTCAACGTTTATCTTGCTCAGAGTCATTCTCAAAACAAACAGTTTCAACCAACTTAGGTACATGACAAAGTGTAGTAACCAGAGCACTATTGAAGAAAGCTTGGTTTTGTTTTTGAAAGTTTTTGTTTGATTGAAACATCGTTTTGAGCAAAAGAAAAGTTTATCCACGTCTACATATCAAGTAATCAATTTCCTAGGCAAAATATTAAATCAGCAAATGACTTGCATAAACAGAACATTATTTATCAAAAGTCATGCAATGACTTGTCAAGCTTACTCAAAAGCTTGAGGTAGTGAGTTGCTCCTCGTACTTGGGTCCCAATCCCGTCTAGACAAGAAAATTACAAATCCCCAATCAAATACCATACATCTAGATATAACAATGCATCCAAAAATTCAACTTCTCTCTTTCCACCTAAGCATGAAGATTATCCTATACCAATGTATGTGGTACTCCTCTCCATATTCCTTCTTTTCAGTCAAAACTTTGCATATGAGGGATTCCAACAAGGCAAATGAACAAGAAGGAGATATACAAACAATAAAAAGATATAACATGCTAAACTATATGGCAACTAGAATAATAGTCAGTATGTACTAAAAATTTAGACTAAATAGCATGCACCAATCAACAAATAAATAAATAAATAATATATGATATTTAATAAATAATAAATAATGACAACAATAATAAATAATAATGTTACTAATAAATAATAGTAAATTATAAATAACAATTTTAATAATAACAACTAGTAAATATAATAATAGTAAATAATAACTATAATAATTACTACCATATTAGATAATAAATAATAATAATACTAATAAGTAATAAATAATAATCATAATAATTATAATATTAATTAATATTTATCTACCAAATCATATTATAAGAATTATAAGAGTGATAATAATAGAATAATTAGGAATAGGATAATAATAATAATAATCTATATTAAAATAATATTTTATGAAAAGAATAATAAGATAATCATACTATAATAATTAAGCATAATTGTAATGAACTAATCACCAATGATAAAACTAATAAATATAAGAATAAATATAACACATTAATAATTTTGACTAATAATATAATAAGAATATAATATAATATACTAACCGTCACTAAGTGGATAGATTTAGTATATATAAATAATTCGTAAATAACCAAGGTAAATCACGTAATCAAATGCTTACAATCACGACATTAAGTAACGTAGGCTCAAGGATATTCCTAACATCTTAAGTACAGCACTAGACAAAATATCAGAGTAGGAAAACACATACATGAGCAACCCACGTAAATAGTTTAATAAATATTGTGAAGTGCCATTATCAAAAGTTATAAGGTGTGATATAACTATGAAATTGAATAGCGTGGATGAGTAGGTAAAAGAGGAAAAATGGGGTTGTTTGCAAATGTAAGATTTTTTGAATGTGGCATGAAATTATCATCATGAAATAATTGTTATGATATAATTATTATAATACAACCATGATATAATATAAGATGATGTACTAATTTGAAAAGCCACTAGCAGATACATGTACCCACCAATTCAGCAAGTTCTTTCAGCAAATAATATTGCTTCTTAGCATTTCCATTCTGACTGAAAACAAAAAGTAAGGATTCCGCCATCACAAATGCCCACAAAGCCTTATTTCCTTAATCACAATTCAAGAGAAAGATCAGAAACACCACCCTACCACTGTAATCAGACTTTGCACACACACCTTTCATAGAGACAAAATTATGACAAGCCTCTCACATGCTTAGCACAATCGAGAGCAAAGAAGAAAGAAGGAATGTCGATTACCTCTAAGGAGATCAATATGCAAGCCAAGTTACTTCCCTTCCAATAACAAAGTTTGAAACCTCAAGAATGAAAATGTAGCCGTAACAAAGAGGGATTATGGGTTTTGTGCTGGTTTGGTGTGAGTGTTGCTGCTGTTTTGCAATGGCCAAATGGCTTGGGGTATTGTTGTTTCAGTTTTGTGAAGGGAAAGGGTGTGGGTCTACTTTTGGTTGTGAGCTACGCTAGTTCTGTTGTTGTAGGTCCTGGGCGTGTGCATGTGCATGTGAGAGGAGAGGTTGGTGGGTTGTCCAGCATGGGAATCGTCAGCACAAAAGAAATGTGCCCAAGCTGTTTGGCTCGTGTGTGCTGAAGGAGAAAGGTGGCTGAAGCACCCAGCTGTATAGCAAGCTCAATTCATACAAGATGGAGAAGGAAAAAATAGAAGATTGCTGAAGTTTCCTGGAGGAATAAAATATGCATGGCAGCTTCCATGGTTGGAAAAGGAAGGAATATTATTTACTTGATGGCCCAAGGGAATTTCCTCCCTCAATCTCTTCTCCAGATTTTTGATAATTAACATCATGAAAAGGAAAGAAAAGATGTGCAGCTATGGATGAGCCGAAATAAGGTTACTTAGCTCAATTTTCGGTTGCTTGACTTAGCAAATGGAATGAGTAGATTTTCGAATCTAAAGCTCAAATAATTATGGGTATTGCAAGAATAATGTCGGCTATGGTAAGAAAAGATTCCGTAATTATTCTAAAGTCATAATAGAGCTTAAAAGATAAGGAAAATACCATATCGAGGCCTTCTTAATTTTGGATAGTCAAAAGGGGGAATAAATCCCCACTTTGAAAAATTATGAATCTTGTTTCCAAATGGAAAGGGGGAAAATAAGGGAGATGATCCCATGTTTTGGCCGGCTACCATAGAGCTTAGAAGGAAAGAATTTAAGTTTGAATTTTGAAAAGAAAAAAGGAAATAAAGGCTTCGAGAATTATTCTACTCCCTCAAGCAAGGCAAATGATGGCTAGGAGGGATTAGATTTGGAAAGAAAATCCCTCAATCCAAGATTATTGTTCTAAGAATCAAATTAAGAAATGAACATAATATGGCTACTAAAATAAAGTCCATTAAATAGGAAATTTTGGGAGGAATAAGAGAATAATTAGGGAATAAATCTCTTCGGTTAATTAGCTCCCTAAATCATGGCATTGTATCCTCCAAATATGGTAAGGATGGCTACCATGAGTTGGCCAGTCAAGGTGAATAAGAGGGAAGGTAGGAAAAAGGAAAATAAAGGACATCCAAGGAAGAATCAACATTTGAACCCTCAATCACTTCATTCAAATCCCAACATCCTTACCATTGAACCACCATGTTCTGATGCCTTGAGAGAACAATAAAATTCTTATGTACTAACAGTCGTCTCCTCAATTCTCTCCTTAGCAAAATTTATGCAACAAAATAAGTTAATAAGCACTCATATAATGCATGCAAGCATAGTTCGATAGTTTGGAGAAAAATGTACTTAATTAAATCATACACAAGACATATGAGATTTCTAAGATCAAGAATAGTTTATATGAGCATAAAAACGATGTAATGCATGCTCCTGGGCGCATTAGGGTGGGGTTTTACATGCATTGCAGCTTCCACCTAATCCGTGTGGGTATCAAGCTCCTTTGGCTAATCCAGCCCGTAGAAGCTTGACTATGCAAAGAACCTGTAGATGCGTTTGAGGAACACGAAGCATCCATTGACAAATTGGACCTAAAAAAAATGACTTCAGCTCTTGCTGCTATGTCTAATGCTTCATAATAGATGACACAAAGCTTGCAAACTTCTTCTTAGGCAACGGTGATGAATCCCCCATAATTGCTGGAGCTTTCTTCCCATCAATCTCCTGGGCTTTGTTCACATTAATATTCGACTTCATCACTGGCTTCCACAACTTTGAGAGAACGCATCGATGTCGTCCGATGAGGAAGACCAAGTTTAGTCCTTGATTTTCATTCAGTTTTCAATTATATATTTAAGGTTTACAGTAAGATACCAAATTTACCCTTTATTAATGGGTCAAAGTCGAAGTTGAAATGTTGATTTTTGGTTGATTCGCTGGAATGTGGACAGAAGGATCTAATGTGCCAAAATAAAAAAGATAGAAAACCTATAAAGTTAAAAAAATAATAATAAGGATCAATCATGCCAAAATAAAAAAGTTTAGAGACTAAACTCACTAATTTGCCTACTTTTAAAGAAGCAATCGAACTTTTATCAAGATCTTATTATTCTACTACTCATCATATTTTTCCTACACTTATTAAGATAGCACATATTTTTATTGAGTATATGGAGCATCCTGAATATTGCTATGTTTGAAAAATATAAAAGATATTATGAAGATATTCTTATTTTATATTGTATGACATTTTGTTTAGATTCTCGAATAAAAACTCTTAGTATTATAGAATATCTTTATAAAGTATTAGGTTTTGATAAATCTCTAATACTTAGGCAACTTATGATAAAAGACATAAAAGATAATATGGCTAAAGCTCTATTCAAGATGTATAACTTGTATGAGTTTGAATCTTTTTATCCTTATTCTACTACTATAAGTAGAGAATATTCATCATCATCATCTAGCAGTCAATTTTAATCACCACGAAAATCTACTTTTTCGATTTCATCAAAATTTAATCCATGGGGATTATAAAGCGTCAAAGAAGATTATCTACTACCTACAATGAAATGACAATTTACAAGATGCAACTTCTGGTAAAAAATAAGGATTAGCATTTTGACATTTGTGCTTGGTAAAAGAATCATATAAATGAATGTCTAATTTTATCCAAAATGGCATATGATATTTTGACACTATTTGTCTCCACAGTGCCATTGGTTTGGAAAGCGTCTTTAGTGAGAACGCTCAAGTAATTGATGAAGAAGATCTCAATTGGCTCATCATATTTTAGAGATATTAATCTGTTGCAACAGTTGGTTCGCAGTTGAGGATAGAATGACCAATTTGTGAATTGTTGATGAAGACTCAGATGAAGAATAGAGTGAACCAAATAGTTAGTATTTCGAATAATTAGGATAAGTAATATTATGTAATTATTTAATTTTACTTTCAAGATATTTATTCTATTTTTAAATTTTAATCATTGTAATTGTAGACGATAAATTTCAAGTCTGCGAATAAGATAAGAAAAATATCGAAATTTATAAAATATTTAATAAATATGAAAAGTAGTTACAAATCTCCGAAGAAGTCCTAAATTGCAGGATAAGTCCTCTGATTCTTCTCTTTTGAAAAACATTGATTTGAGGGTTGAAGAGCTTGATCTCGGATCGAACGGGATCTGATGACGAACACTTGATTGCCAAGCCTTCGAGACTTGTTTAATGTGGAGCAAGACGAACGCCTTGAAATTTGAAGAAGATTCTGAACCTTGATTTGATGACGATTCTGAACCTTGAATGTGATGAAACTTATGAATGCTTGAAAGTTGATGAAGTTTGAATGCTTAATACTTCTTGTTTGTTGAAGCTTAAGCTTGAGGATCTCGGGGTGCCTTGAACCCTTGAGGGATGACACTATTTATAGGTCAAAAATCTCTTGATTTTAGTATAAATAGTCGATGTGGGATTTTGAAGGAACCTCCCAACAAATCCTAATGGACTTGGGTTTAAGATAACTTGGGCTTAATTTATGTTTTAGCCCAATCTTATTTAACCCACATTATATTTGGGTTATGAGATTTTCAAGAGTCCAATTTTAGGGCCTAGTCTAATTTCATTTAATCCATAATATATTGGATTTAAAGTAAAATGGACTATTAACAATAGCCCAATTTCAATAGTCCAATTTTATTATCTATTGGATTTAATGAACTTTTAATGATAGCCTAATTATATTAATTAATTCAAGAATAATTATATTTATTCATGAATTAATTTTAATTAATCAAGACTAAAATATATAATTTTCTTTTAATCTTGAAAATGTATTTTATCCCAAAATTCTTTGTCTACAAATGCCCCCACTTCAAGACTTGAGGAAAAATATTTTGTTAAAAGAATTTGAAAACAAGGCTTGAAGTATTTAAAATATTAATTTCTCAATTTAATTAGAAATTAATATAAAAGCCCTTTTCAACTCCTTAATAAAATAGAATTCTTTTTCTATTCCTATAAGGAATTAATGAAAAGATTTAAAATCCAATTTTGAATAGGAATCATATTTTTTTAAAATTCACCAATCAAAATTCTTGGATTTAAATTTAAATCTCAATTAAAATCTTTTAATCAAGACTTAGAATTCTTATAGGATTTGAAATAAACATCCTATAGTACCTATAAAAAGGCCCGCATCTTGATCAATTTTTCCACACAACTTTTAGAGGATTCCATCGGCTTTCAGCATTTGAATCTCACGCATAATTTGAGATTTTTGCTGATTTTGTCTCAGTAAGCTTCGTGCCTTTTTTTTCTTCCTTCTTTTTTTTTTTTTTTTTTAAGCAAGCAAGCATGGTTGACTACAAGACCTCTACATAGTTTAGGAATATGCCCCCATGTATATGTATATGTTTTCCACGTAGTTGCTTTTTTTTTTTTTTTTTGCCTTTTTCGTTTTCTTGTTCACGTGACCACACACTAGCTTTTCGCGCACAATATGGACACCACCTATGGCATTTTTCAACTAACCATTTTTTTCCTTTTTTTTTTTTTTTGCAACTGCAAAAACTTTTTTTTTTTCTAAACACTTTTTTTTTTTTTTTAACTAACTTCCCTTTTTTTTCTTTTGAAACTTTTTTTTTTTTTTAACTAGGTCCAATTATGGTGTACTTCTTAAATCTACGATCTTCTTCGGGCTAACAACTGCTAGTCATTCACGACTATAAGAATGATTCAACTGGAGCAGGGACGACTTTGACGGTTTATGAGGCAAAGTCAGGCAAGTATGCGGGGCCCCTTCCAAAGGCGACACTCCAACGACTTGTGAAGGAATGGTCAACGGAAGTCAACTTCAAAGGCACTCGTTCCCCAAAGGCATGGATTCTTCTTTCCTCAAATCATCAACCTCAAGCTCATCCCAGTGTGTTACCTTCACTTGGACACCAAATGATTCAAAAGGAGACTCAATGGACCTCACCACTGAACTTTTTGTGCGTTTTTCACTTTAGGGAGAGATATTGGGAGTGGGCACACGACGTTCTAAGTCGTTGCGAAGGACACTTAAGATTTGCGAAGATTTATGAGGCTGTCTATGCATCGCTTTTTACGTACGATTGCAACCCCAACGTTCTCAAAGCTTTTTGCGAAGCTTGGTGTCCTCTCATCAATATGCTCTTAACTTCAACTGGCGATGTGTCCATCTCACTTTGGGACTTGCACGAACTTGGAGGCTTACCAATACTTGGAACGCACTATGATGAAGTTGTTCCTCATGCTGCGGAACTCACCGGTGTGGATCATGATGGCAAACGATTCCTTCCAAGGAGTTGTGAACATCTTCTTCATGCATACCACTTGATCAAAAAGGACAACAACAACTCTGGTGTTTCTATCAATAAATGGCTCGACTTCTGGTTCAGAAGAGTAATAATGTATTTAGCGTCTCCTCAAAGGGAAGAAAGGAGATCACGCCCCAAGTTTACTGATAATCTATGTGGAGTTATCCCACCTCATACTGCATGGTCATCCGAAGAAGAAGCTTTGTTTTCAAAGTTGGGCATTAAAAGCCACAATAGAGATCAAACATTCCTTGCAGCTTTTTTATCTTATTGGCTTTGTATCTTTGTCTTACCTAATGAAGAAGTAGACATCATTCGTCCAAATACCTTCAAAATGCAAGTTTGATGGCGTACGGGGAACGAGTTAGTTTAGCTATTCCCGTCTTGACCAGCATTTATAGAGGATTAAATCGTATTTCCAACTCTCAACATTTTAGTGAGGAGAAATCTATCTTTCCAACTCACTATATATATGGATGGCTTGTACACTACTTCAAAACTCACTATGAAGTTTCTCAAGGCCTAAACAGCCCTCCAATGGCGAGTTATTCTGGTGAAAGTAGTGGAAAGTACTTTAGTGAAGACGAAGCCCGCAAGCGAATTTATAGGGGTGAGATCATTATTTGGGCTACAAACATCCTTCCCAAGCACAAAAAACATGACTTTGTTGATAATGAGGCAGCCCCTTTGGAGGAATAACTTTACTTCTTGAACCTTCGTTCGAGTCTTCTAACTTTACGGAAGGACGATCACTTCATCATTGAGCCTTATAGCCTACATCACTTTAGTCGCCAATTTGGATTCTTGCAGGATATCCTAGGCCGCTTTGAGATTTCTACCCGTAAGGCCGCCTTAATAGATAGCTTACGTCTTTGGATAAGATGCACACTTCGTGGAACAATGGCTAAGGTAACATTTCCAGCCACTCCTTATAGCATAAAGAAGCAATGTACTCCAAAGTATAAAGCATGGTGGGAACAAGTGCATGGAACCTTCCTTGAAAATCACATTGCAATATTGAATTCCCAAAACCCTGCATTTAAGAAAGTAGAGAATTTGCTTTACCCCAGAAGAAACTTCATCAAGATACTACCACTCTCAATGCTTCAAAGGGGTTAGAAAATTCTTCAAGACATGAAAGACATTCTTCTTCGGATCATGACTTGGTTATAGAGAAACTTTCATCATCTTCAAAACGAAATGAGTTGAATCGAATTGAAGAAGCCAGTTCTAGTAGTAGAGACCGTTGTTGGAAGAGAACGAATGCAGCAACTACAACTTTAAACCAAGAGCCCAAGGATCAAGAGACCTTCAAGGACAAGGTAAAACTGGTTTTCCCTTTTTGTTTTTTGTTTTTATTCCAGTTTTCTTTTCTTTTGACTCAACTTCTTTGCTATTCTTCTTCATTAGGTGGACAATGTTGTAGCCCTTGATGAGGATGCTTATTCTCAAGGCTCAATCAATGATTCTCACTGCTCAAAGCAAGATGGTTGCAAGGACATCTCTTACTCTCAACATGAGGATTTGACATCTAAGGTAGTAGCTCATCAACATTGTTCAGCCATCTCTACCTTCCCGGGAGAGTCCCTACTGTCAAGTTGCAAAAAAAAGTTTGTCATGGAAGTATGGCAGCAATTTTATCAACGAATTCGACAAACGCCTATCGAGCAGATCTCTTCACTTGAGGATCAAGCTTGCTATATTCTTAAAGAATTGAGCAAGGATCCTATTGTTGACTTGTCACCATTGGATAATCGCTTGAGTTCTTTCTTTGCTAGAGCACGTGAATTTGACAATGCTAGATCCACCTCTTCGGAGAAAGCCTCAAAGGAGTCTCATGCAAAATTGCTTTCTGTTGCTAGCCAACACTTAGGTGATGTTGAGGCTAAAAAGTGTGACCTCACAAGTCAAATTGAAGAAAGTAAGGCCAACTCACAACGAGTTAAAGCCAATATTGCTGCTCTCAAAAGGAAGCTCAAACGCTTAAAGAAAGAGGATAAAAAACATTTAACTGCTGTTGAGGAAAAGAACAGGCAGCTTTTAGAAGTAGAGTCCACCTGCTTGTCCCTCAAAGAAGAGCTTGCCTCACTCCAAAACACCCCTAAAGCCAATGAAGAGGATGAAACCAACTTGAAGAATATAAGAGAACATTTGGTAGCAATGCAACGAGACTTGGAAAATTTCAAGTTTTTTACTTGATGTCGCGTAGCACCTCATATGTTCATTAAGCAGCTTGTATTTTTTCCTTTCTTGTAAAATAAGATTGCTTCCTTACTAGCATCAATAATATACTTCTTTCATATTTTCTCAACCTTTTCTCGCACATGTGTGTTTTGTTTACTTATTTCAAACGTCGATTTCACAATAAGGCGTCACTTGATTACAACAAATGAGAAAAATGGAGAATGATGAAAGGATGTGACTGAACTTAGAAATTTCTTCTAAGCTGCCTACATATCTTAAGAATAACTTAAGAATCAAGTCAAACGTAGTTCAAAATGGATGGATATGGTTTTGGGGGGGGCGTTCACAGTTTTGACTCGTGCGGGCCAGGAGTATCCATTTTTACCAATTTGGACTTGATGGAGTGTTTCAGCAGTTTAACCACGTACTACACTATTGGTGGTTGCCTTTACACGCTTTAAACTCATGCGGGCCAGGAGTAACTTGCAGCTTAAGCTCGTGCTCAAGAGCAACTTGCGTTAAGCTCGTGAGGAGCCTTCATTTATGCATAGTATCGCTTCAAATATTTGCCGTTGATCGGTCCAATTCTCAACCCATCTTCAGCAACTATCTTGTAAGATCCATTTGAGTAGACCTCTTGAACAACATATGGGCCATCCCACTTTGATGTCAACTTCTTTGGTTTATGTCCGACGATGATTGGTCTTTTCACAACGAGAACTAAATCACCAACTTGAAAGGAACGAAGATGCACTTTCTTGTTAAAGGCTTTGGAAACACGAGCTTGGTAGCATTCTAACCTTTGTTGTGCCTCTAACCTCTTTTCATCGAGTGCTTCTAACTCTTCAAGTCTGAGACGGACATTATCTTCCTTGGTGAGACCTTCTTGAATAGCGATCCTCAAGGAAGGAATTTGTTGCTCTAGTGGAAGGACAGCTTCCACACCATATACCAATCCATATGGGGTAGCTTGGGTTGGAGTGCGGTAAGTGGTCCTATATGCCCACAGTGCCTCTCCAATACGAAGATGCCAATCCCTTTTTGACTTAGTAACCACTTTTTGCAACAAATTGCATAAAGTCTTGTTGAAAGCTTCAGCGAGTCCATTAGCCTGGGCATAGTACATAGAAGATTTATACTGCTTGAATTTAAACTTCTCGCACAACTTGTCCATAAAACTATTGCAGAATGGCTTGCCGTTATCTGTGATAATGTATCGAGGAATGCCATATCGATAAATAATGTTTACACATATAAAATCAATGACATTTTCCTTTTTTGCTTCTTTTAGTGCTACAGCTTCTGCCCACTTAGAGAAGTAATCTGTTGCAGCCAAGATATAAAGATGCCCAGCAGAAGACTTTGGTAGTGGTCCAACAACATCCAATCCCCATGCATCAAATGGCCATGAAGCAACTGTCGGGTGCAATGGCTCCGGCGGTTGATGTAGATAATTGGCATTGAATTGACATGCTTGACATCTTCTAGCATAATCCAGACAATCTTTCACCATGGTAGGCCAATAATATCCCATCCTCTTGATACGAAAATGAAGTTTCGGACCAGATTGATGAGCTCCACATATGCCGTAATGAGCTTCTTCCATTGCTTGCACAGCTTTTTCTTGACCTAAACATCTCAGGAAGAGATCTTCAAACGAACGTCGAAAAAGCGTATCCTTATAGAAAAAGAAGCGGGTAGCACGCCGGCGAATATCACTCCGTCTTCGTGGATCATCCGGAAGTTTTCCATTTTTGAGATAATCTACAAAAGGTTGTCTCCAATCTTCTTCATTAATTTCATAAACAAAGACGGAATGGATTTCATGTCATTCATCGTCTTCATCTTCAAAAATAGGCAGTATGACTCAATTTTGACATATAGGAATTTGAATTTCTCGATTATGTAGACATAAAATAGAAGCCAATTTTGCCAACGAGTCGGCTTGCTTATTTTTGCTTCTTAATATATGCTCGATCGTCACATCACCCAAATATCCCATAAGTCGTCTTGCATAATTATGATATGGGATCAACTCAGGTTTCTTAACATCATACTCACCAAGTAATTGATTAACAATAAATTGGGAATCCCCATATACTTCGAGATGCAGTCGCTTCATATCAACAGCCAACTCTAATCCAAGTATAAGGGCTTGGTATTCAGCCACATTATTTGAGCATCTTTTAGTCAAGGTGAAAGAGTATGGTAGTACATCTCCTTCAGGGGTAATGAATACTACACCAGCTCCAGCACCTTCACGATGTGCCGTATCGTCAAAGTACATCCTCCATAGTAAGAGAATCTCAATGACAAGAACATCTTCATCAAGCAACTCATCACTTAGTTCCCAATCAGCAGGGATGGGATGATCAGCTTAGAAATCCACCAGCACTTGCCCTTTGACAACTTTCTATTGGACGAAGACAATATCAAATTATTGGAGTTGAAGGTACCACATTGCTAAACAATTAGATAGCATAGGTTTTGTCATGACATACTTTATAGGATTAGCCTTGGAAATAAGGCGTACAGTATGTGCTTGAAAATAGTGCTTCAATTTTTGAATTGCAAATATCAAAGCTAGGCAAAGCTTCTCAATTGGTGAATAATTCAACTCATTTGGTGTCATCATCCGACTTAAGTAATAGAGTGCATTTTCTTTGCCATTGTCATTTTCTTGAGCAAGCAATGCCCCCACTGAGCGTTCTTGCGCAGCAATGTACAAAATCAATGGCTTATCCGGGATAGGTGCAGCAAGCACAGGAGGCTTCATCAAGTAAGATTTGATGCATTTGAAAGCATTTTGGCACGCTTCATCCCATTCAAATGGTACACCCTTCTTCATTAGACGACTGAACGGTTGACAGCGTCCAGCAAGATTTGAGATGAACCTTCGGAGGTAGGCCAACTTTCCTTGTAAACTCTTTAATTCATGGATATTTCTTGGCTCAGGCATCCTCATAATCGCATTGATCTTTGATTGGTCTATTTCGATACCTCGATGCCGAACGATGAAACCCAGGAATTTTCCAGAGGTGACACCAAAAGCACATTTAAGATGATTCATCTTCAATTGATATTTTCAGAGTCGCTTAAAAGTCTTTCTCAAATCTTGAAGATGATCAGCTCATTTACGTGACTTAACCACCAAATCATCCACATAGCATTTCACGATATTGTGTAGCATGTCATCAAAGATATTTTGCATTGCTCTTTGATATGTGGCTCCAGCATTCTTCAGACCAAAAGGCATCACTGTATAGCAATAGATTCCTTTTGGAGTACGAAAGGCAGTAAGCTCCTCATCTTCTGGTGCCATTTTGATTTGGTTATACCCAGAGGATCCATCCATGAAAGATAGAACTTCATGACCAGTGGTTGCATCTACCATCAGCTCAGGAATAGGCAATGGAAAATCATTTTTTGGACAGGCATCATTTAGATTCCTAAAATCCACACAAATTCGAATTTGTAGATTTTTCTTCCTTACAGGGACAATATTCGCAACCCAAGTTGGATATTTGACGCCTCGAATAAATTTGGCTACGATCAGCTTGTTCACTTCTACTTCAATTAACGGAACTGGCTCAGGTCGAAAACGTCGTTGGGCTTGCTTTACTGGTGTTGTTCCATCCTTTACAGCTAAATGGTGGACAACAATTTTGATGTCTAGGCCCGGCATTTCTTTATATGTCCAAGCAAAGACGTCTCTAAATTCCTTCAACAGATCGACATAGGCCTTTTCTTCTTCAGGCGATAAGAGTGCATTTATGTAAATTGGGCGAGAATCTTCAATAGTGCCCAAGTTAACTTCTTTAAGTTCATCAACTGTGGCTTTTACGCCTTCTTCAAGTTCTGCTGGAGCATGCTCAGCATCTTCTTTCTCGGAACACTCTTCATCATAGATGATGATGTGATTACAAGAGGCTACACTTTCTTCATCACAAGGCATATCAGGTGTCGTTTGTGTTATTATTTTTAAGATTCCATTGTAATTCATCACCATTCTTGCCTTGGAGGAGACTTTGTTGGAATGTCTTGCCTTTGAAGTGACTGTGACTTCAAACCTCTTGAAAACAGATTTTCTTCTTTTCTTTGGGCCTAATATAGTAAAGATAGATGGACGTGAATTTGTATCTCCTATCCCACCAAAAACAGATCGCGGTTTTGACGTCACTTCATCTTCTACAGTAATATACTGTGTGTTGGCCCTTTTAATCTTGAGTCGGATGGGAGATGTTTGTTTGTAACCCAGGCCAGCACGCTCTTTTCTTATTGGCATGCTTTGGACAGATCTCGAGCTTTGACCCTTTTCCTTGTTGATATCAGCAGAAAGCCTTCCCAACAAATCTTGGCTTTGCAAATTATATCTAGCCTTAGCCAAGAGTTTATAAGCATTTAGGTCAAATCCTTCCTCCGTACGTGAGGTTGGTAATTCACCATACTCTACTTGTGCTTCTTTCTTCGGTCGAGCAAATCCTTTTATAGGAATATTTGATGACTTGACAGGGTCAACCTTTGTAAGAGGCAAAGTAAGCCCTCCTAGTGGCTTATTGCATGCAGATTGCTTGGTAGAGCTTTCTGCACATACCGTTCCTTTAACATCTTTGGAGAATGTAACATTTTTATCTTCCTTCCCTTTTGATAAATCGATCTTAGATGATTCACCATCCTTTTTAATGTAGTACTTAGCATCAGCAATATGCGCCTCAGCTTCAGTGAATGGTTTATCATCAACATCTATTTTCTTCACCACGCCATTTCGACGGAATTTGAAACATTGATACAGGGTTGATGGCACTACACCGTTATCATGGAGTCATGGTCTTCTTAGCAGAATATTGTAAGAGGTCTTGGCATCAATAACATGGAAAAGAACAGTTGAAAGCATATCTTCAATTAATATATCTAATCGAAGAGTACCACTAACTTGTTGCCCTCCTTGATTGAAGCCTTGTATCATAAGGCGACTTTGGGACAACTCATCCATAGAGATGCCCAACTCTCTTATTATTTGTAGAGGTAAGATGTTTACTGCTGATCCTCTGTCTAACAGTATCCTATTCACCCTGTGTTCTTGCACGTTACCAACCACAAATAACGATCTGTTGTGAGGTGTTAAGCCAAGCAGCAAATCATCGTCAGTAAATGTGATCTCAGCCATACAGTTACTAAGGTCTATTGAAGCTTCAATTCTCTCCAAGTCTCCTTCATTTATGCACTCATCATTGTTTTCTTTGCTTTCCTTATCATGTATGACATAGCATGAAACAATGTTGAACTCCTCAGCAAGTTCCCTTGGTATGAAATTTTTTAGTGTGAGAGGTGCTGGAGATTTCTTCTAGAAAGAATCATCTACTGTTGATGCAGATTTGGTCTTCTTACTTTTGACCTTCTTCACATTTTTCTTTGTGAATCTGCTTCTGACCAGTGAAGCTCCACCTCTTGAGGCTTTGGTACGTTTCTTTCTTCTTGTCACAAGTGTCCAACTTTCATCTTCGCCATGGATAGAAGGTTCTTCAACTTCTTGTTGATATGCTTCAGTAGGAAGGCCTTGTCTGTCAACTTCAACCTTGACAGGATCAAAACTTCCAAACTTAACCTCCAAAATAACGAGTTCAACGGGATGGATGACAACAGTTGTCAAATTTGCAGATGCTTTGTCTTCTTCAAGGACTATATGTCCTTCACGGACCAACTGTATGATCTTGTCCTTAAATACAAAATATTTCTCAATTGGATGACCAATTAACCGATGGTACTTGCAGTAGTTGGAATCGTTTATTCGTCCAACTTCATTCGGACGTTTTACCTCCAGCAACTCTATAACTTTAGCAGCTAATAACTTATCAAACATTAAAGAAACATCAAAGTCGAGAAAAGAATATTCCTTAGACTACTTTTCTTCCAAGGTCACCTTTTTCCTTTCCTACAGATGATCCATCTTCTTGGTCACTTTTTGAGTTACCTTTGAAGAAATTTTTATTGGAGCCGCGACTGTGGCCATGGACTTCTTTACTTCAGTTTTAGAAAAAGGTTTGCTCCATTTTCTAAAATCTTGTTTTTCTTTACCTTTATTGGGGTCTTGGGGTCTTGGGGTCTTGGACAGGTGCCTTACCCCCATGTGCGACGATGCTCAATTCCAAATCATGAGGGCGGGTCGCCAATTCTTCAAAAGTCTTTAGCATGATCCCTTTAAGGATATACTGCAGTCCCCAGTGCATGCCTTGAATGCACATCTCAATTGCAGATGATTCACTTAGACGATCTCTACAATTGAGGTTCAAATTCCTCCATCTGTTGATATAGTCCACCACTAGTTCATCTTTCCATTGACGAGAGTTGGTGAGCTCTACCATGCTGACGATTCTACGAGTGTTATAGAATCTATTGAGAAACTCTTGTTCAAGTTGCTCCCAACTGTTGATGGAACCAGGTGCCAGATCGGTATACCAATCAAATGCATTTCCTTTTAAGGATCATATAAATTGCTTCACTAGTAGATCCCCATAAGTTCCCGCATTATTGCACGTCTCGATGAAGTGAGCTACGTGTTGCTTGGGATTTCCTTTGCCATCAAATTGTTGGAACTTTGGTGGCTGATATTCAGCTGGCATTCTCATATCATCAATTCTTTGCAAATAAGGCTTTGCATATGTGAAGGTGGATTTGTTACCTCTTTCATATTTGTCCTTAATTGTACCCATGATGAAGTCTTTGAGCTGTTCCACAAGAATCATACCTTCGGAGGATATTTGAATATCCTTTGATTTCTTAGAAGTTTCCACTCTTCTTGCACTTCAGATCTCTTTAGAGGAGCTTGACTTGTTTCTCCAGTCTTCTCAAAGCGATTGATGAGATGCGCGATGGTAAGATCTTGCTCTTGGGAGCGTTTGGCGAGTCGCTCCACCAATTTTGTGAGGTGCGCGAGTTGCTCTTCTAGATTTTGTGTGCCCGTCACCATAACTGGTGCCACAGAAGAAGCAGTAGAATCTTCATTGAACGAAACTTTGGATTTGAGGTCCCCATGGGGGGATTGAGGCGCCGAGCCAGTACTTGAACTTTGGTCAGCTTGTTTGGAGATATTGGTCTTCTCCAATGAAGGTGACATCTTGCGCATTGTAGAAGCAACATCTTGCTTCAACTTTGCGGTTGCAGGCGATGAGACAATGCTGAAGTTTTGAGCCTCGCTTTGTGAAAGAGCTCGAGTCTTACTTCTTGTCAGCATGCCTTGGCTTGAAGCTTGTGGAGCCTTGCCAACAGTTGCAGCAGCCTCTATGATATCAGCAGCCTTTGAACGAGCAGATGTAGTTTTGCTGTTCTTTGGGGTCATTGAGTTGATTTGTGCTTGTACTTAAACTTGGGATTGATTTGAAGAGAAGAGATGGGAGGCAGAGATGGTCCCACTGGGCGTGTCAGAAATTTGTAGACGACAAATTTCAAGTTTGCAAATAAGACAAGAAAAATATCGAAATTTATAAAATATTTAATAAATATGAAAAGTGGTTATAAATCTCCGAAGAAGTGCTAAATTGCAGGATAAGTCTTCCAATTCTTCTCTTTTTGAAAAACGTTGATTCGAGGGCTGAAAAGCTTGATTTCGGATCGAACGGGATTTGATGACGAACACTTGATTGCTAAGCCTTCGAGATTTATTTGATGCGGAGCAAGACGAACGCCTTGAAATTTGAAAAAGATTCTGAACCTTGATTTGATGACGATTTGAACCTTGAATATGATGAAACTTCTGAATGCTTGAAACTTGATGAAGCTTAAATGTTTGATATCTCTTGTTTGTTGAAACTTGAGCTTGAGGATCTCGGGGTGCCTTGAACCCTTGAGGGATGACCCTATTTATAGGCCAAAAATCCCTTAACTTTAGTATAAATAGTTGATGTGGGATTTTGAAGGAACCTCCCAACAAACCCTAATGGACTTGGGTTTAAGATGACTTGGGCTTAATTTATGTTTTAGCCCAATCTCATTTAACCCACATTATATTTGGGTTATGAGATTTTCAAGAGTCCAATTTTAGGGCCTAGTCCAATTCCATTTAATCCATAATATATTATATTTAACGTAAAATGAACCATTAACAATAGCCCAATTTCAATAGTCCAATTTTATAATCTATTGGATTTAATGGACTTTTAATGATAACCCAATTATATTAATTAATTCAAGAATAATTATATTTATTCATGAATTAATTTTAATTAATAAAGACTAAAATATATAATTTTCTTTTAATCTTGAAAATATATTTTATCCCAAAATTCTTTGTCTACAGTAATATTTTAAGAGGTTTAGGTATCAAATTCCCATCTTATGTAATTTTTGTTTTGTTAATTAATAAAATCGGTAAGGGTTCAAGCCAAACCCCCACCATTACAAGGTGTTTTTTTATAATTTTAAACAATAGTATTATTCAAGTAAAAAAAATTAAAAAACAAAAGCACATTAAAATTTTTTACCGAATTAAGAGGGAAAAAACAAAAAGAGATAGAGGATCCCAGACCAGCCCGCTCGGCCTTGGCCTCGGACCGGCACTAGACCAACCTGCATAGCCCAAGGGCCGATCCTGTAGCCCGACTTGGCACCATGCAAACCAGGCCACATGCCCATGCTAGGCTCGACACATGTCTTGCAAGCATGGGGACTCTTTTTCTTGGCCAAAATTAGATGGGTCTAAATCCCACAATTTTTTGGGTGTTTTTCAATTTAGTCCTTACAAATTTGAGCATTTCTTAATCAAGTCTATACTAATGGACTTATTTTAATTTAGTCCTTTAAAAACTATTTATTTTTTCAAATTAATCCTTACATCTAATTTCATTAAAAAACTAATGGTCAAAGTAAAAAAAAAGTCAAATATTGAATTTAATTGAATCCCTATAAGTATGTAACTTTTACAATTAAATCCTCAATAATAATATATTAATTACACTAGATTTTAATGAAAACAAATCAAAACAAAATAAAAAAATAAACCATTTTTTATTTTTTTCAATTCTTAGGTTTAAATCGAACAAAAATACTTTTAAGATATACAATTTTTATCTTATTATTTGAAATTATAGAATCTTAAAATTTAAGTTGAGATTATTTTTATTATTTTATGGAACAAGACAATTAAATATTAGTAACTTAAGAATATATATAATAAAACTAATTTCACTATTTTATTTTTGAATATTTTCTATTTTCATTAAAATCTTTTACAACTTAGCAATTATTATTTTTGATGATTTAATTGCAAAAGTTACATACTTATAGGTATTAGATTGAATTTAATTTTTAATTTTTTTTACTTTGACTATTAGTTTTTTTAACTGACGAAATTAGATAGAATGATTAGTTTGAAAAGAGAATAATATTTTGAAGACTAAATTAGAATAAGTCTATTATTAATGACTTGATTGAGAAAAGCTCAAATTTTTAAGGACCAAATTGAAAATTACCTTTTTTTTTCAAATAAGAGAACCCTCGGTAATTAACAAGAGTTTGCTGCGTTAAGCAAGTCTTTAGATTAATGTCTCAAATACGATTTAAATCCAAAATGGTAGTGTGGAAGGACTCAACACTTGCCAATTCGGCCAATACTTGAGACAAATTTCGTACTCATTATAATATTATAACTGGGTAAAAAATATGCCCAGTCCTTAAACTGTTTCGAATTTCAACTTTTATCCTCTAAATAAAAAAATATAAAATAATTTTTTAAATTTTTTAAATATCTAAATCTTGCAATTTCATTAATTGACCAATAGTTAACTCTTCAATCCGTTAAAAAATCAAAGGTAAAATGATGATTTCAGTTAGTAATTTTAAAAACATGATAAATACTATCATTAATGTTAAAGACATTTTTGCAATTTTATATTTTTAATTAAAATATAATATTATCTTATTTTTAAAAAATTTATTTTATCTTTATTTTTATTTTTCTTTCTTCTTCCTCTTTTCTAATTTTCCCCTTGTTCTTTGCCGCTGCTGGTTTGGCTCTCTTGTCTATTCACAGTACTCATATTGCTCCTCACGATTAAAGATTAAAACTTCGAGATTGTGAAGATCCAATAAGCTCAACAAGGAATTTTTATTTCATTTTTGAGACCATACTTTGACAAGAAGAAGTGGTTTCAAAAGGGAATTTCTGTAGATTTGGCTGCAAATCAAACACCAGAAGATGTGTTGTGTATTTTCATGATAAAGGAATTCCTTGGCACTCGGTTTTCTTGATGATTTGACCATTGCCCATCTTCATCCATTTTCATCCTCCACACGATTCTCCGCCTTCATCCTCTTGAGTCTTCTTTTTCACAAACTCCAATATATAAAAGCAAACCCCAACTTTGGTGATGCCATTAGGAGCGGACACACATGTATGCCAAGACGTCCTGCCATTTTTTTTAAAAATCCGTATTAATATTAGTATATTTATTTGTGAATTATAAAATATTTATATGTATGAACTTTTATTTTTTAAAATTTTTATTATTAATATATATTAAATTATGTATTACAATATATATATATATAATACTATTAATTTTTTTAAAAATATTAATTATTATCTTTTTTATATTTATTAAATTTTAATATTTTAATATTTTTTAATATATCAAAATACTTAAAATACTTGTTAAGGTATACCAACACCAAGTTATTTATAGTACTTATTTTTACTCTTCCAATTTTTACATTTATCACTGATCATTTTTTATAATAAAGATAGTTAAGACTATGTTTTTGTAATAAAATAAAAAGTAATTTCTTTTTTAATTGTTTTTAATATATATTGAAAAAAATTATTAAAAATTTTAATATATATTCATTTAAAAATTATTTTCGTGATTGGAATAAGTGAGAATGTGTATTTTGATTAATTAAATTAATATTCATTTACTTAATTTTTGTACCACTCAAAAATCCATTTCTTCCTCATGAGCCAAGCCTTAAACCCACCAAATCTCAATTATCCCGGCATGGGAATCGTCTCCATATTGGCAGATACGATGAACAAAGAACCAAATCCAGGCCTTATGGGTTCAACTTCAATGAGCCTGACATATCTAGGCCTTCCAGAGTCCCACCAGTCTCCTGGAGCACCAAATATTCTAAGAAATAATGGAAGTACAAAGATGATTTCACAACCCACAACAAATTGACTTCTCAATGTTGTATTGAATTGATTCTTTTAGTTTGGGCCATAGCAAGCATACGTGATCACAGAAAGAAAGAACATCAAAATCCTTCCTTTTTCTTGCCATCTGTCAACTTTTGGGTGCTGCAATCAACATCAAAATGGAAAAGGGGAGCTATTTTCCTGCGGAACAAATGAAGGAAGAGGTTATCAAAGAGGCCGGGCTTGTATTCAGGTCTTGGTTTCGGTTCTATGGCTTCCACCTGGGCAAGCAAGAAAACCAAAATTTGCAATTTGGTCTAGCATTCTTGTTAGCGGCATTAGCAGCCACAATCAGAAACCCCAAGAACTGCTCAAAAAACTCATCACTATAGCGTTTGAATTCTTCTCGGACCGACAAGTGGCAAGGGCAGCCACAAATTTGATAATTCTCTCCGCAGATGTAATTCGGCGACTGAACTCAAAAAGAGGGGCTTCCGAAAGTGATGCGAATAATTTCTTTGGCCGCAACAATTTGGACGAATCGGAAGAGTTTCAAATCAAGAGTTCCTTTAGCTTTTGGATGATGGGATGTGCGTGGGGAAGATTAGAAAAGAAGAAGAATAAGAGAAAGAAAAAGAAAAAGAATAAGGATAAAAGAATTTTCTTTAAATGAATAAAAATTAAAATAATAATATACTTATTTTAATTAAAAAATATAAAATTATCAATGTCATTAAAAATTAATAAAATTATTAAAAAGGTTGAATCCAAATGTTTAAATAATTTTATCTATTTTTTTATTAGAGGACAAAAGTTCAATTTTGAAATGTTTTAAGAGTCATCATTTTATTTGTCCTATTATAATTGTAATTTCTCATATCAAAATAAATTTTTAGTTTTTTAAAATTCATTTAAGAATACAAATTCTAATTTGTTTAAAGTTAAAATAGGATAATTGAATTTAAATTAGAAGAAGAATTAAAATATAAAATCATGTTTGAATAATTTTGGGTTGTGTAATCGAACAATCAAATCTTAAAGGACTTAACGGAAACAAATCATAAAATAAGAGCGCCAAATTGGTATTATTCAAAATAGAGATCAGAGCTTCAATTGAATGGGCCCACAGATAACTGACAAATCCACACCAACAACACCTTGCGTGTACTCAATCTTTTCTGCCTGTCATGTGTCCCAAAGTTAGCATTTCATTAGTATCATTCAACAAAAATGAAAAGAAAGAAAAAACAGAAGAAGACAATTGACTATATATAATTTGCTCCATTTTTTGCTCGTTTTTAATTATTTTTCTTGGTTTTCAAAGGAAGCCATGGTTTTTAAAAAATCTCTTCTGGATTCTTGTGGAGTATCAGCTGCTCTTTTCTTTAAAAGTAGGAAGAAGAGTATTTTATTTTTATAATCCCTCCAAAAGTCTGGGAGCTCTGCCAAATGATTTCTTGCTCTGCTTGTTAGAGGTAATAAAGAAATTCCACATCCGGTAACTGATATTCAGTTGTTGTCGATTGAATTGTGTTTTTCAATTTGATGTTTTTGATTTCTTCTTCTTCGCTTATATTTCTAGAGGAATTTGCTAGTTGTTTGATTGACTCTTTCTGGGTTCCTTGTGGTTTCTTTTCTTCGATAGTTTTGCTCATGAGAGATCTTTAATTTTTTTTCTTAAATTATTGGTAGAAAGAATTTGTGGTTTGTATTGAAGTGTTCTTCCTCAAAGCTGAAAAAGTTTTTTTCTGGGTATTCTCTTTTATAGTGTTTCAGTGTAAATTTATATTATACAGGACGAAATGGAATCCCAATTAAATAACTAGATTAACTAGTTGCCAAGAATTAGATTTGGGTTGCAGGGTTGGGATCTTGGGGGGCTGTGATGATCCATTGTGGTTAACCAGCCAAATATGGAATAAAGTTGGGTTCTTTCTAATTTTCTAGTTCTCCAATCGTCTTTTCGTTGTTATGTGAGAATGCTTTTGGCTAGCAGTTCCTAAATTATCCATTGTGGTTTTGTTTTCACAGTGCTGCTCGAGTATGGAAATCATTTCTTGCCATTCTGTAAGTTACCAATACAGTCTAAAGTTTCAAGGAACAGTGGTTCACAGAAGCCTAGGTTCACATCACACAGAGCTTGCTATTTTTAGAGGGAGGAGTTTGATTTCTGTAGTAGATAAATCTGAGCTCAAGCTTTGGAGATATTGTTCTGTAGATCAATCTACCTTGAGGAAACTTCATAGGGGTCAATCTTTGAAAATTGTAAATGCTCTTAAGGGATTTGATCCCAATGTCTTAAGTGAAAGTTACAAGGGTTATGCGCTTGATGGTGATAACGGTGGAAGAAATGTGAGTGCGGGTGGCAAATCGGTAACCAAAGTCATTATTCCTGGTTTGCCAGATGAAGCAAAGGGTGATTATGTTGCCCCTGTCACCAGTTGTTATTGGAAATGGAAGCCAAAACTGAATGTTCACTATGAAAAAGCAGGTTCTGAAAATGTTGAATCTCCACCCGTGCTATTTCTTCCGGGTTTTGGTGTTGGTTCCTTCCATTATCAAAAACAGCTAAAGGATCTTGGACGTGATTTTAGAGCATGGGCTTTAGATTTTCTTGGTCAGGGTTTGTCATTACCATGTGAAGATCCAACCTTGTGCAGGAAAACTGGTGATAAGTCAGAATCAGATGTACAAAATCCTTTGTGGGGCTTTGGAGATGAATCTGAACCTTGGGCAAAAGAGCTTGCTTATTCTATTGATTTGTGGAGAGATCAAGTTCGGTATTTCATTGAAGAGGTATACTACAATTTTGGTTGTTTTCCTATAACTGAATTATTATGTTCTTGTTTTATCATTTTTATTGTTCTGTAGGTTGCTCAAGTGCACCCTTTTTATTTGTCTTTTTATTTTATTAGTAGTTATTGATTGCCTTGGTAATGTCTTTCAACTGACTTAACATCTGAATGTATAGAAGCGGAGTATTACATACAGTTTCTTTAATGATTATGCCAAGTTGTTCTTTCTTTAATTCATCCGTTGTGAAAGTAGCTCTTACTTCTCAAACTTGTGTGAAAAACTTGTCTCTAATCCATCAAAAGGTCTATTCTCTGATTATGCCAACTTACCATCTATGGACAATAATAAGTGATGAATATCAGCAACCACAGGGCATTTCTTTTGAAACACATGCAAAGGTCTAGTTGATTCAATATAAATTTGTCTAGAATATACAACTTATGATATTATGTATCCTTAATTCCTTCTTTCTTGTGTATCCTAGAATTGTGAGGTGGAAACAGGAAAACCATGATGAAATCTTAAAATGATGGTGAACTACAAATCTAATTGATTATAATGACTTCTTTCTTTTAACCTCATTCTTCTATTGTCCCGCTTTCTTTCAAATCAGGTTAAAGGCCATTACCTTGTAAAACTTAAGCTTTCTTTCAAATCAGGTCAAAGGCCATTACCTTGTAAAACTGCTCTTCAATATGTTTTCTCAAGGAAAATTTTCTCTCTTATATAATTGATTTTTATGAAAAAGATCACTATTAACCATTTTGTCAATATTTCTAAATAATGTTTCAGTTATATTTCTTTTCAACTTGTATAGTTATTTATCAATTTATTTGTTAATCCTCATGCATCATAAAGAGGAGGAGGGAGGGAGGGGGGAAGGGGGGGGGGGGGAAGAAGAAGAATAGGAAGCAAACAAAACTTCTCTCTCCTGTTATTGGGATTACCTCCCCCCTCTTCTCTCCCTTCCTCTCCCTCTTTTTATAAATATATCAGCAGAACAATGACTCAGAAGGATTTATACCATAATGCTAGCTTCAGGCTGTGCAGAAGGTAATTAAGGTAATTTTTTTAGTATCTCTTGAACGAACTGATAATCCGTTACTTAGGCAAATTCTCAACTTAAGGGTATTAAGAAAAATGGAGAGTTATTTTTTCATTGAAATAAGGCTAATATCAATTGGATTTTTTTTTTTTAAGTTTTATATTCATTCTCTTTTAAAGCCAAAGGTAACTCTATTAATGATTCAACCATCCACACAATTTTAAGAAGTATATGCCACCACACTTATTTCAATTATACTATGTAGAACATGATTTTTTTTCCCCTCTTATTTAAATTTATACTCCCTCTATCCGGATTTGAATGTCCTCATTTCTATTGAAGCCTAATTCAAAACGAAGATATCCAAGTCCAGAAAGGAGGAGTACTATTTAGAACATGTGTTTTTATGATGAAATTGAACAAAAATTACGCCATATATATAAATGTTGCCCCAACTGGAAAATAATCTTAGATCTGCCTCTGCGTGTGTTATGCTCTAAACAAGCAGCTTTTTACCAGTGTGGCTCCAGAATCAATAAACTGCCTCTGCGTATGTTATGCTCTAAACAAGTAGCCTTTTACAAGTTTGGCTCCAGAATCAATAAACTCAGTTTCTTAATGTCACAGGTCATAGGAGAGCCAGTTTACATAGTGGGAAACTCGCTTGGGGGGTATGTTGCACTGTGTTTTGCAGCATTCCATCCTGAATTGGTTAAAGGTGTAACCTTACTCAATGCGACACCTTTCTGGGGATTTCTACCTAATCCCATAAGATCTCCTAGATTGTCAAGGATATTTCCCTGGGCTGGGACATTTCCTATTCCTCCCACTGTGAGAAAGCTCACAGAAGTTGTGTAAGTTCTCTAGTTCTTCTGTCAATCAAGTAGATTCCTGATATTCTTCTGTTAGAATGTTACTCTTTACTTGCAGCCTGTCTGGAGAGGAGCCCCTGTATTTCCATTTTAATTGAAGAAATTTTTTGTTAACTTTAATTTCTTATGAAAAATTTCTTTATGGAGTTAATTGATTGAAGAGGGATTGAATCAGTCTGTTTCATACTATTTTCTGCTTGATAAAACATGTAGATAATTCATTCTTTTAGCATTTTGTAGAAAGAGAAATTTTGTTGTCCCCTTTCTTAATTGAAATCATGTAGACCTGAACTATCCTGAAATAAACCTGTTTCCTCCATCTGTGCATTTAGCTGGCAGAAAATTAGTGATTCTGAGAGTATTGCAGAGATTCTTAAGCAAGTTTATGCAGACCACTCAACAAATGTTGATGAGGTGTTTTCTCGTATACTTGAAGTAACAAAACATCCAGCAGCTGCTGCTTCATTCGCCTCAATTATGTTTTCTCCTCAAGGACGGTTAACATTTAAGGAGGCTTTGTCTAGGTATTCAGAGAGAATAATGCGGCTGCACTTTATCCATGTGGTTATTTCAACTTCCTGCATCTTAAGAATTTACTGGTAAACTTGAAATCACAGGTGCCAAGTGAACAATATACCTGTCTCTCTCATGTATGGGAAAGAGGATCCTTGGGTGAAGCCTATCTGGGGATTACAGGTCAAATGCCAATTGCCTGAAGCTCCATATTATGAGATTAGCCCTGCTGGTCACTGCCCTCACGATGAAGTTCCAGAGGTATATCAATTGATACTTAGTAGTTGACCGCTTGTTTTATTTATTAACTGCTATTATTGTTTGTTATGAGGATTACTTGCTTGTTAAATATTACTTATCTTTGTCTCTCCAACCTTGGCATTGGTTTCCTGGCTATCTGAATTTTATTTTGTATTTACAGGTTGTCAATTTTTTGTTACGTGGGTGGATCAAAAATGTTGAGTCCCAGGGTTCTGTTGAACTGCCTCTACTTGATGGCCCAGAAAGTTTTCAGTATGATTTTTCTAAGGATTTGGAATTTATCAGAGAAGGGTCAAAAAAATTAGTGAGGGTAAAATTCTATGGGTTAAGGTCGTCATTTTGGAATAGAACCAACTCTTTCTTCAAATCTCAAATTAAAGATCGAGGGATAGATTCAACTAAAGAACCTACTTTGTTCAAAGGATAGTGCAGCCTCAGAAACGGCTCATATTTTGTTTCTCATCTTTATAACAATTGTTGTACATGATGGTTATCTTTCAACACTAATTCAATAGAAAGAGTTATATGTCCATATCTACAAGTTTAGTGTGTACATAGCTGCATAGCTTTCAAACAAACATTGGACAGCCAGAAGAGCTGTGGGTTTAATTTTCTATTAGTATTTAATTAGAGAAAATTTTATTTGATGATTGCTTTATCATAGTTACGTGCTCTATCATTCTACATATTGCAAGCTTTATTGCTGCTTCTGACTCTTCTACTTTCCAATTTTATTTACCAGCCATCTTAACGTGATTACATTGAAATGCTTTGCTGGAGCCTGAAGGGGCAAAACCTTCCCCAGGACTTTGTCATGGCAATTTTAACATCTTCCCACTTTTCTAAGGGGCTTGGAGCAGATGAATCCTCCTTTCTTCTTTGTCTGCTTTGGCTTCTGTCTTGAGCTTTTGATGATATGAACTACCCTTACTTTTTATACTTTCTGCAAATGCACTCTCGCACTCTAATGGGCGTTTTTGTGGTCACTTGGGTGGACTTCCTTTGTAGATTTATCGCTTCTTCTTCGAAAGTATCTACAGTTATAGGATAGAATTGTGTGTGCGATTGATAATAACAAGCTATGTGGAATCTCTCTCTTTGTTTTGTTCATTTTTGTACCGGTGGCTGTGGCTGGAATCTGGGACAGGAAACTGGAACCTTTCCCTTTGTTTCAAAAAAGGGTCAATTTGAGAAGGCGTATTACTGTAAAATGTCTTCACGAGGATTGATTTATGTAGAAATTCTGTCTGCAAAAGTTTCAATTTGCAAATTCTATCCATTTCAAGTAGAAAATGAGAAGAGAGCGGATCATTTGTCACACAATCGTGCCATGGTAGTTTTAGCCAGCAGGTTGATTTGGCTCTCTTATGAGGACAGCCATTTCTCCTTAGGATTGTAAGATGCACATTGAAGGCCAAGTGGATCAAGAGTGTAATTTGGCTGCTCGCACATTTTTGGCCAAGTGATCGACTCTGCAGAGGTGACATTACGGTAAAGTTTGATACTTCTGGCTTCTAAGACATGGGTTTTATTTTTCCTAGGGACCTTTCCAACGGCTTTGCAACCATTAGTGATGGAAGTGGAAGTCTTTAGATTCGAAATATTTTCCTACCCGTATTTGTTCTGAGGATGGAGAAGAAAAGGAAAACGGTAGAGGGCCTCTAGAGTATATAGATGGTTTTGAATTTGTATAAAAGTTTTTGAGACTATTAAGGTTTAATTTCTAATTTCTTAAATTATGAGTTAGATATTCGATTATTAGACTGTTATGATTTAATATTTAATATCTTAAATTATAAGTATAGTATTTAACTGTTACACTATTATTAAAAAGCAAATTGTATAAAAGTTGTACTACTATACCAAAGTTCATCTTCTGTTACCAAAGCCAACCATAAATTGGTGCAAGACTACCATTGACAATTGGGCCGGCCCGAACGATTTCAGACCGTGTAGGGTTGGGTTCGAGGATCGGCCCGCTAGGTGTGCCGGTCGGTCCCAAAAGAAGGCGAGTCAGTTCGTGCTGATCCCTAGGCTTGATAAGGCCCTTGGCCCATGAGGCCCGCGGGTCGGGCGGGCTGACCTGTAGGCTTATTCTCTCTTTTTTTTTTCTTACTTAATTCGATTAAAAATTTTGATATCCAACTGTTTTGTAATTTTTTTTATTATTATTTAAATAACACGATTTTTTAAAATTATAAAAAAATCACCTTGAAGTGGTGGGGGGTTTGGCTTGGACCCCTACCTATTTTATTAATTAATAAAATAAATATTACATAAGAGGGAGACTTGATGCCTAAACCTCTTAAAAATTTTACAATGATCAAAATTTAAAAATAGAATAAATATTCTAAAAATAAAATTAAATACATAATATTATTTATCTTAAGTTCCTAATTACAAGAATACTAAACTAACTACTTGGCTTACCCCATTCATCATCTGAGTCATCATCAATAATCCACAAATTAGTTGTCCTATCTTCGGTTGCGAATCAACTACTACAACACATTAACATTTCCAAAGTATGAGGAGCTAATCGAGATCTTCTTTTATCGATTGTTCGAGCGGTTTCATTGAAGACGCTTTCTGATGGCACTGTGGAAATTAGTGGTGTCAAAAGATCACGTTCCATTTTAGATAAAATGGAGTATTGACTTGAGTCTTCCACCAACCACAAATATCAAAATGTTGATCCTCATTTTCTACCAAGGGTTGCATCTCGTAAATTGCCATCTCGTTGTAGGTGGTAGATGATCTTTTTTTATGTTTCATAATACCCCATGGATTAAATACTGATGAAATTGAAGAGGTAGATTTTTGTGGTGATTGAAAGTGACTGCTAGATGATGATGAAGCTTGCCTACTTAAACTAGGAGAATCAGAACAAGAAGATTCAAACTCATACAAATTATACATGTCAGATAGAGTTTTAACAGTTTTTATCTTTTATATCTTTTATCATACATTGTCGAAGTGTTTGAGATTCATCAAAATCTAATGTTTCTTATAAATATTCAATAATACTATGAAATCTAACCATTTTTACTTGAGGATCCATACACAATGTCATACAATATAAAATAGGAATATTTTCATAATATTTTTTTATATTTTTCGAACATACTTATCGTAAAATAACCATATTGGAGATGATCCATATACTCACAAAAAATATGTGCTACCTTAGCAAATGTTGGAAGAATATGATGAGTAGTGAAAAAATAAGATCTTGATAAAAGTTCAGTGGCTTCTTTGAAAGTAAATAAAAATGTTGAAAGTGCAATACAATTTTTAAAATGAGTTTCAGTTAGTTGAAGTTGAAAATTATTACTATTACAAAATTCAATAAGTTGGTTTTGAAAAAGTATAACACTTTCAAACATATCTAAAGTTAAAGTTCCATTTAGTTTTACAATCTAATCTAAATTTTTAAAAGATACACCTTATTCTCGGCATAATGCCTTAAAATTTTGTTGCCTAATTGGAGAGGTTTTAATAAATAAAATAACATTTCTAATTATATTAACAATATCATCAGCATATTTATATCCTTCCTTAACACACAAATTAAGTATATGACAAGTACATCTAGTATGAAATAAAATACCATCTAATATAGGATTCATAATATTTTTCAAAATTGTTATGGTGGAATCATTATTTGAAGCATTATATAAAGAAATAGAAATAAATTTATTTAAAATCCTATATTAACGACATGTTTAAGAAATCATTCTAGCTATACTACTACCTACATGGGATATTCAAATAATTTAAAATAAATAATTCTTTTTTGTACTAATCAATCATGATTTATCCAATGACATCTAATGCACAAATAAAACTCGTTAGTAATTGCAATCCAACAATCACAAGTAAGAGCAAATTTTCAATTACAAGAATCAAATATAGCAATTAGATATTCTTTCATTTTTTAATATATATTTATTATATTATTTTTTAATGTTGTTCTAGGAATCCTTTTCTATACTGGTTGACAATTATTTTGCATATATTGTTCATAATGTGAATTTTTTCAAAATTAAAAGGTAATTTAGTTTGAATAATCATTTTAGCAAATTCACTTCTATTTTTTCTATGATCATATTAAAAATTACCAATAATTGGACCCTATCGTAGTACGTATTTGTTGTTATTTAAATAGGTTTTTTAACCAATCATTATGTGACATTTTCATATGTCTAACTAATATTCCCGTCCCTCTTCCCTTCTTATGTGCATATACCACCCTACAAATTTTACATGTTACCCTATCATTATCATTATCCTTTTCAAAAATATTCCAAACCATAGATATTTTTGTTTTAGTTATAATATCCGTTGTTTCAACATCATCCTCACCTATATTAAATTCGTTAGGATTAATAGTTAGAGTCGATTGTGATTGTGAAACACAAACGCTAGGCCTAGGTCTACTAGGGCCTTCATCTTCATTACCTATTTCATTATTTATTAAATTTAAGGTTGAATCTATATTAAAATCAAAATGTGCAGATGATTGTGATGAAGAAAAATGATGATATTGATTTGGATCCATTATTTCTAAAAAAATAAGCAATCAAAATTCAAATAAAAGTTCAAAAAAAATAAAATAAAGTATTAACAATAATGAAATAAGAGAATTGAAAAAAATAAATAACAAATTAACTTAAAAATTAAAAAAATAACTAAAACAAATAAATAATTAATAAAGCTAAAAAATAAGAATATAAAATTAAGAAATACTAACTAGTTGATGACTAAGAATAACAACACTTTGGGGAGCTTTTCTTCCTGTATTTACTATTCCGTCACTCAACAATCTTTCAAAATATAAAGACTTTCATAAAGAATTGAAAAAGTATAATACAAAAAATAAATTCTATTCTAATACTTTTTGTAGAGGAAATGAAGAGATTTGAATATTATGAGAGAAAGATGAATAAAAATAAGAGAGTTTGAGAGCATTGGAGAGAGTTTGAGAGAATTGGGGAGTGTTTGATGAGTTTTGGAGTGAATTGAGAGATATTTATAAAGTTTTGAGAGTTAGAATAGAGAATATAACCGTTAGAGACTAAAATGTAAAAAAAAAATATTTCAATCGTTTTAAAAGTTGAAATAAAAAAAGAGAAAGAGAGAGAGAGCCGTTGGTTCAAGGGCTCTCTCGTGCGGACTGGCCTATTGGGCCACGAACCCCTAACCCGAACTGGATTAAGACATAAGATCGGTTTTAGACCCGGCCTAACATGCCAACCCAACGGACCAACCAACCTACTGACCAATGTTATGCAAGACTATTGTTCAGAAAATGAGGAAACATGCAAGGTGACGATAATAATTAGACACAATAGCTGTCTCAGTTCTTTTTCCACTGTAGCTTTCTGACCTAAGGGTAGTGGGGCGGAGTGCAAGATTGCCAATATTAGCACATAAGAAGTTTGGATCCACATTCTTTGGCACAGAACAGAAGTCGTGGACATTCCCATTATGTCAAATCCGACCCTCTTTTGTTGCATTGTAAAGTTCCAATTTCTCCTCAACAGCCCAAAAGAAAATTGCATGATTTTTATGAGAAGATACATGATTTCTAAATGAATAATTAGATTTATACTCCAATAATGTTGACTGTTAATTAGAGATCCAGTGTTTTGTTTTATGTTGACTTTTTTGTTGTCTAAACTCCAAAGGCAACTTAACCTAGAAAAATGAACTCCACTTGGAGATGTTTTGTCTAAAAGTGTTTGGTGTTTTTCCACGAATTTTCCCCCAAAGATATGCTTTTGAGGAGGGTCAGAAATTTATCATAGATCCATCATTACAAGAACCCCACATTCAACTTACACAATATAGAACAAATCAACCAATTGAAAATCCTTGAATGTAAAATCGCAGTGTTACTTATAAAGTTTGAATTTTTCACTCGGCATAGACATATTAGTCAGCATTTACGATCAAAGATAAATACGAGGACAATAATAATTAAGAAAATTGTGTGAAATTATTAAGAAGTGATCACACTTTATTTAGACCTCTATTATTTTAATGTACTCTTATTTCTAATAATAAATTTATTATTTGTATTATAATTACAATTCAGTGGATGTTTTATAATATATATAAAAAGAGTTTGTAATAATAAATTCATTATTTGTGTAATAATTGCTAATGGAATGAGAATTCTCTGGATGTAAAGAAACTTTCTATAGTGATAACAAACCCTTCATTCATGCAGTAACTGTTATTCAAATGAAACATCTAACAAGAAAAGGGAAAAAAAAAAAAAAGGTAAAGAACTTTTCATAAGCAAGGGAAAGGCAATAATTTCTATACTAAAATTTTCACTTTTTCCGTTTAACAAGAAAAGGTTTCGAAGACTTCCGGAGAACACAGCTTCCATAATAATTGTAAAATGCGATGTCGTCCGGCAAATTCAGATAATTTGTTTCATCGATTGGAACAAGAATTCAACACAATTTAAGACTTCATTTTAGGTAGAAATAATTAAGGACTCATTCATTCGTTTTTGCATCATCATCAATGAGAACAAGAATACCAGACAATTGTAGGCTTTTCATAGCATATGCAAGAACTACAAGTCTACAAGTCTAGAACCAACTTTCATCAACATTTAAAGGGTTTCTCGTTTTCTTTAGCTTTTCCAATGTCTTTCTTCAAATGCCACAAAAACTTCAGTAATTGGTTCGAAAAATTGCCAAATGGCATGGCCCTTTATCCCAAGCAATAAGACTTTTTTGTATTGTTAATCATAATTCCAGAAGAAGACTAATTATGAGAAATGGAAGTCGTACCAAGATGAATAAGAAATAGAGAGAGCACATGCAGGTGAAAATAGGTGAGTTTTTATTTATTTATTTATTTGAACTAAGTAGGTGGAAATAGGTGAGCTGTAAAGACTTGAGGAAGGAGAAGAATATTGCTGGGAAAGAAGCTGCTAATTAGCTAAAGGACACAAATCTGGCACTGGGTTTTGAGAGTTCCAAATATCCATCTGGTTCCGGGCCAGCTTTCCTTCTTGATAACTGGACTTTGATTTGCCTATACAATATAGGGTGCTTGGTTCCCACGTAAATTCTTACCCAATGTAGTCACTTGCCCCTTTGTGTAGTCATTTTCATGGACACTACAAATATTGCAGATTTATTTTATCATAGTTTTTTTTATCAGAATATCAATATCAAACTTCACGGGCACGCACATGAAGTGCCCTACAGGGAAAACCATCCTATTATGCATAAGACAAACTGTGTTTGTCACCCATGAAATATAGGTTTGACTATAGTTCTACTTGTTACCACTAGATAGGTTTCAAAATCGTGGGCTACAATGCCACATTTGTCAGCATATATATTGACAAGTAAATCTAATACTAACTCCACCAGGGTTGAACGGTAAAGAGAGATTGCATTTGTATATTTTTCTATGAGAGTTTAAATCTTTTTAAATAACTCAATCGAAAAATTTTTATATACATAAGTGATATGTATCATTTTTAAATTATGTTATGCGTAGCTAATGGAATGGATTTACTCACTGTGAATGTGCAAATGAGGATCCTAATTGTGAGTTAACAAAAGAAAAAAACTAAGGGAAAAAGAAGAAGAACAAGAGGAGGAGGATTGGTGTTTGATATTTTTCAAATGTTTTTCACATTCTCATAGAAAGTAGCAACACCAACTGCTCCTTTAGTTGACTTTTGGAAGTATGTTGGTGCAGAGCAGAAGGATTCCTTCCAACAAATCAAGTACAAAAGGGGTCCTAAATATAATTTGTGCAAAGCATAAGAGAGAGAAGAAGATCATGAAGGGCCATAAATATAATGGAACTTAGATGTGGAAGGTTTGTCTTATACAAAAGAAGAAAAGTAAGTGAGAAAAGAACATATCATATACATTAAGATATCCAAATCCTCCACAGTGATCCCATTGTCTTCAAGCCAATGAGAGCAAGAAGCTTCAGTTTATCCTGTCAACTTTTTCCTAGTTACAAGATTCCAGCCGGGCTAGACACAGAATTAGAGTATATCATAGCACAAGCCTCTAGCTAACCATTTCACCAATAGTTGGTCAATTTTCAATTGTCAGATAAATCACCATGACTGAACTTCTTAATCTCTTCAATACATGAAGAAGATCCTCAGAATCGAGGATCGGCCAAAGTTATTCAGCTTATTCTTTACCTAGTAAGAGATACTCTTTTAGAGATCAGCCAAAATTATTCAAATTTATTCTTCGTGGAGTGAGAGATGCTCCTTTAGCCATTAAACAGCCCACCTTGCATCCAGCCTGTGACTACAATGATGACACAAGGTTGAAATACCTTCTTGAAAGATCCAAATCTCATATAAAGCATAGGTTTTGATACAAAACATAATAAATTCCTATCAAGCAAGACAGCTGAGAAAACTCAACAACCGGAACTATATTTTGAATGATTCAAAGACAGCAGTTCTGTCCAACATGGTTTACCAACCATATGAATTATATTTCGTATGCCAAACGGCAAAACTCGAAGCAAAGCAGAATTTAGCTGAGCATCTAAATTTTATGCAACTCCACAATGAAGTTGATTATTATTTAGGGAGTCCAACAAAACGACCTACATTTCCTTGGGAGAAATTTGATTAGTTTTTCTGCTCAACAACATTTGAGATTATATAATTTAGTTGAGAATCATGGATATGTTGTTTTGCCGGCAATTCAGAAGCTTCCCCACATGGGGAAAAAAGTATCATTTATCAGTTCTGAGTACAGAATATACTTTTGTTCTGCCTAAAAAACGTAAGAGATAATAAATAGCCATGTGGAAAGGAGGGTAGGGAAGTACATATAGGACGAAGCAAAACTTTCTCTAAGTTCAACTAACGACTACAAGGTGCTTGAACAAAGATAAATTACCAGCTACTTTGGTGCCAGGGAAATGAAGTGTACCATTGCAAACAAAACCATGAACTTTAGAAGGTAATAGACTCCACTGATATTTTAAGCCATATTGGTTGCATCCCTTGTGTAGGCTAAATGCATGTCCCAATATTTTGTTTCTTTAGGTGAATTTGGTGCCAAGGAGATGAATTCTCAAGATATAACTACTTGTAAATATTAAAAACTAATTGAACCTGAAAATACTTCTATAGGTTTCCCGGGACTGCTGCAAGAAAGTAATGAATTGAAAAAGATATCTGAAATTATGATAGAATGCAGTGACTGTAAAGCTCTTACAAGTAAAGAACAAATTTCACTTTAAAAGAAAATAAAGAAGGGGAACCATGCCCTTAATATGGAAGAATACACTACTAAATGTGCAAAAGTAAACAGGCTCAGGAAAATGAAGAAATTAAATACTAAGGCTGGTCTTTGTCTGCTTCAGAAATTTGTTCAATCAAGCTTTGACGCAAGTTTGGGTCTCAACTGCTTCTTTTTCAATGCTTTACACTAAAGAATAAGAAGATAAAACTGGATCAAAGCACAGTATGCGTTGAACAGCCATACCGTTATTTATAAGCTTTAAACAACATATGAAACAGTGGAAAGAATAAGTAGCTCTCACTGTGTTGTTGAGATACATTCCGGTATCATGCAACAAAGACATCCTTATCACAAGGAACAATTGGGAGGCCAACTAACTGAAACACCCAAATAATCTACACTAGGTGATTTGAAAGCAAGAGAAGCTTACAGACGTTAGCTTCGCTTGGTTATCAAATCAGCAAGGGACTTTAGTAGCCCCTCAAAAGAGTTTTACAAGAAAGAAAACTACGAGCTAGGTCAAGGAGTCTGAGAACCTGAAATTGATCTAGCAATCAATTCATCCAGTCCAAAATCTTCCTTCAAAGTCTTATTATCCTCCACTAAGTCGCAATTCCATCCAGAATCTTTTTCCAAACTGCACTCACCAACTGACTTGTTTCTCGTTAGGTGCAAAATACTACCTTTGTCTTCGCCACGAACAAGAGACAGATTGCTCTTTCTGGGAGTGAACTTTTCATTTCCAAATCTTAAGCTTGAACCAACCTTTGGAGATTTGTTATGTGTCTCAACCCTGTCATCCTCTCCCCGAAATTCAGACTCTCCATCAATTCCATTCATTAAATCCATCAAATTACTCCTGAACCCCAAATCAGAGTACACTCTGCGTGAATTACTCAAAGGTCTTGCAATAATAGTATCATCTCCACTCTCTAAATTCCCCTGGCCACCACCCTTTTCCCTCAAATTGAAATTACTACTTCTCGGTTCTACAGGTCTTCCAACGGTCTCAACCATCAAACATGGATTTGTAATACCATTCCAAGAATGCAGTGGAACTAATTTACTCAACCCACTCAAACACCGAACCACCTCCCTCATTGTCGGCCTTCTCTCCCTACAAGACCTCACACATTTTGCAGCAACCACAGCAAACTGCTTCCTCACCAACGCATCCTTAGGAGGGGCAATCCTCGGATCATAAATAGCTAAAATTTTCCCTCTTCTAATCAATGGAATTGCCCAATCCACTATGGAAGGAGGTGAATGACCCACATCAATAGCCTTCCTTCCACTAATTATCTCTAACAACAATATCCCAAAACTGAAAACATCAGTTTTGGTGCTCAAATTATCAGGGGTTACATAACCAGGGTCCAAATATCCCATTGTACCTGCAGGTGGAGTTGACCTCAACCTATAATCATCAACTTGGCACCTTAAAGCCAACCCAAAATCACCCAAACGGGCATTAAAGTTCCTATCTATCAACACATTAGCTGACTTTATATCTCGGTGAATAACAGGAGGACTCGAAGAATGCAGAATATCAATAGCTTTAGCAGTCTGTAGTGCCAATTTTATTCTTCTCCCCCAAGTGGGAGAGCGAGACTTTGAGTGCAGAACATCATAAAGAGTGCCATTACTCATAAATTCAACAACTAAAATGCGATCATGGGAGTCATTATTCGTAAAACCAACCAGATTTACCAGCCTTGGGCTTTGCAGCTTTGACAGAATATCAATTTCATTCTCAACTTCATTTGGATTCTCTGATGTGGAAGGGACTCTTGGTCCTCTTGAAGACTTCTTGATGGCCACAAGTCTGCCACTGCCGAGAACTCCCTTGTAGACAAGGCCATGGCTGCCTCTGCCCAACAGCTTCTGCTCAGAGAAGCCATTAGTGGCCTTCTCAAGGTCACTGTAGGTGAATTCTTGGACCTTGATAGGCTTCTCTTTTGCAATTTCTTGAGAATTGCCTTGATGGGCTTTCTTGGAAGAAGCTGGGAGATGAGAATTGGAGGTTGAAATTGCTGATTCTGCTTTACATGATAGATAGCCCATCAAGACTGAATTTTGAGTCTACAGCGTCAATAAAAATGAAGTCTTTAACACCTCTTGGAGAAGAGTTTTGGATTGTGGAGAGGTTTTGGGGTTGGAAATGTTGATGATGCTTGGCTGCAGTGGAGGAGGCGGTATGTGAATTGTGAACAGAAACTGAAAAGATATTGAGTCGTCCTTTTGTCTGGAAGGGGCAATGGGTGTTAGGCTAGGGGATGCTGGAATTTAATGGAATCCCACATTGGATTTTGCTGCATTAAAATGGATTGGTGTAACTTGTAATTACAGTAATAGTTTTGGGGGAAAAAAGAGAGAGAGAAGAATTAAAGGGAGATCTACAGTTGGATCCTACAAATGACTAAAGAAATTTGACTGAAGTTTAAGGTTGTGGCCCCAAAGTCAATGGGCCTCTTTAAAGATTTTCTGAGTGAAGTCTCTGCAACTGCAAGACAGATTTTCGCAGTTCGCAGTACTCTGAACAATGCAATTCTTCTGTTTAAAGTGATTTTAAATGGCCAAACAAAGGAAAAGGAAAGAAATTAATGGGTCAAAGGACATGGTAGCCATTGGCTGTGTTATGGATGATTTGCTTTGTGATGATTATGAAAATTTCTTGGCGTACTAAGGGATTCTATCCCTTGGAGGATTACTGAGTCAATAAGAGAACTTAGCTGTCATGGTGCAGGCGCTCACCTCTTAGCAGCTATGGCTGATAATGTGGAGAAACAAATCATATAGACAGAGAAGCTGCCTCCTAACGTACCTTTAGTAAAATATTTGTTTTTAGAGTAACAAATTTACTTATTTTTAGGATAGAATTAGAAGTTAAATTAGGAGTGGTTACATGACGAAATAGTAATGGTATTATAATTTTAAAAAAGATTAAATATAAATTTTAAAATATTTTTAAAAAAATTAAAAAATTAAATTTTAAAAATTTTAAACGATATTACTTTCATTCTCAGTAGATTTATTTAAACTTTTTCTATTTCAAAATACTTGTTCATAAAATTTTTTTATTTTATTTTAAAATACTTATTCATATATATATATATATATATTCAGAATTAATGATTAGTTTCTTCTTATTTTATTCCTATTTATTATAAGTTAACTACATAACTTTTCAAAACTCTTTTTTCTTCTTGTTTCTTGGGAATTTTCACTAACCAATAGCTATCATGTTTTTAATATGGGTAGAATATAAATTTTATATAAATTGTAGTATTATTTTTAATACAGAACAAATAATTTTATAAACAAATATTTTAAAACGGAATGAGTACTCATTTTGGCATGGCAATACTTTTTCAAAATTATACTATAATTGTTTTTCGAAGATTATCGCTTCTCCATTAATATTGGAAACTAAAACCTTCAAATTCGGTTCTTTTTGGGAGAAGAAAGATGCATAAATAATCTAGACAAACTAATAGTTTTCCCTTGGTCATATTTTTACCATATGGTTATTCAAAATTTATATTGATTTCAAATGTTTTATCCACAATTTAAATTATCTTGGATATTACATTTACACCAAAATAAAAACATGAGGAAAAAACCAAAAAAAAAAAAAATGCAATTTATAAAAATAAAAATTGAGTATGACCAAAAAAAAAAAAAAATGGCTTTACTTTATCATTTGGTTTTCTTAAAGAAAAAATAATTTAATATATATTATATTAATCTTAACCTTGAAAATACATTTAAAGAAATTAAGTCAAATTATAGCCCATAGCATAGAGAGGATTTATCCCAACGGGTGCTCTCAAGCTTCACTGCCCCACGGAATTGAAGAAGCACCAGAGAAACAGGTCCTATCTTTTCTTTTTTTACCCTTTTTTTTTAATATTTGAAGATTAAATATTATTTTTTAAAATTATAAAATAGATATTCGATCACTTAGCTAAACTATTAATCTATCTTCGATATCTGTCGTCTATTTCTATGTAACTTTTTATCACCTCCATTAGTGAAAAGTAAATATTAATTATTTTTTATTCTCAGTATAAATCTAAATATGTTACTTGTACTTATCAATATAAATTGAGAATTTTCTTTTTCTTTTTTCCACAAAATGTTGGAATACCAACTAAATTGCCACCCCAATTTGACACCAAGGATAACAGCCTTTTTCTTTTTTTTTTTTCTAAAAAATAGATTTACAATGTTTTTAAAATTACATTTAAACTAAATGCGAATACAGTCCAAAATTGTTTACAATTCATTTTTATTTTATTGGATGGATTATAGACAACGTAAAAGCTGACGAACTTGAACACGTGACTTGGAAGATAAAATTCCTGAGCCACTATTCTAAGTGGGTCTCGAAATTGCATAATTGTCTGTATATATGTATGTGATATTAACGTATTTGTCCATGTTATTGAAGTCCAATAAAAACACCAAAAACAGATACTACTAAAACATTCTCAAAGGATGATAAGGAAAAAAAATCCGTGAGTCTGTGGGACCTTTTGGAAACTGGTCGTCTCTGCAACTTCGTTTTCATATACAATGAGGCGACGCTTTCATTCTCCACCATCTTCCTTCCATTCCCTGCCCCTTAGGGAGTGGGAAAAACAACTTTTTTTTACTGTTAATGGAATTGGAACATTCGTGACTCCCCCTCCCTTTTTTTTTTTGGTATGAAATGATGTAAAAATTGTAATCCTCTAATCCCCCTTTTTTTTTAACTCAATTTTTAATTTTTTATATTTCTCTCACCTATAATATATCTTTTATATTCCTCTCTTACGAAATATAAAATATTACATGTGATTTAACTATAAAGATTTCATAAAACATTTTATCATTCACAATTTTTGTTATCTTGCTTTTATGGATGGATAAATTTTACTCGTTTTGATTGATATTTTTTTTGGGTCTCCCCTCAAGTATTAAAAAACAAAGAATGGAAAACAAAAGTGGGTGGGGAAGAACAAAAACGTTATAAATATGTCCCTTTTGTGTGATTGGTGTTCTTGCATTGGGATCTCAGAATTGACCAAAAATTTCAGAAAGTCGAAACGCACCACCCTTTTCCAGATAATTTAGACATCTTTTTCCCGCAAATTGAACCGTGATGTTTGCAAAAAGTCGAGACAAATAGTCATCGAAAAGAATAAAGGCAGAAGAAGACTCATCTAAATAGAGTTGAGGTAACATACAGTTAGTATCCTATGGTGAATAGTTGAAAAATGGAGAAAGAATGTCCCACTCTCTAGAAAGGAAATGAAAAGTTGACATTTTAACCATTCACAAAGTTCAAAAACTATAATCATTTCGGTAACTTCATCTTCTATTAATTTTCCAGCATTAACAACTCATGTGGACCAAAAAGAGGGTAAGAAATGTATCAATTTTTCCGAATCCAAAAGGATCAGTGCTTTACCAAACTTTAAGTCATAGTGGATTTGATGACTTTAGGGCTTATTTTCTGGAATGAGTTTGAACTCTGTGGTCCAAAAGGAGGGTAAGAGTTGTGTTTGTCCTTAAATTGTCTGAATCTTAAAGGAACCATGCACCAGACCTGGGGTCATACATTTGACAAACCTTAACAAAGGGTAGCGCAGTAGTGCATTACGGTTTACTCGGTGCACCCTTAGTATATGATTATTTGTAGATTATGCAGTTAGAAAACTAACATAAAACATCTGTTTTTTATATTAAAAAGTAATGGGAGGAAAAAAAAAAAAAAATCTCCATTGATGTCTTTGTGAGCAGCCCATCTGACAGAGCAACTTGTAGTTTCAGAAAAGATGTGGACCCTTTAGACTATTTTGTGTGAAAATATTGACGATGCAGCTAGCTTTAGGGTGTTCAATTCGGATTAAATTGAAAAATCGAATCGATCATAATTTAGATTTTTGATTCGGTTTTAGTAAAATTCGATTCGGTTCGGTTTTAGAATTTATATAAAAATTCGGTTCGGTTTTCTAAAATAAAAATTGAAAAATCGAAAAACCAAATTATATTTTTAAAATATATAATTAATATTAAAATATTGTTAATTAATTAATTAGTTATTTTCATAAATTGTGATTTTTTAAAAAATTTTTGTTCGATTTCGATTATTTTGGTTCAATTTGGTTTGATTTTGTCCAAAATAAAGTCATTAATAATTGAGTTTAAGATCTTCATCTTTACAATTTGCATATGTGATTATAACTTTCTACTAAAATGTTTAGTCCAAATCTTTAAAATATTTAGACTTTAATTTATATTACATTTTATATTAGATTTGAATTGTAATTTATATAAAACTTTACTTGTAATTTATAATATGATTTTGTCCAAAATAAAGTCATATTATGTCAATGAATCTGAAAAAAAAAAAATCAAATTCGGTTTAAAATCGAACCAACTGAACCGAAATAATTTTGGTTCGATTCTATTGATTTTCTTTAAATTTCGATTTAGTTTGATTTTGAAAAAAAAAATAAAAACCGAAAAAAAAACCGAATTTTAAAACCAAAAACTGGTTGAACACCCCAAGCTAGCTTAGTTTAACGTTGGAGACATCCTTGAAACTAGCCAAGAGTCCAAGAAAGGTTGAAGCTGGTAACTTGATGCATTTCCTAACCAAGAAAATGAAATATAATCACCTCACCGGCACCGCAATAGCAGGGATCAGAAGGCCTCATCAATAGCTTGAGATTTTCAAACTATGGTAACTAAATAATTATAAGTGCAATAGTGTTAACAGGAGCACTCTAGCTCAATAGTGGATGCCTATTTTTGTAGTGCGGAGGTTGAGAGTCAAATCCTAACTTCTCTCGGAGAAAAATGAAATGAATAACAAGAAAAAAGGAGGGAGAAAAATGAATCAAATGATGAAAGATAGACTTGTATCAATTCAGGTATTTTGGCCATACAACTTAACACAGAATCTGATGATTGGATTGTCCCAGATTTCTTTTCCAAGCTTAAATAGCAAGCTTCTTCATGAAAAACACAGCACAACTGAAGACCCTCCCCACTTATACAATGAAAGAAATTAGCAAAGTTTGGTGGGGAGTGTAAGTGAAGACTGCAGACTTTAATAAGACAGTCTTATAAGAATTACTAGGATGGAAAATGCTTATTTCACACTTCCAGGAATCTCATAAACTTGGAGATAAAAATTGACTAGTTAGGGTATTATCCCCGATAAAAATCTCACAAAGCTTGCTACTATATTAGAAGAGGCCCTACCACGATTGAGTATTTGTTCGCCTGTGTATAAAACAGGCAAGAATTCAAACTCTTTAACAACTGAGATATTGGGATTTTGCAATGATCAACTCTTCCCTCAAGTCTATTGAAACATAAAAGCTTATTCAAACTAAGAAATCTTCTCTTACTTATTTTCATGCTTTCTCATATGTTCCAATGGTTTTGAACTCAAGAGATGATTTGAATGATCAAAGGCACTGAAAGAGAATTGATTTCTTAGAATCAAATGAGAATAGTAAATGCATCTTAATTGCAATTCTCTGCAATGGTTCAGAGATCTTTCAATCAAAAGGACCACAAGTTCTAATTCCAGAGGAGTAAAGGATGAGAAAAGCTGAAATGCATTTTTGGATGTTCATATAAAAGGAACATCCCACCTAAAGCAAAAAGAACAACCTGGATTGCTTGTCTGCTACTCTTCCTAAGTTTAAGGTCCCAAAAGAGCCAAAGGGAATTTCATGACTCACATAAAAAAAATTCAATACCAAAAAAAAAAAAAAAATTATAACAACATTCAGACACCCAGAAAAGTTCGCCCCCCCCCCTCCCCCCAAGGTTTATAAAACAGAAAAATTAAAGCTGTTGCAAACATAAGTTGAACTGCCCATCAAGATCCACCTGATATAACAAGAACCCCAAAATCCACCATACATGGAACTGCATTAGTAATGAAATTACTTGACCTCTTAGAATTGGAACCAACTTCTCAGCATGCAAGATGTGCTATCAATTAAGATGCCAAGTTGTAAAAAATAAGCAATGTATAAACAATGTTGGAACAAAGAACATGGATTAACACAAGTTGTAGTTAACAACCATGTTCAATTATTGATGCTTCTACATAAGGCTTTGGAAAAATCTGTGTGTTAACTATGGTAGGTCATTTTGCATACAGGATATTCTCCTGAACAATAATTAACTTTATACATTTGTATATCATTGGAGCAATCAGCCAATTAAGAATATACATTGACAGACTATTAGGTTGTAAAATCAAGAAAGATCCAAGTGCCAGATAATTTCCAGGTGACTGCAATCAACCAAATTTTTTACTTGACTCAGAGCTGCATGCCTGTGTTGCAATAATAGGAGTGACCTCTTGTCATCTACTTGCTCCTCCACCTTGTTACTTTTTCTTTCATGGGGTAATTTCCTTGAATAGGTCTTCCATTTTGATTCAAATTCGCAAGCTAAAAGCACATGACAACACCGAAGTCAATCACTTTGTCACCAAGAAAGAAACATAAACAGTAACAATTTGCATGCAATGTATTGAACAGATGTATGGCTTCAGAGAGGATGTGGATCAATTACATACACATGTACAATTTTCAAAATAAAATACAGACATAATTTGCAAGAAGAATAGCTCCATTTTCTTTTTCCTCCTATTGAGGAACTTCCATTGCCAAGGAACTTCTAATTCCAGTTAAGCATCTGACACACTAAAGAATATGCAACTTGCGGTAGTGAAAACAACCAAAACAAGTCATTAAAACAGCTACATCCAGAATACACATTTTGTGTCCTGGAGTCTACAGCTAATTAGTAGTGAATCCCCAACAATTCTAGGCAATTTGCTATATTAGGCTCAAAATAGAGTCAAAATAGCAATTTTTATGTAGAGCATGGGCAGATTTACAGTGGGGACAATTGTCCCCCACTGATGTTGGATAACTTTACTAAAAATTATATACAAGTTTAAAAAAATTATCTTCTCCCACTTTCTCAAGCTCTCAACTTATTGAAATAGTATTGTGGAAAATGGTAAATTATGAAGAAAAAATGTGCCTATTTTTGTTGAGAATTATTGATTTTTATTTGGATAAGCCTAATGTCAACAGTGAAAAACAAAATGTTTTCTCATTCTTCTTAAAAGAACAAAGAGAACTCCTCTAATGATTCACAATCATCAATGGAATTTGGATTATCACAAGTTCTGAAAATTGGTTCTTGAATTCAAGGATTTGTTCAACATATTTCACGTTGTATCTAAAATTTAGATGTATCCAATATATTTGACTACAATGTTACAATCTCATGCAAAGATGAGATTGCCAAGAAAATAATTATAAAAAATAGGGTGCCAGGCTCTAAAATATTCGTAATGCTATCTGTAAACTCTGACATCATTAAAGTGCTAGTCTTTAAGATGTTAGTTCCTAAACGCCCACCCAAGACCAGGAAAAAAAAAAAAGGATTATACCACTGTCTCAGAGCTGCAACTTTTTACCATTTCCATATCAACATCTAAAAGCCTGAATATAACATTTAGCCTTCACAATCTCAATAATCTTTTCTTTGACATTAAAAGTTTCAAATAACTCTACGAATTTAATAATAGTCACAACTTTGAAAAAATAATCCAAAGATGATACTTTTGTGCTCACATGGCTTTAAATTAGAGAGAACCAACCTTCACTTTTGCCATTAAACCCCTGTATTAGACATGCACAAACCCATGGCCTTCCTGCACGAGATGCTTTCGCACCACCTTTAAGTATACCATTATGCTGCTTCAAGCTGCAATACAACTATCAGCCTTCTGTAAAATATTTGGTAAAATTTTATAAAAAGAATGAAAGTAGAACTCTTCAAAATAAATGAATATCACAAATATTTTAGTTACACAAAAATCCAGAAAATGATATCTAGATCACAGTTGCCAGGGAATGGAAACTGAAAGTTAGAAACTCTCACAAACAACTGCATGTACAGTAGTGAACTATTGGTGGTGACATCCAGGAGAATGAAATTAATATGCAAGAAAACAAACATTCAGCTTAGCCTTAGTAAAACTTTCATTGTCCAACTTAGAAACTGTATTATTTGTAAGCAAATCTCTTTAGATTCTTGTTTAGTAAAATTTTATTATTATTTCACTTTATTTACTTTCCTTCGATTAAAAGGTTGCCTATTATACTTTGTTCCTAGCTAATAACAAGTTGCATTTTCAAAAATGTTTGTGTGATATCAGAGGTAGGGTATGGATTTGAGTAATAAAGCTAAAATTATGCATCCTCCCAGCAGATTATCTCTTTCGTCATCTTTGTTTCACCTTTCCTATTTAATCCTAATCCAATTAAGTCAGAATCAATTGGAAATCTGAAAGTCTTCAGTGAAGTGTCCACATTCCCAAATTTAGATGGCCAGAACTTCAATGGGATTTAAATCAAGTCATTATCTTCACTGCTAAGCTTGACAGCTAGATACAAAATTCATTCGGACTTGGCACACCTATGTATGTAGTACACAACAATGCTAGCCAAATATGAAAGTCAAAAAAGAGAAATTTTGTAGGAAACTGCTTCACTTTTTAAGGATCTGCTGCATAATTAGGAAAATATATGCCCCCTTAATTAGCAGGTATTATCTTCCTTTTACCTTGTTTTAATCATGTCTTACATAATTATAAAATTCCCAAATCTGATATCCTGTTCGCTCCATTTTCCTATCATCTCCTGATATTCTTGCAAAATCCATCCACCTACACTTTCTCAAGTGTCATTTAGACAATCACAATATAGAGAACTAATAGAAGATAATCTCTAAAAATGAGAAGGCATTTCTAACTCAAAAACAGATATATCAGACAATTTCCTGAGTCCTGACTCTTGTACTTCTCAGGTTCAAGATTAACAAACCACAGTATCTGACCACTATAATATGTTTTTATTTCTTTAAAACTGAGGCGATAAAGTGTAGTTAGACAAAACAACCAGCTGTAAAATCACTGTGTCCAGAATGAAATGGAAAAACAACCTAAGAACAAAGAGGTAGTGGAATTCATACGAATAAATATCAGAAATCACCAAACTTCAACAGACCAAAAAACAGAAAACGATGAATATATGCTGATATTTGGCAGCTCAGAAACCCACAATTGTTTTTTTTTTCCCCCCAATAAATGAGAGTATATCACTAAAACGAAACAAAAAGTAAGCAAATTCTGCAAACATAAATAAACATATTAGTAGCCTATATATGCAGAAACTCGGGCTCGTGGAGGGAATAGGGATGTACCGGCGAGAGAAATTGGTGGTGACCCCAACATAAGTCTTGATCGGAGGATTGGTTGATAGAATCAGATAGACAGACCATGGATTCTTCGATGATCTTGAATTTGATGGTGACCTTTCCCGTGGGATTGAAGACGATGAGGCTAATTTCAAAGATTCTGGAGGTTTGATTAAAGATTTTGGGCTAAAGTCAATGAAATTATTGTGGGGCTTGAGGGATTTGAAGGTTCTTGACAACATTCTACCTCTGATCGAAGACGAATTACAAAAAATGGGATCGCTGTCTTTCATAGCCGTTGGTTTGAGAATTGACCGTTATCTTATACGTATACCTGCTTGTGCATAACCGCAGTTTATTTTATACTGAGTTATTTTCCAGTTGCAGTTTTAAATTATCAAAAATTCTAGCCCGAACAAGTTTACGTGAATTAC